>CM077667.1:538774221-539189221 GCA_039707655.1 Elymus sibiricus
GTTTGCACGAGCCTTGCCTACGGGGTTCAGCTGCAAGTTCGACTGAAGTCCATACATTTTATTGTAGAGACTTCTGTATCAGTCGCAGTAGGAAACTCTGGAATCACTTCCAAGGTTCCTTTCCTTTGATCTGATGACGAAGATACTGTTTATCTCATCGAGTTGCACTGTTCTCCCACTCACCTTTTTGAAAGAACCATTTTCTTCAAAAAGCATACCGTTCTTTGTGGCAAACCTATTTGCCTCGGTATAGTGGTGGGGAAATACCCAATGACTTGGGATAACCTACAAAGTAGCACTTGTCTGATTTGGAATAGGTTTGTAACCTTTTACACAAGCCCCATATTCCAAATGTTAAGAAAAGATATAACATGGTTGGGCGTACCATACCATGGCGTCATTTCAACAGACCCGATGGAGCTCTTTTCAGTGTAAAAGCCGCAGTCTCTAAAGCATCACTTTAAAAGGGATAATGGCAAATTTATTTATGTCATCTTTGATCTTACCATGTCATAAATGGTTCGATTACATCTTCACGGACTTTTCACTTGCAGTGGTGTTCCGGGAGGTGCAAGTTATGAAACCCCTTTCACAACTCATCAGACATTCGCTAAACTTGTAACTCAAATATTCCTTTCTGCAATCGAATTGTAGAAACATAATTTTCTTGTTACAATAACTTCTACTTCATTTTTGAAAACCTTATGAATGAATTCAAAAGATCCAGACTTACGTCTCAACAAGTAAATATCCATATATCTACTTGAGTCATTTCTGAAGATAGATAATCCACTACTTGCAACAACATTTATTTGACTACACACATCATGATGTATGATCACCAATATGTTCTTTGCTCGTTCCTTATGGCCTGTGAATGGTATTTCAGTCACTTCACTTTTCAGAGGAAAGTTGCAAGTGTCAGATGATTCAAAATCAAACGACTTCAAAATCCATCATAATGGAATTTTCCATGTGGGTTTCTCCAATGTGACCAAATGCAGTGCCACACTTGTGTGGTATTCTTTTAGTCTTGCGACATTTAGTGTCAGTGTTATGAATGTATCATATTTCCATTAATATTCATAACATACATCCCATCTAGGATGGAAGCATGGCCCTTCATGTTATTCATAATAACGAACAACAATTGTTGTTTTTATGAACAACTCTTTTGCAACAAACATTGTGTAAAGGGCTAGAGTGTATGAAACTCTAAAATGAATTATGAAAGTAAACCCAGAGGTAATGTATTATTATCAATACTCATAACATACGTCTCATTCATAATGAAAGTATGGCCCTTATGTTATTCATAACACCGAACATCAAAAGTTCTCTTATGAACAACCTTCTTGCAAGATACCTTATGCAATGGGCTAGAGTGTGAAACTCTAAAATGAATTATGAAAGTAAATACATAGGGAATACACCTATGGAAGGCATAGTAACATTTACTATGTTCCCTGCGTGTATTTAAACCTCATTCCTGGCTAGTCTTTCAGGCCATAGTAGTTCTTACATCGAGTTGCAACAGAATGCAATCGAGCGGGTATCTTTGTGATTAACTCACAATACCCAAGAATTAGTGATTAACATGTTTAACCATAATTCCCAAGAACTATATCTTTAACCAGCCTTCTATACATCAAAAACCTGTATGACATTCATACATGAGCTGGATATTCCAGTCTTCTATCCTTTTGCCATTATACTTCTAACAGTTTAACTTTCAGTATTTCTCCTACTCTCAGAAGAAGCACCCAACTTAAGAGTGGCGTTATCCCCGGACTTCCTAGGCGTGAAAGTTTCACTAACACCCTTCGGACACTTCCTTTCTCTTTAAGTTGTTGTTTTATTCACCTTTCATCATATGACAGACGTTCTTCTGGATCCCTCTCTTATCAGTCTTATGCATAGTAAATTCCTTTACTAATAGTTTGCAAACAAACATTGCTTTGGATATCTCATATCTTTTAGCCTTTGTCTGTCTCTGAAAATGATTTTCAGATTCCATGAATATCACATAACTATCCAAACTTTCGAAGTTCGGGTCTCATGGAAGCAAACATATTGCACTTGATTGAAACGGAATTCTAGCTTTTGGATCAAAGGACGAGAGTCATATCATCCATAGCATTAGCGGGAGAATACCGAAAGTATGCGATAGGACAAAATCCTTCTCGGCACTCTAGAGGACAATCCTCACATTACGTTACCAACCGTAAAGTTTTAACCAGATATTTAACAGCTATTCAATTTTAATAGGGAAGGTGGAAACGCGAGCCATTATTCTACAACTATTATGCAAACCACACTTAGACAGTGTTCAAAATTAATTGCACTGATAATTAAACAAGTTAATTCTATAGTGTGCTCCCACTCAAATCAATATCTCTCATAATTGATTTTGAGTGATACAAGATCCAGACTTCAATTCATCGCCATAGAATCATCATCTCATGACGGGAATTTTAATCGGTAGGCCAACTTGCCGATCACATCTCCATGTGAGTCTTGTTCATCTTTCGATGCGTGTGTTCCGAGCTCATGACTTTCATGCCTGAACGTCAAGACAACCAAGTGATCTTGCTCCGAGGTCTTTACTCACACGACTCACACATCCCTAATCGTTCGTACCCATGCATCCATGGCGCACCCCGAAAAGTTAGGTGCCGTGACGGTGCTACACTTGGGAGAACACTAACTACTTGATATTTTTGTGAGAGATCACCCTAATAAAAAGCGACTACTGCGCAATCAAGAAGGGTGCATCATAAGGGATAAACATCTCAGGCAATTCATAATAGCATGATATGGTATAGCCCTTTGTGACGGAGAAGTCTTTCATTTCTTCGTCTTCGGCATTCGCGTCGGTGTTCACCTTCGCGAAGATTGCCACCACCTTATCGATGCACCAGATAATATTGCTATCTCTATAGCTAATAAAATAAGTGCATTGCATAAGGTTGACACGCAGGTCATTAAAGTGCAATCATATGGCTCCAGCCATCATGTCGAATCATGACATGCAGGTCATGTTAATCAATTTACATCATATAGTCATCTCATACATAATCAAATTATTATGAACACTGCTATACCACATCATATGCACATGCAAACCATCCTGCAAAACCAAGTTAGACGCCTCTAATCAGTTCATGCAAAATTTTATTTTACGTGGCTTCTAAGGTTTCGAAACAAACCGAAGTTACCAACGTCCATCATCAAGCATGATAATCCAAGTCGCTAGATTAACATTGCGGGGTGTATGAAACACGAGATAATAAAATCTCGAGCCCCATACTGAACTTCGTCATACGCGTGACCCCCGTGCAGATCATATCTGCATTGCCCTTTTGTCTGCGAAACATCCATCTTTCTCAACTATGGTGGAACCCAAAGAACTGTTAGCACTTCGTTGATCTGTCAATCAGCATACTCAGGAGCAGCATGAAAGGATCGCGGATTGCCAGAACTTTGTGAGATTCCACCATGCCGTCAAGATCAGGACTACGCAATTTCAAGGGCAGCAACAGGAACATCGGGTAACAGATTTCATCTGCTACCCGCACAACTAATTTTTAGCAATAGATCTCATCTACCACCTAATTATATTGTGCAACACCCACACATCACTATGTATTCTAGATCGCAACCTGCATCTACGCATAGCACGGCTCTTGATGCCACTGTAGGGTAACGCAGCAGAAAACAAAAAATTTCTGACCTACGCACCAGCCCAGGACCACTATGGAGACTGCATACAAGGTTTGATCTTTTCGTTACCGACTCGTAGCGCAGCGGAAGTAGAGTCGATGACGAACGGCGGTGCAGATCCCCGCAGCTAGGATTTTACAACCTCCCAACCGCGAGGATGTATACCCTCATCCGCCCCACGGACAGCCCTCTGGGAGGCGGTCATACAGTCCCCCGGACGGTGTCGCGGACAGACCTTCGGGAGGACCTCCAAAACTTGGACTGTCACTCGGACAACCCTTCGGGAGGACCTGCGAAACTCGGACGGTCACACGGACAGCCCTTCGGGAGGCACTCTCGAACTAAGACCGAAACTACGATCTCTCTACAGAGTTGCACACATACGGTGTCATCTATCCGGCAGGGCTTCGCCGTCCAGAACTAGTTCCTGCCGGAACCCAGACAGCCTTTCGGCTCTTCGAAACTATTTCGCTGGGAGGGAGAGAAGAAGCCAGATCATTGCAATGGCATGTGTATGTGAGAAAAGGATGAGTTTGTGGGCATCCCACTCACCTCTATTTATAGGAAAACCAAGGGGTAGGATGGGTATTCAAAATACCAAAACTTGCTCATGAAGGAAACACTTTCCAAGGGCAAAATGGGAAAGCAAGTGGGCAAGTGGGGCTCCAAGGTGGAGCCCCCTTCTTGGCTGGCCACAACCCTTGTGGGGCCCCCCCAAGGTGGTCCCCATCCATCCATCCCTTCTAGAAGCCTTTTGGGAAAATATCCCAAAAGGTGACTTTCCAAAAATATCCCAAAAAGCACTTTCACTATTCACGACGACATTTTTCAGCGTCTGATTGAACTGAAAATATTCATGTGGGCTTAGAACATTTCTAGTACCCACCAAAATAATTTTCAACTCGAGCCGGAACAATTCCGGTTTAGTGATTTTCATCTGCGAAAAGCATCTGAAGCGGTTTCGGCAGCTCCGGAACATTTCCGGTTTTCATTACGGAAAATTCCAGAAAGTTTCCAGAATGATTCTGGCACCCTCCAAGAATTATCAGGCATGTGCCAAAACCAATTTGACTTTATTGTATCCTCTGAAACAACTTTTCAGTTTCACCGGAACTCATCCGGTGACCTCTCTCTTCGGAACTTTTCCGCTGTCTCCGAAAACTTTTTCCGGAAACTTTCTCTCAGACTCCCTGTCAAGTATTCAGCAAATAGATGACCCTTAAGCGTGTGACCCTATAGGTTTGGTGAAGCATAGACATGACCCGGAACCCCTTCCGATCAATGATCAACATCGGAGCCGTGGACACCCATATTGATCCCTATACCCACACGAATGAATATTCGAGTGAACCTCTAGTTGCCGTTTGCTATTCCTGTTGCTTCGCGATATGTTACAAATACCCGAGGTGAGACATGTTGGCATCCTCGTGGATCAACAACTTGTCCACTATGCCAGTTACCTCGTTGCCGGTATTGTCCTCTTTTCTCGTTCCCGTGTTCCGGCATCCCCGTGATCAAATCACAAAGTGTCTGGCCAGACGATGATGGATACCGTAACACCGAGAGGGCCCAGAGATATCTCTCCATCGTCGGAGGAGCAAATCCCAATCTTGAGCTATCAAGTTACTTGACATACTTTTCCATGAACCCGTAAGCCGCCGTAATAGCCACCCATTTACGGATGACGTTTAACAAACCCCAAAGTTCATGAAGCAAGCATGAAGAAACTCGATACTCTCATGGTCTAAGGAATCATGCAAACGTAAACCATCTCTGTGTTATTAACCATTAACTAGTGACGAATGTATCTCACAGCATAACATCAATTCGGGTCGATTCAACACAAGTGTTCTACCAACATCGCGCCCTCAAAATTGCCGGCATAGCCATGCCTATGATCAGGAAAACAGGATCATCATGCAATACTTGAGCCAGTCTTAGAGGCCAGACAAGGAATACATGTTACCGTTTATTATTCCACACGTGCATATGAGTCTTCCTCTTAGCCTCGTGGTTATTGCAGACTCGAGAACCATAGCAGTTATAGCATGGAACATAAACCTAATTATGAACAGGGAGATAATCAATAACATTTATTATTGCCTCTAGGGCATATCGCCTACACCCTTGTCATCATAGTTTACTCGAAGGCAGCTTCAGATTGATTCTCATACCGAGGGAGTCATCTTTGGAAGCAATAGTTTTATTTTTTATAAAGAAGCATGTTATATTTGTTTGTTTTTTGTATAAGTAGCAAATCTTTCAAACGGATGTTGTGATTAGAATTATGACAACATCGGTGTTCATCACTATTCTTTTTGGACTTGAATAGATCTATGTCTAAATTACACATAATGTGTACGAGCAAATTACTATAGTTTGACTTTGATGTCTTTCTTGACTCTGTGGCGAAGCATAGTCACCTTAGTACTATGTTGCTTTCTACATGTCTTCTCATGGCCTTATTAAAGATATCCGTTCTATGGTTTTAAACACAAGATGATATTTGTGTAGCACATTTCGTATAAGTTTTCCTCCTATAAGGCTATAATTTCAAATTCAAGCCCACCCAACACACAAAGTTTCTATATTTTTATTTTCTATATAGGAAGTAGTTGGCGTAGCGGTGGTGTTGATGAACGACACCCCATGCAGAGGCGACAGTGACCACGGGGAAGAGATCAAGAACATCAAAAACCTCCTCCTCATCGCCGTCGCCGCCACCAACGGCAATAATGACGACCAGCTCACGAGATGGCTACTAGAGCGCTGGAGCCTTCTTGAGAAGACAACACACTCGAGATCAAGAGAGATCGAGAGAGAGTGAGGGAGAGAGGGGGGAGGGGGGAGATCGAGAGAGGGAGGGAGGGAGAGAGGGAGGGAGGAAGGGGGAGAGAGATCTTCCAGGTACACATTGGTAGGACTACCACGTTCTGAAATATAAATGAGATTTGGTGGTAAGTCACCATTGTGTTTGTTCCCAATATGTCAGACACCATAACTTTCATGTCGAATGTGTTGTAGAAATGTTCTTCGATAAATATGTTTTTAGCTCTTGATATTTTAGTATGGTTGTAAATTTATCCATTCACATATCACTCCGAGAAACATTTTTAGTTGGGAGAAGGAAGAAAGGAAGAAAACGAGAGCGCTTTAACGGTAAAAAGGAAGTCGCCAATGTAGCCTGTTGCAACGCAGAGCGTTCTACTAGTTTAATTAATGGAGGGGTTAATTAAGGTGGGGGGAAAGGGGGTAGTGGCTTTAACATGGAAAAATGGGTCCCATAAGGTGAAGGAGGTGAGAGTGTGGCTAGGATGAAAAATGGTGGGAGGGAGAAGGAGAGGAGCTTGGAGAGGAAGAAGATTGGGGGAGAGAGAAGCTACTGTACCAAGCCCTCCTCACTTATTGCGATCTCATCAGTGTCGGGCGCTATATAGGGCCCGCCACTGCTAAAGTGCTGTCAACTTTGCCCCCGCGCAGGAAAATTTCCTGTGGTGGGAGGGAACAATACCCGCCACTGCTATTACATACACCAGTGGCGGTCGCAGAATGTCACCCGCCACAGCAATGTGATGTGATTTTTGCCCCCGCGCGGAAGGGCATCTTGTGGCGGGCGGCAGAAGTTACCCGCCACTGCTATGCAAAGTACATGTGTCGGGCTGTAAAATATGCCCGCCACTGAATCATTTCGTCAACGGCTCAGGCGGGTTGAATTTATGAGTGGCGGGTGCAGATTTTTGCCCGCCACTGCATATCATGCACCTGTGGTGGGCGGCTTTTATTACCCGCCACTGCTCTCTGGCGGAAATAGCTGTGGTGGGTCCCAAGCGGCGCCCTCCACTAATTTGAGCCCACTTATAAGCCTTCTCCCAGAAGTGGGAGGTTCACATGGTGAGGCTCCTCTGTCCCTTTTCTTCATCTTTTGTTATCTCAGGGAGGATATTAACCTACTTATTGGCCGCCTTCGTAATGTCCATGCATAACTCATAAGTAGTTCTGAGCCAACTAGTACCACAGACGATGCAATTGTAAGCATGTGTCAGTCTTTCTTTTATTCCCCCTAGTTACTAAACTTTGTGCTGCGTGATTGTACTTGCACAGTTAATAGACATGTTGTACTTCTCATCTAAAATGGCATGCTGATCTAAATACAGCCAGCCAGCTTTACAAAAACTGTTTCGGAGATGCTGTGTCATGTCTTTCTGAATTTCAGTGCGATTCTTAATTAATTACAAGCATCACTTATGTGTTTATCAGTCTTTAGCCTGAAAACATTATTTCGATATGTGACTGTCCATGCCAGTGGCAAGCAGCCAGGAAATCATATTACTTTTCTCTTTATTTGGCATAATATCTGATAGATTTTTTTGGATACAGTCTGCGAACTTGTACTATCGTGTGAATAACCAAATCCACTTAATAGTGTTAATTATGTTGATGAAGGAACTGAAACGCTATTGTCTTATTCCATTAGTTGGCAAGCATGTCCTTAACTGACTTTAATGAAGTGATTTTACGCATTCCAGAGAATCCACACAGCACTTGGCACCGCACCAGATGTTACTTCACATGTTGAATACTTCTTCTCTAGAGCATATATGTTATTGGTGATGGTTTGCACTTGCACCTGGAAAGGGGGAAGAGCACCGAGCACATTCTTACCTTCTCTGGTATACCACCATAGACATGCGAACATTTATTTTTGCCAAACCTGCTTTGGTAACATAGGGAATTTATTTTCTAACTCGTGGGTCGGTCCGGTCACAACATTTACTTGCTTTTGCGACAAAATGAGTCAGCAGAGATTCAGAATGGGAAAAAAAATGTACCAACGTTTCATATTCAGGGCAACCAGCCAGGAAATCATATTACCTTTCTCTTTATTTCTTTATTCCTTTCTTGACATGCGCCTTGTGTCCTGCACACCCCGCTTTTCCTTTCTCTTTAGCTTTAAATAGCTGTGTCCCTCAAAAGTCATGTGTCCTGGCAGTACTGTATCCCAACAAGAACGACTATCCTGCACAAAAACCTATGTAGCCAGATCGATAACAATGGTAATCAATATAATAATCATGGTCCGTAAAGTATTCTTGATTATTCTTAAAAATTTCTGAATCCAAATAAAATATAAAAAAGATAAATGGGACGACCTAGCCACCGCCAATCGCCTGAAAAAACTCCTCCGCTTTCACCCAATCCCCTGGCCTGATACTTTTAGCTTGGCATTGCCTGTAGCATTCTGACTGTTGATAACTGAAAAACCAGAGAAACGCCTGATCGGTCAGCTAATTCTCTTCCACCAAGATATGTTTTTTTAGCAAGTGTACTCTTCCACCAAGACATAATGTAAATCAGCTGTCTATCCAGAAGTGTACTATGTATGTTGCAGCAAACGTGGAATATCGTAAGTATTCAGAGTGCCGATGGGCATGTAAACTAGTGCTTATATTTTGGCAAGTTTACTTAAAGGACAGCTGTAAATTTGTGTTTAATTTGCGCAATTTTTGCTAACATTTCTTCAACACACATGATTTAGTAGATATTCAGAGTGGTGATTTTATCTGGCCTATTGCTTTCATAGCTTTAGAACTTAGATGAGCTGTAGCTCAACTAGTATAGGAGTAGCACATAACATGAACCATGACATATATGCTTATGATGTAATTTCTCCACATTTGTGTTAACATTCTCAAGCAAGTGACAAAGCAACAGACCGTCATTCATCAAGCAACATTATGCATTCTTAGGCCCTCTACGATGTAAATAACATAAAGTTTCCTGTAAAAGAATGATGACATATCTGCACCAATGCATATTATTTAGATGTTAAGAGAATAGTTGAGAATTAAAACTGGCACGGACGCTGAATGTCAGTATTTTTAGGAAAGAAGTCAGTCACCTTGTTATTCTCATTTTTCTTGTATGATTTTCCCAATTAATGAAAAACACTAAACCTAAGATAGAAGCACTCCAACACACATGCTAACTGGTCAGAACTCTGAAATTAGTTACTGGTTGCAAGAGTTACACCAACTGGTAATCTATGTAAAGTCGCACATCGTAGGCAAATTTTCCTCTAAATGTCTGAATCTGTAACCTAATCCAAATGCCAATGTAGCCAGATAAATTGTACGTAAGAGCTACTGGTTAGTAAAATACCTAGACAGGTGAATGAAATGCTTCAGACCCTCATATTATTCGGCATAAATGTCATCGAGCGGAAGAAAGACAATACAACTGAAATGCATATACCATTTATCACCGATCCACCAGTGCAGACTGCAATGATCTTGTTATCCACCTCTCCCTCCCTGTTCAAAACAACATGGTTGCAGAACCTTGTCTGCACTCTGAACATAGTGCAATAACACCCGAGTATCCGGGTAGGAACCAAACTCGATCCATTATAGGCACGGGACCTTTACTCGAAGGACACAGCCTGAGCTGAGAAATGGCATAAAACACATTATTTCAAGAAGGGAACAGTCTAATACATGGGTATATGGCATTAACTGAGAAATGGGGGAATGACTGAAATCAATATGCTTCTGGGATCTGGTAGATAAGAGGGATAAGATTCATTTCTAACAGGCTATGGTGTTGTGTAACTGCACTGTAAGTATTAATTATACTAGATGTATATGGGAAGGAAATATCCCTGCACTATGATCCAACAGGTCACTGTCATAAAAACTTGCCTCATAAAACTTGTTGCCTATTTTTTTATTACCCCAAGAAATAGATCACTGTCATCATACAAGACAGAATGTGAAGAATGGGTCCCTTGTTGTGACGATAGACAACTGACAAAAAGGGTTGACGTGCACATGTGTATTATTGGTAATGGAAAAGATATTTCTTGTGAAGCTTCTGACTTTCTGAGAGAAGCACACATCTGCACCTCGATTCGAGGTTGTTTCATGGTGAATGAACAGTGAGTAAGATCCTCATGCCTTGGGTTGATTGTTTCGAGGCTTACCTTGCACAACCTACTTATATACACATGCCTTTGCCTTAACTCCATCCTTTTGGAGCACCCACTCATAATGGTGGAGTCTATCAGATATTTAGTTCAGAGACCTACGTATTCATAGGACAGTAATCCGATGTTCGGTCTGAGCGGGATTTTGTCTTTTGGGGGTGCAGCCGTCAGGGAGGATATTGGCTAGTTCTGAAACTTGATGCTGGGACTCATCCATCTTTATTTTCTGCATATTTGGCTATCTCAGGGAGGATATCGGCTGCTTGGTGAAGCCATCTTCACAAAATGGTCATGCATAAGTAGTTTTGATTTCACCCCCCTTACTGATGCAAGATTGACAGACATGCTCCACTTCTCATCTATAATGGCATGCTGATCTAAATACAGCAAGCCAGCTTTAAGAAAACAATTTCAAAGATGATATGTCACATCTTTCTAAATTTCGGTGCAATTCTTAAACTAATTACAAGTATCATTTACAAGTCTTTATCCTGAAACCATTATATTTATATATAACTGTCCTTGACTTCTGCATATGAGATGCGATATTTAAACATTATTTCTAACTACAGCATGGGTTGCTGGTGAGATGATTTGCTCTTGCAACTGGTAAAATATATAGACATGGGAGAAGTTCACTGTGTACAGTTTTACATTCCGTGCAATGAAAAAAATAGCGTGCTATGACAAATTAGCGTGACCCCTAAAATACACTATTAGCGTGCTATATCGCGCTATAGCGTGCTATTAGCGAGACATTGTGCATCGATTTATTTAGCGAGGCATTGCTCAGAACGCTATAGCGTGCTATTAGCGACGCTATAGCGCGCTATTTTTTTCACTGCTTCCATGTTAGTACTATACACAAGCGAACGTTTATTTTTGCAAGTATGCTTCGTTAACTTAGGAAATTGTGGCTCGGCAGGTCACATCATTTCTTTATCTTTATCTTTACCTAATATTAAAGGGAGGATTGATTCTCCACCTTATTTCGTCATCAAGTCTTTTCGTACGTTGTCCTTTTCCGTTTTATGTACGTGGTCCGTTCAGGTTGTCCGTGGTCCGTTCTGGAAAACGGAAAAAGGGAAAAAAAAACCGCGCTAGGGAGGCCTCGAACCGTGATGGTCAGGAAGAGAGCCCAGCGGTGGAACCAACTCATCATGCTGGTGGTCATGCATAAAGAAAGGAAACAATTCTATTATAGGCGGAGCGGGTTTTCTTTAAAAAAAGGCCGTACCGGACCGCTGCTCACTCAAAACGCAAATACTAATCTCCACATATCCAGAAACGGGTGCTCCATGCATTAAAAAAAGGTTGCACACCATGTGTAATGGCTGTTTGCCTTCAAAAAAAATGTGTAACGGGCTGTCCCATGCACCTCAAAAAAGAAGGTTGTCCCATGCGTCCTTTTTTTAACACAGTACAAACACAAGCGTTCATACATACGTACGTACACTCACCCCTATGAACGCACACACGCACACCCTATCCCTATGAGCATCTTTGAAAGACTGACCCGGCATATCATCTTGAGATTTACGAAGTCATGGTAGGCGCCTCAACGTCGAGGGTAACGTCTCCTCCCACTGAAAGCGCATCGTCGAAAATCCTGAAATAAATTTAAAAATAATGCAAGCACCAGAACTTAAATCTTGGTGGGTTGAAGATACCACTGTCCTTCTAACCATCCAACCACATGTTGGTTCGCAGTTGTCCCATGCACCTAAAAATAGGCTGCCCGATGTGTGTCGCTGATGTAGTTGCCCGATGCATTATTGTTTTGTTCTGAACTTCTGATGATTTTATTTTGCGGGGTAATGACTTCTGATTATATAAAGAAATCAACCATGGATGCATATTTTCATCATACTTACATCTTTTATAAGAAAGTTTTATTATGATAAATTTATTTTAGTTGATGGGAACCCTTGCTTCTGTTCTGCAGGTGAGAAAGCTTGCGGAGCTCGTCATTTGGCCCTTGCAGCATCGAAAGGTAGAGATGTGAGGAAACACTACAGGTGGCCAGTGCGACATGAAGGAGGAATGATTTTTTTCATTGATCTATTGTCTCCCTCGTGTCTGATCAAACATACCGACATGCCGCACCATTTTTTTTCAAGTTGAGTCATGTTGGATAACTAACATTTGTGTTCATTTTCTATTAGTTTGTGATATTTATTAGAAAAAAACCATTACCCTTTATTCATTAGTTTTCCAGAATAAAATTTTCACCAGGATGCACAAGAAATGGCCCAGTTCGGAATGCGCTTCTGGTATGATCCATATGTGCAAAGTTTAAATGGGTTCATATGGAGTTACTTAGAATCAACTCACCCTATGGAAGTTCCGTCAATGATTAAAGATTGTTGAACTCATTGACCATATTACATATGCTTATTTATTTTTCCGTTGCAACGCACGGGCATATTTGCTAGTCTCTACCTTTTTTTTATCAACTTTGCTAGTCTCTACCTAATAATAAAGCACGGATTGTTTTTGGTCATCCGTCATTCAAATTACCCCTTAAGTTAACAAAAATTACCCACCAATGCCACCTATAAATTATAAAAAACGTTTCACACAGCAAAATCTCCTGACTGGCCGGCCCATGTCGGGACCTCCTATATTACGCTCTCACGCTGGAAGAAGATGCAGCACACCAGTTTGGGCCGGCCCATGCGCGGGCGCCTTTTTTTTAATTTCCTTTTTTATTTTTATTTTCAGTTCAGTTTGGTCTAGTTTAAATAATTTAGAACTTCAAAAAACTTTTCAAATTTTAAGAAACTGAGAATTTTGAAATAAAATGTTTGTGAAATCAAAAACTGCTCGGGGTTTTTGTAAACATGTTCGAAATAAAAAAAATGTTCGCAATTTTGAAAACATGTTCGTAAATAAAAACAAGTCCAGGAGTTTAAACAAAAGTCCGTGTATCAAAAATTATTAATGAAATTTAAACAAATGTTTGCTAATTCCAAACATGTTCAGGCATTTTTTAAAAATGTCCTAAAATTTTAAAAAACAGTTCGTGCCTGTTTTTTTAGTTTTGTTTTTTTACTTTCATTTTTTTGTTCCATTTTTTTCTACTTTAAATAATTTACAACTTCAAAAAACTTTTGCAACAAAAAAAGACTAAGAATTTTGAAATAAAATGTTGAACAAAACATAAAATGTTTCTGAATTCAAAAAATGCTTGGGATTTTTGTAAAAGTGTCTGAATATTCAAAACAATGTTCACAATTTCGAAAACAATGTTGGTGAAAAAAATCCATGATTTTTAAACAATTCCATGTATTAATTTTTTGAATGCAATCGAACAAAATGTTTGCTAATTCAAAAAATGTTCATGCATTTCAGGAAATATTCTAAAATTTTAAAAACAGTTCATGAATTACAAAAGAGTGTATTGATTCAGAAAATGTTCATGCATTTCAAAAAAAAAATCCACCAACTTCGGAAAATATGTTCATCTATTCTAGAATTGTTCGCCAAGTCAAAAGAAAATACTTAAAAACCGTTTGCAATATAAAGAAATGTTCACAATTTTAAAAAAATGTTTGAAAATTGTAAGAGATGTTCTCGATTTTAAAAATATTCGCAAATTTGTAAAAAAATGCACAAATGATCGAAGGTATATAGTTAAACAGTAATACTTCTGAGTCTTTGTGACAATATACCCGTGTGAATTTTGAAGAATTAACTGCCGGGGTGGATCGGAATATTATAGGATGTTTTCTAAATAATGTTTCTTGAAATTGAGAATAATTCTTTGAATTACCAAGTTTTTTGACCACCATGATTTTTTTTCGAAAATGTGAACATTGCTTTAATTGTAAATAAATTTAAAAGAAGAAATATTTTCTTGCATTTGTGCACAAATTTTCAAAATCATCCAATGAGATGTGAACATAATGAGATCATTACCATTGGAGATTATGATTTTTTTCTCCCGTTGCAACCCATGGGCCCTTTTGCTAGTACTAGCTTATACGACAAAATGATTCAGCGGAGATTTGCAATGGAAAAAAAATGCCAATTGTTTCAACTTCAAAATTATGCCAATTGTCTCATATCCAGCCAGGAAATCATATTACAATGTAGTTGGCCCTTAATTTAAGGCATTGTAGCTCCTATATTACTACTAGTAGATATACGTAGGTAGGTCTGTCCACAATCAGTCCATTTAGGCTGGATCAGTTATCACACGAATCCAAGCTAAGCAAAAACTCTTCAGAACAAAAATCAACAAGGCAAAGGAAAGGCAGTGATATATTATTCCAAACATTAACAACTCATCATCCGGGCTGATCTGCCACACAGTAATAATCACTGGACAATACAACACAGATGCAAATAAGACCAAAAACACAGAAAACAAATATTCTTGTGAATGAAAGAGATATCCGATTTGAGAGGCCATCATCCGGGCTGAACCGCCATACCATGTAAATAAGCACAAAGCAAATCATACACACTTGTAGCTAGGAGCACACCAGTACTGACAAACCATGGAAAAAGAAACACAAAACCATTTCAAACGTAAACTGCAGCTTGGGTGTTCGGCCTGTCGATGATCCCCGCATGCATGAGCAAGGCCCAGATAAGCGTCACCAGCTCGGTACCATGAGCACGTGCCTTCTTATGTGCCTTGAAGTTATGAGTGGGGGCAACGTACAAGATCAACTCAGACCAGAAGATAGCCAAGATGCGCCACCCCGTCTCCGTCTCCTCATCTGGAATCAATTCCACAAACTGCTTTCCCAGCCTCGCTCCTTTCTTCACCACCTCATGCCTGGATTCCTCACCAAGGAGCTCTACCATGATGCCATATTCCATTGACACGCTGCCACCGGTGAGAGCATGCTGGATATCTTCGCTCACGGTCTTGTACAATTTCTTGGACCATACCTTGTCAGATGGCAGTAGCTCAGGAGTGGATGCCATCAAATAGACACAATACCGTGACAGATGCATTGCGGTGTTCTTGTCGGCTGAGCAACCAGTTGAAGCTCCATGCCTGGCCTCGAAGATGCCGGTGGCGATGTGCCAAACAAGGATAACATGGGATGTGTCTTGTTCTTCACATGCCCAGAGGACATGATTGCCTATCCCATTGTTCAGGAGGGCAATCGTGCCTTTGCTCAGGCAACCGTTGCTACTTTTCAGCCCGTCGATAATGGAGGCCTTCACCTCTGATGATACATTGACCTGCTGCACCCTCGGCCTTGGGCCAGAGAAGTAAAAGAACAGTGGGCTAAAGGCACATTTTTTTGGCTGTGGGTGTGCTAGTAGCGAGATTTGGCCCATTTGACCAGTCCAATAATTCTTTATGAACTTGATCTTGAAGTTCAGAACAAGACCAAGCAATCTCTGCATGCAAGGAGATTGCTGCCAAGAGACATGGGTTACATAGGTACAAAGCAGGGTTAGCTTGAACCAGTTGGAGCACAAGTAGGACATGATTTCCCATGCCTCGGCAAGTATAACTGCTACAAATAGGGAATATGTCGGCAAGGAGCTAAAAAGTATGTTGCCGAAGTCCAATGCGTTAGCACCGGAAAAGGACCGGTCACCTATTATGTCCATGGGTAACATGCATGATGCTTCGCAAATGGTCTGAAATGGAATTTTGTATATAAATGCTATCTTTGCCATGGCAAGGAAGCACCAAGTTACAATTGAGAGGGAGACAATGATGTTAAGAACCGGCAGCAGTCGCCCAAAGTTTGAAGTTGGGAGGGATGAATAATAAGAATCAAGCACAAAAGATACCTCATCTGCAATGACTCTGAATACCGTGTCTGGATTTCCCTCCTTAAATAGTACATTTAGGACAAATTGAACGCCTTGGTGGAGCCAAGTACGACAAGGTGGCACTTTGCAAATTGATGTTTAATCAGTTTGAATAATGCAAATGAAAGGCATAAATCTTTAAGCCATGGTCGATGGGCCAAAAGGATGTCGTTGTCGGTCGCCATTCGCCAAACTCTATCAATGGTGACCAAGCTATTCTTTATCTGCTTGATGGTATACCCATGAGGTGTTTCCTCAATTTCCTGCTTCTCTTCACCCATCACAATAGGTGGTGGAATCAACTCATCTTCAGATACTTGGTGGCTTTCTCCAAGTAATTGTTCCATATATCCAGCAACAAGACGAGAGTTGCGGCCAAGAGCGAAAGACCTTCTTGCCTTCTCAAATGCATAGAACTTGAGTGCAATTTTTGCCAAACTAAGAACACAGAGGACAATGATCAAGTTAAACTGCGAGGTGGCAAAGATTTCCTTAAGGGTGCTATGGGATATATAAACAAAAGGATGACGTAAATAGTAGAGCAAGAGATATGATGTCCAGACTGCGCGAGCGAGCAACTCGATTGAGGGGCCGAGCTTCTGACCGTCATCATCATCAACGGCGACAGTTGCACTTGTATTGGTTCCAACAATTTGGACAAGAACTGTCCAAGTTAGGAGCATGCATACGTAGAAATCGTCAAAGCATTTCGCAACCAGGCCATCTGTTTTGTACTTTCCAATGGAGGAGACGAGATAGGAGACGATGGGGAGGTAGAGCGTTGTGGCTCCCTGGAAGAGGAAACGGGTCACTCCAACCTGACGATAGTGCCGCCCGGAGGCACTGATTGCCACCATGATCAGGACGAGTACAGCGTTGACAGCCATGAGCGTGTTGGAGCACCACAGCTGTGCATTTATCCCATGGATCAAATTGGTTACCGCAGGCTGGGAGCATTCATTTGAAATATTAGCCATCTTCTCGCCTGATTTACATGTTGAAGCATGCACTAGTTAGCGTTATAAGCTAGGAAAAATACCACACAAACATGACAGGAGTTTAATGAGTCATCACAAAATGCATATAAATAGCCAGGACTAATGTGAACAATGTTAAGACTTACTAGCACCAAGAGATTGTCGGGACTTCGAGAATCTCCGCTCCGGTCCTGTTGCAAAACGATGAGGATAGGAGTAAGGCCACAATTTGCTGCATCTACTACCAGCTAGACTAGAAGGGTGAGAGGGATCGAGCAGTACCTTGGGAGGATAGAACAGATAGGAGGAGGTAGGAGCTTATCAAGATTCAAGAGGAGCCTTCTGCATGCTGCTTTGCAAGAACCAAAGGAGGTTAATTTATCTTGCTGGGAGAGGACAACGACAAAGGAAGCTGAAAATTCTGTGGTGCCCAGCTCAATTACGACTAGACTATTGCTTTTGATAGTTATGTATTTGATGAAAAACTTGGAGATTATTGTTCCACAAAAAGCGGAATATCTATTTGTCGATGATGACCTTAGGAATAAGGTTACCCATCCATGGACCCAGTTGTTGTTCCGTGAGTGTCAGGGCACTAGCTCCCATAGTTGAAACGGTTAGAACTTAGAAACTTCATTTTTCTTGTTACTCTAATTTAAAAATGATATTTCAAGCACAGATAGAGTAAACCTAGCAAAATGTACGCAATATTTTAAAAAAAATGCTAGTGCGTTATATGGAGATTGAACTGGAAGGGCTTAATACACACTAGTATACAGGCTGGGGAACTCTTGGAGGATTAGAAGCATTCTATGACGGCAATATTTGAGTGCTTCTTCCAATCCACTGCCTTGGAGCACAGCAGAGTGACCCAAACAAAGGTCACAAGGACAAATCACTCATGGTGACCATTCTAATTATTTGTGTAAACATAAAGGCTATTTAGCGCTGATAACTAGGAGAGCACACCACCTTTTCCATAGATACAGACGAAATAATTGAAAGTTTGAGAGTGACTGGTCATCTTTAAAGTCGTCTCCTGTTTTTGTTTCCCAGGGGAACGCGTGAATTAGTTCTAATGCATCGCCCCCAGGTTCGTTAGTTTCAGTTTACGAAAGAAATCCGTCACCCCTCACGCATTAAACACCATAAATTGTAGGTAATGTGTCAACTAAAATCTTCTATACTGTTGGTGGTTTGGCAGTTATGACACTGTTGCCTGGTTGCAAGGATAATCCATAGAGGAATTTTGCTAGGAAAACAACTGGCCATGTGAATTAGTTCAGTGTGTGATTCTCACTTGATTCATATATATGTGGCTGCAGTTCCTGCTGACTAACCAAATGTCTTGCCGCAGTTGCTACCGGCTGTTTTCCCAACAAGTTGCTAGGAAACAACTCTGGGTCCAGCGAACAATTTCGGGCAATAATAATGTTAGCTAATCTTGTCCGTGTCTACATGTATTAGCATTAGACAAGTTGGTCAGTTTGCTAGTACTAGTTTGGGTCACGTTAGTAGTTAGTATCTGACTAGGTTAGGGTTCCTAGCGTGAGTCCGGTTTGAAAATTAGGCAAGTGCTGTGCCGTGTAACACTAGGAGTTGTTCAGGTCGGTGTGTTAGGTGCAGGCTTTTATATATATATATATATATATATATATATATATATATATATATATATATATAGGACTCGGAAATGCCTTTTGGAGCTCGGCCTCCATGGAGGCCGTTTTTGAAAAGTTCAAAATTCATCAAATTACACATTTTTACATTTCAAAAAAATCTGAAAAAAAATACAGATGTACATGAAGGCATAACACACATGTGTGTAAATTTTCAGAACGAAATTCATTAAAACGAGGGCTGTGCAAAAAAGACAAATTTGTGGCTTTTTAACACATGATACTATTCATCCCAAAAGTTCATGAATTTGTTCTTTTTGCACAGATCGCATCTCAAGGTATTTCATCCTTAATTTTTGCACACATAGACATTTCATCCTTGTATACTTGCATATTTTTTTTCAGATTTTTTTGAAATCAGGAAATTTGAATTTTGAATTGTTTAAAAATAAAGGGCTCTAGGGAGCCCGAGCTCCAAAACGCCCTACTCTATAGGACTGTGCTAACTTCCGACTGTTATGTATATAAGCAATAGATCCGAACGATCTTCTCCCCCCGTGAAGCTGTCGCATGCATGCGTGTGATTCTCTAAAAAAAAGCTACAGGCATAGTATTATCGAATGGATTCTTTCCCTATTGTTACATGCATGCATATAAGACAAAACTGCTGATGTCAGCAAAGATTCCACCGAATTCAAAAATTTAAAATGTTTTATAGATCAAACCGTCGCTCCGATTGCAAAACTGTTTTCACATAAAAGATTCGTAGCAACGAGATCTTCGAAACTAGATCCCATGTTGATATGTTTCGACGACTTTTTTTTCTGGTAAAAATTTACCACGTGTTCTACACAAAGTTATCATGCCTGTGGTGCATAAGTTATCATGTTGTTTACATAGAAATTACCAGGCCTGGGCCAAGTAAGTTATCGAATGGATTCTTTCCCTATTGTTACATGCATGCATATAAGACAAAACTGCTGATGTCAACAAAGATTCCACCGAATTCAAAAATTTAAAATGTTTTATAGATCAAACCGTCGCTCCGATTGAAAAATTGTTTTCACATAAAAGATTCGTAGCGACGAGATCTTCGAAACTAGATTCCATGTTGATATGTTTCGACAACTTTTTTTTCTGGTAAAAAGTTACCACGTGTTCTACACAAAGTTATCATGCCTGTGGTGCATAAGTTATCATGTTGTTTACATAGAAATTACCAGGCCTGGGCCAAGTAAGTTATCGAATGGATTATTTCCCTATTGTTACATGCATGCATATAAGACAAAACTGCTGATGTCAGCAAAGATTTCACCGAATTCAAAAATTTAAAATGTTTTATAGATCAAACCGTCGCTCCGATTGAAAAACTGTTTTCACATAAAAGATTCGTAGCGACGAGATCTTCGAAACTAGATTCCATGTTGATATGTTTCGACGACTTTTTTTTCTGGTAAAAAGTTATCACGTGTTCTACACAAAGTTATCATGCCTGTGGTGCATAAGTTATCATGTTGTTTACATAGAAATTACCAGGCCTGGCCCAAATAAGTTATCGAATGGATTCTTTCCCTATTGTTACATGCATGCATATAAGACAAAACTGCTGATGTCAGCAAAGATTCCACCGAATTCAAAAATTTAAAATGTTTTATAGATCAAACCGTCGCTCCGATTGAAAAACTGTTTTCACATAAAAGATTCGTAGCGACGAGATCTTCGAAACTAGATCCCATGTTGATATGTTTCGACGACTTTTTTTTTCTGGTAAAAAGTTACCACGTGTTCTACACAAAGTTATCGTGCCTGTGGTGCATAAGTTATCATGTTGTTTACATAGAAATTACCAGGCCTGGGCCAAGTAAGTTATCAGGTCTGCCGACTTTTTTTCCTGCAAATAGTTACCAGGCCTGGGCTAAGTAAGTTATCAGGTCTGATGTGTGTCTATTATCATGCTATTTACACATGAGTTACCGTGGTACATTTTCAACAACTATTTTTTCCGTGACAAAGTTACCTCGTGATACTTTCACCTGGGCAAAAACTTGTTGAAAATATACCTCTTATAACCTTTATGTGAATAACACGGTAATTGATGAAGCACAAACCTGATAACTTATGTACAACCACCACGGTAACTTTGTCCCGGAGAAAAAGTTGTTGAAAGAACACCCCCCTCTCGCCCGATAACTTGTATGTAAATAGCATGGTAATGTATGCGTCATAGACCTGATAACTTAGGTACAAACACCGCGGTAACTTTGACTCAGGGAAAATAGTTGTTGAAAACCATACCCCCGGTAACTTCTGTGTAAATAGCATGCTAATATACGGACAATCGAGCTGATAACTCACATACAAACACCGTGATAACTTTCTCCGAAATTTTCTTTTTATTGAAAATGTATCACGGTAAATTATGTGTAAATAACATAAATAATATACACACATCAGAGTTGATAACTTACTAAGCCGAGACTTGGTAACTATTTACACGAAAAAACTCGTCAGGACATATGAATATGGGATCTAATTTTGTAGGTCTCGTCGCGGCGGCTTTTTTTATGTGAAAACAACTTTTTGATCGGACCGGTGGTTTGAGTTATAAAATATTTTGAAGTTTCAAAATATGGAGAATTTAGGATGACGTTAACTTTTCCATCTAATGCATGCACGCATGTGCATGTGAAGAGAAAGGTTGGAGGAACCATTTTTTTTATGAATTGTAATTTCTGTGTAAACAACATGATAATTTATTCTCAACTGATATGATAACTTGTGTAGCACAAGCGTGGTAACTTATTTGTCGAAAAAAAAGTCGTCAAAACATACCAACATGGGATCTAGTTTTGAAGGTCTCATCGCGACGAATTTTTTATGTGAAAACGGTTTTTTCAATCGGACCGACGGTTTGATCTACAAAACATTTTAAAACTGAATTTCTATGGAATCTTTTGCTGATGTCATCGTTTTATCTTATGTGCATGTCTTTGTACGCATACATGCATGCAAAGAGGGAGAGTTAATACGCATGCATGCAACTGTAATGAGGGATGCCCACGCTCACGCTTGCAATGAATGAGGAAAATTATTAGTTCGCATCTCTTACTATGGTCTGACCGTATGATCTAGAACGGACGAGATCCAATGCGTGCACAGATCCGAACGTGTGGAAGATACAAATTTCGATATATATATATATATATATATACTAGCAAAAATGCCCTTGCGTTGCAACGGGTAAAAAAATTACACGCCTTAGCCCAATAAACATAACATGGCTCGAGACCCATCACAATACACATTCTCTATTTCACAGAGAGCCATATCCATTTTAACCTTTATTGTCCTTCACACCCTCGTTGACAGTGGCAACAATGTCCACCTGATCAAACAAATAAGTGTATAACTTCACCGACAAGCTCGGCAATATAATAAAAGTAAATAATTAAGAATGTGTCACACACAACTTTATGATATCTTGCAAGAAAAAATATGAGAAAAACGTTCATTGATGCAATGCCTTGGTACATGGGTATTTTGAGTTACATTATCTTAACATGTCATCCTTTTTGCCAATAATATTTCTAAACAACACACATTCGAGTCCGTACACAATACCTAATAGTAATCCAAAGGATTTTTTTTTTGCGAAAGGTTATTATCACAAAATCACATTAACTTGTTCCTCATATTCCCTGTGAAAAATAGTTGTTGCCTCATACATAAAAAATAAACCATGATAAGGGCAAAAGTGAACTATAATTATAAATAAATAGAGGAGAAGGCTCAATATACGTGACACAAGTTTGTGCATTCGCTGTTCTGTGCTTCAGCAGGTGGAAATCAATAACCCCGTGTAAAAAAGACTAATGTCTCCAACTTGTCAATTCATATTCAAATACCATATGTATAGCTCGAACTTGTGTGTGCAGTGGTGGCCCACGGAAGGAGGGTAACAGCGGCTACAGGCGCGGGTGGCCTGATGGGACATGATTTGTGTGTATGCAGAACCAAAAAAGTATTCTTGCCGCGTCAAAAAAAAAGTAGTCTTGCAAACACTACCACAAACAACAGAGGAACGCCAGGCCCGTTATCTTCATCATCAAATCCACAAAGTCTTCTGATTTCTTTTCTAACCACGAGCCTTGGAAAAAAAAAGTAGAAAGCATATGCTAGCATCAAAAAGTGTATGCGTGAAACAAAGTAGTTCACCAAATGCAGAGAGTTCAGAGGTCTTTCTTATATTCACAGATGAGCACATAGAATCATCCATCGAACATTCGTTTTTTGGCAGTAAATTAGACGATGGGGACTGCAGACGAAGATCCTTGGAAAGAAACGGACAACTACCGGACATTGCAAGTAGGAGGCAATGCCGTTACCAGGGAAAAAATCACACCAATGCGTGAGCTTTGAACGCACGCACCGCACGAACACATATCCAGCGTCCCAGCGTGGGCATCTGACCAGCGAAGGCGCTACCCCACGATCCGCTGAAGTCCTGCGCGCCGGCCACCGTCTCCATCCATCCGGTCAGCGCCCACCTGCCTTGGTTGTTCCACCCTCGTCCACACACCTCTCCTCCTGTCAACGGTTGGCTCTTCCATCGACCTCATCAGCCAGCACCCTCCAGCAGCCGGCTGCGTGGGAGCGCCGCCAACACCCTCCAGCGAGAATATGTTGAGCGCCGGCAGCACCCTCCAGCAGCCGGCTGCGTGGGACGACCGGCTCATCGCTCATGCAGTCCACGCACGCGGACGAACGGCTCCAGCGAGAATACGTTGAGCGCCGGCAGCACTCTCCAGCAGCCGGCTGCGTGGGACGACCGGCTCCAGCGAGAATATGTTGAGCGCCGGCAGCACCCTCCAGCAGACGGCTCCAGGATCGGAACGGTACGTGCGTGCGTTGTTTGTTGGTTTTTCAGTTTCTATAAATAAGAGGAGTCTTAGTTGCCTGTTCGGCCCATACGAACGGGGCAGGGGAAGGCGACTGCGGGGAAGGGCGAGGCGACGGCGACGGCGGGGCAGGGCGATGCGACGGCGACGGCGACGTAGGGCCAGGGCGCGGCGACGGCGACGACGACGTAGGGGCAGGGGCGCGACAACGGCGGGGCAGGGCGAGGCGACGGCGACGGCGGGCCAGGCGATGGCGACAGCGGGGCAGGGCGAGCCGACGGCGACGGCGACGTAGGGGCAGGGCGCGGCGATGGCGACGGCGACGTAGGGGCAGGGTCGCGACGACGGTGGGGCAGGACGAGGCGACGGCGACGGCGGGGCAGGGCGCGGTGACGGCGACAAGGAGGAGGGCGCGCGAGGAGATCCGGCGCCGGCGACGGTCAGCGGGCTCGGGGACGGTAGGGCGTCGGCGAGGGCGACGGCAAAATCCGGCAGCCTGGCGGCGTCGATGTCGTCGTCGGCGCCGAGGAGACAAGAAACTGCAATGGATTGGAAAATTTTCGAAGTGCCCTTTATATAGCACCCCCCTTTAGTCCCGGTTGGTGGCTCCAACCGGGACTAATTCCCCCCTTTAGTCCCGGTTGTAACCACCAACCGGGACTAAAGGTCAATTTCCAGCAGCCCAAAGGAAGGGAAACAGAGACCTTTAGTCCCGGTTAGTGGCACGAACCGGGACTAAAGGGGGCATTAGTCCCGGTTGGATCCACCAACCGGGACTAAAGGGCTGTGCTTCCCGTACCAAAAGTTTAGTCCCACCTCGCTAGTCGATAGGGGCTCGGAGTGGTTTATAAGTGCTGCTGCCGCTGCCCTCTCGAGCTCCTCTCTAATGCAGGCAGTACATGCCTATTTGACGCCCTGTTTGGCCTGCTAGCACTACGGGCCTTTTTTTTGCATATATAATGATTTTTCATGTTATTTTTAGTTATATAATTTTAGTTGCATAAATTTTATATAATTTTAGTTGCATAAGTTTTATTTTTTATTGATTCTTTTTAGTTGAATCCTTTTGCTATTAGAGTTTTATAAAAACTTTTTAGTTTCTATTAAAGCTTGTAACAAAATATAGTTTATGAAAATTCATTTTACTATTAAAGTTTTTAACTCAAGATTTTTTCTGCATTCAATATGCACCATTCAAAGCCACATAATCACTTTTCAACCCTTTTCTGACTTCATTTGCTATTTTTCATACATTTCGTGATTTATTTTGAGCTAAGATGACCCTGAGATTAAAAAGCACTGCAAATGAACTCTGAAATGGTTGCAAGTTGGCATGGTTTCATCATTTCACCCATATAGCATGTGCTAAAAAGTTGAGAGGGTTACGGCAAAAACTGGATGCACTTCGTGTACAAACTTGACAATCTCTTTCGAAGTGTCAGGGTTTCGGACGAAAACTCATCTGTTACAAAATGATTTCAATTTCTTAAACATATTTGAACTCAAGACTTTTTCTGCATTCAATATGCACCATCCAAAGCCACATCATCACCTTTCAAACCTTTTCTGACTTCATTTGCTATTTTTCATGCAGTTCATGATTTATTTTGAGCTAAAATGACCCTGAATTGAAAAGCACTGCAAATGAACTCTGAAATGGTTGCAAGTTGGCATGGTATCATCATTTAACCCACATAGCATGTGCTGAAAACTTGAGAGGGTTACGGCAAAAACTGGATGCACTTCGTGTACAAACTGGACAATCTCTTTCGAAGAGTCAGGGTTTCGGACGAAAACTCATCTGTTACAAAAGGATTTCAATTTTTTAAACATATTTGAACTCAAGACTTTTTCTGCATTCAATATGCACCATTCAAAGCCACATCATCACTTTTCAACCCTTTTCTGACTTCATTTGCTATTTTTCATGCAAGTCATGATTTATTTTGAGCTAAAATGACCCTGAATTGAAAAGCACTGCAAATGAACTCTGAAATGGTTGCAAGTTGGCATGGTATCATCATTTCACCCACATAGCATGTGCTAAAAAGTTGAGAAGGTTACGGCAAAAACTGGATGCACTTCGTGTACAAACTGGACAATCTCTTTCGAAGTGTCAGGGTTTCGGACGAAAACTCATCTGTTACAAAAGGATTTCAAATTTTTAAACATATTTGAACTCATGACTTTTTCTGCATTCAATATGCACCATTCAAAGCCACATCATCACTTTTCAAACATTTTCTGACTTCATTTGTTGTTTTTCATGCATTTCATGATTTATTTTGAGCTAAAATGACCCTGAATTGAAAAGCACTACAAATGAACTCTGAAATGGTTGAAAGTTGGCATGGTATCATCATTTCACCAGAATATTTTAGTGATATCGTAGATATTTAACTGCCGTGATATTGTAGATATTTAACTGCAGTGATATTGTAGATCAAAGCCATCATCAGAATAGTTGTGGAGAGAAAGTCTTCACTTTTTCTTCGCATGTGTCCCTTGCTTATTGCGCCACGCGTAACCATGGACAATCTTCATCACATACATCACAATGCTTCAGAAAGCTTGCTCACATCATACTAAATATTCTTATACACAAACCGTACTTAAACAGGGACATAATAGAAATAATAGTTCAGATATCCATTACAGAAAGTACTGCATAATTGAAGATACCAATCCTACTCTTCCGGATTGCAAACCTACTCGTCCGAATCAGGAGACCCCCAAGCACTACATAATAGAGATAAAAGTGTTCGCCATTGCAAACACTACTTGTCGTCTGGATCAGAATACCCCCAAGCAGGAGATACTAGCGGTACGAGGTGACGCTGCCCATAATTGAAGATTCCAATCCTGCGGTACAACTCGTATGCAACGTACCCATCTATTGCTGCATACTCAATGTTGATAGGGTCAAGTGGGGTCTTCTCCCAATGTTGGTGCCCTGACTTGGGGAATTTTGTCTTCATATCAGCGTAGTCCTAGTCGATCAGGGTGGCTGCCATATCAGCCATTGAAGTCTTGTCATGCTCAAGCCTGAACCTGCCCTGAAGATCAATGTGGCATTCAGCTGGTATCTCAATACCCCAGGTGCGCCTTGATAACCCACAAGTATAGGGGATCAGTTGTAGCCTTTCTCGATAAGTAAGAGTGTCGAACCCAACGAGGAGCTAAAGGTAGAGCAAATATTCCCTCAAGTTCTATCGACCACCGATACAACTCTACGCACGCTTAACATTCGCTTTACCTAGAACAAGTATGAAACTAGAAGTACTTTGTAGGTGTAACGGGATAGGTTTGCAAGATAATAAAGAACACGTAAATAAAATCTAGGGGCTGTTTAGATGAAGAAACAACTAAGTTAGTCTTAGTAGAGAGCTTTTTGTCACAAGAAAGTTATTTGTCCCTAGGCAATCGATAACTAGACCGGTAATCATTATTGCAATTTTATATGAGGGAGAGGCATAAGCTAACATACTTTCTCTACTTGGATCATATGCACTTATGATTGGAACTCTAGCAAGCATCCGCAACTACTAAAGTTCATTAAGGTAAAACCCAACCATAGCATTATAAGGTATCAAGTCCTCTTTACTCCCATATGCAACAACCCACCTACTCGGGTTTATGCTTCTGTCACTCAAGCAACCCACCATAGGCAAATCATGAACACATTGCAACACCCTACAGTGAGGATCCCTCACGCTTGCGCGACACGGAGAGCACCATAGGACAGCACCAATAATAAAACATGCAACTCAAACCAATCATGAACATCAATCAACCCATAGGACAAAACGGATCTACTCAAACATCATAGGATAGCCATACATCATTGGGAAATAATTTATAGCGTTGAGCACCATGTTTAAGTAGAGATTACAGCGGGGAGAAGGGGTGTTACACCGCTGCATAGAGGGGGAGAGAGTTGGTGATGACGGTTGCGAAGTTGTTGGTGTAGATCGCCGTCACGATGATGGCCCCGGCGGCGTTCCGGTGCCACCGGGAGAGAGGGGGAGAGAGCCCCCCTCCTTCTTATTCTTCCTTGGCCTCCCCCCTAGATGGGAGGAGGGTTTCCCCTCTGGTCCTTGGCCTCCATGGCGGCGGAGGGGCGGGAGCCCCTCCGAGATTGGATCTCTCTCTCTGTTTCCTTCTGTTTCTGCGTTCCCATATTCTGGCCTTTCACCGTTTCTTAAATTCCCGGAGATCCCTAACTCCGATTGGGCTGAAATTTTAACACGGTTTTTATCCAGATATTAGATTTCTTGCGGCGAGAGAAGGGCACCAACCGCCTTACGGGGTGGCCACAAGCCAGCCTGGTGCGCCCTACCCCCAGGGCGCGCCCCTATGGCTTGTGGGCCCCTCGGGCACCGCCTTCTGTTGATTCCACTTCCCAAAATTCACATATATTCCAAAACAATCTCCGTAAGTTTTTATCCCGTTTGGACTTCGTTTGATATGGATTTTCTGCGAAACAAAAAACATGCAACAAACAGGAACTGGCACTGGGCACTTGATCAATATGTTAGTCCCAAAAATAGTATAAAAAGTTGCCAAAAGTATATGAAAGTTGTAGAATATTGGCATGAAACAATCAAAAATTATAGATACGACGGAGACGTATCACGCCTCATCTTGATCTTGTCATTCGTTATATCAACGCTAGCAAAATATATGCCGCTGCGAAGGAACTCCATGAGTTTTGGACAGTGCTTGTCACTACTGCAACAACAAAATGGAACAAATGTGTTAAATACTGCTGCAACAAGTATATTTTAGAACAAGTATAATAAGAATCATAACAAGTATATTTCAGCACAAGTATAATATAAGAATCATAACAAGTATAATAAGAATCATATAACAATTATAATAAGAATCATAACAAGTATAATTCGGAACAAGTATAATAAGAATCATAACAAGTATAATGAGAATCATAGCAAGTTTCCTATTCCTATGCATTTCCTATCCTATGAATCAAAAGAAGCCCCTAAACTATGACATGTTATCCCACGATGGCCAATATGCAACTACAAGGAAAATTCTTATGCCATTTTCCTATCCTCCTATTCCTATTCCTATGCAATTTTCCTAATCCTCCTATTCCTATGCAATTTTCCTATGAATCAAAGAAAAGCCCCAATTTTCCTATGAATCAAAGAAAAGCCCCAATTTTCCTATGCATTTTTCCTATGAATCAAGGAAACTATGACATGTTCTCGACATTCCCAATCCTCCTATTCCTATGCAATTTTCCTATCCTATGAATCAAAGAAAAGCCCTAATTAAAACTATGACAATTTTCGTATTACCTTGCCCACTGGAAGACCATGACATGTTGCTTCAAACAAAGTTGGACGACGGCAACATTGCGACCATCGACCGTGTACTCGAGATCGAGGCCCATGAACTTGTGTTTCTCCTCTTGAAGTCATTCCTCGAACATGGAAAGAAAACCCTCGACTTTGGCACTGTCATTCGTGTAGATGACATGGAGATTGGTCGTGCCATGTGCGAGCATGTTCCCGTAGCGAGTGATTGGATTCATGGTGGAGGATGGGGAAGAAGAGAGGAGAGGGAGACGAACAGAAATGGAGGCCGGTCGCGTTACTGTAGCGTTTCCCATGTATGATCTCGCGCGGAACAACTTCCAAGGCACGGGATTTGAACGGTCGGGACCTTTAGCCCCCGTTTGAGTCACGAACCGGGACTAAAAGGGCTCGCGCCAGGCGAACGGTTGCCACCACCCCTTTAGTCCCGGTTGGTGTCACCAACCGGGACTAAAGGTCCCGTTCGAACCGGGACTGATGCGTGACGAACCCCGGCCGGTGTCCTAGACGCTCGAACCGGGACTAATGCTCACATTAGTCCCGGTTCGTAACCCGACCGGGACTAAAGCTCTGATCCGGCCTGGACCAAAGCCCTATTTTCTACTAGTGAAGTGAGGTTTTTACTATTGGGGGGGGGGGGGATAATGATATTGATGAGCTTTATGCGGAGATGTTTGGTTGTCAAGTGGGTACCCTACCTATGAAATACATGGGAGTCCCAGTAACTTATGCAATGCTCAAAACCATTGATTGGGACTTTGTAGGTTCTAAGATGATTAAAGGGCTTGATGCTTGGATTGCCTATGTGGCATCTACAGGTGCTAGGGTTACTTTGTTGGATTCTAGCCTAGATGGAATTCCATCTTTTTTATGTCTATGTTCCTTTTCAATAAAACCTTTATTGAAAAAATGAATACGCAACGTAGACGATTCTTTTGAAGGAAGGGTAAGAAAAAACATGCTTATCATATGGTCAGGTGGGCCAGGATCTGCCGTTCAAAAAGAGTTTGTGGGCTGGGTATCAAAGATCTTCATAAACAAAATGTTAGTCTACTCGTTAAATGGTGGTGGAAGCTTGAAACTAGTGATGGGTTATGGCAACGTATTGTTCGAGCTAGGTATCTTAAGCGAAAAACGGTTGCCAATGTGCAAACCCGTTTTTCAGACTCGCCCTGTTGGAAGGCGATAATGAAAGTTAAAGAGGTGTACATGGCAGGGAGGAAGATCAATATTAATAGTGGAGACTTAATAAGGATTTGGCATGATCCTTGGCTTCTGGATGTTACCCTACGGGGTCGTTTCCCTGTCCTTTTTGATATTTGTCAAGATTAGGACTGCACCCTTGCTACCTTTATTACTAAAAATTGTGAGCTCACGTTCAAACGTAGGTTGTTTGCTGAGCTGGCTGATCAGTGGGAGATGATTGTCTCTGGGGCTAGGAACTTTCCTTTGAATAGCTCCCCTGATGCTATTACTTGGGTTCTTAATAGCAAAGGGACCTTTACTACCAAATCGGTTTATGAATGGCTGGAGAGAGACCTGTCGGGACCTAATTACAAATGGGTTTGGAAAGCTAAGATCCCACTGAAAATAAAAAAAATCCTGTGGCAGTTGTTTCAAAATGCCGTGCTTATTCATGATAACATTCGTAAAAGAAACTGGCCTGGGAACCCTACTTGTTCATTTTGTCATAATGTGGAAACTCCGAATCATTTGTTCTTCACTTGTGCATTTGCTCGATCGGTTTGGGGGGTTTTGGGTTTGACATTGGGGGCATCCTGCTGCCCGCGATCCCTTTGGAAGAGTTGGGCGTGGTTCTATAATTACCTTCCTGGAGGCAAAAAATATTATATGATGCTTCTTGCTGCCATTTGTTGGGGGATTTGGAGTACCCGCAACAAAGTTACTTTCGAAAAGCATGTTGTTCGCACTCCTTTAGAGGCTGTTTTCACCGCTTGCTCTTTCATGATGTACTGGGCAGGGCTGTTGAAAGAAGGTGACAAGGTGAAGTTCCAGGCTGGGGCTAGGAGGATGGCTCAGGTCGCAGCTGCGTTGGCTGACAGGACTACCACTCGTGGCAGGCCCCTGCTGGAAGATGGTGTCGGGTCCCAGTTCTGCTAGCTTGTTGCTTTATCCTTGCTTTAGCCTTGCTCACTGGGGTTTGATGCCCGCTGAGTTCTGTAGTTCTTTTGGGCAGTTCTCGTTGGTGCTTATTTGGTAGTCATATCCAGGATTGTGTTGGGGTTGTTGTAAGTGTCATCAGGTTTTCGCCCCATAGTGGAAGTTCCGTTTTAGGATCATCTATAGTGGGTTTCCTGGTGATGCTCCAACTCGCTCCCCCCTTTCAGTCCCCTTTTGCTTTGTGTCGCTCTGGTCAGTAGTCACTCCCCTGGAACAAAACCAGACTTGGACCAGATGTATTTCCATTAAGCATTTAATGGAAAGGAGTGTGAACCCGGTTGAAAAAAAATGCGCATCTTTGTGCTCTGTCGACACTCTTGATGAATGGATTTAGCATCCGAAGCATATTAATCTACAGGAAATAATTGCTAAGAGGTTAAAAATATCCTAATATGATTACCTTTAGGTAAACATCTTATATGGTGCTTGTACCATGGATTAGTATATTCTAATTAAGAATAAATTGAGAACACCCGCCCTGCAGTTGGTATCGAGAAGTTCTGCTCCACTACTTTGAGAACTATGACAATGGGTATTGAAGAGAGGTTTACTGTTGAGATTTTTATCTGCTTTGCAACTTCATATGTTTGTACTTCCACCAGAAAGTCTAAAAATCCCGCTGCAAGAGCACCCTACTATAAATCAAGTTAACTTTTAGCTTTTAGACATAGCTCCGCTAATGTGAAGAACTACGTTAGCAAATAATTGATCCAATAGCTGAAGAATGGATCTAGACATTCAATGTATGGAATTTGAACTGACAACAAATAAGGAATATTGGAAGATAGTATGCCACGGTATCAGATATTTTTGTAGCACATTTCGTATAAGTTTTCCTCCTATAAGGCTATAATTTCAAATTCAAGCCCACCTAACACACAAAGTTTCTATATTTTTATTTTCTATACAGGAAGTAGTTGGCATAGCTGTGGTGTTGATGAACGACACCCCATGCAGAGGCGACAGTGACCACGGGGAAGAGATCAAGAACATCAAAAACCTCTTGCGGTGTTCCTCCTCCTCATCGCCATCGCCGCCACCAACGGCAATAATGACGACCAGCTCACGAGACGGCTACTAGAGCGCTGGAGCCTTCTTGAGAAGAAAAAACACTCGAGATCAAGAGAGATCGAGAGAGAGTGAGGGAGAGAGGGGGGAGGGGGGAGATCGATAGAGGGAGGGAGGGAGAGAGGGAGGGAGGAAGGGGGAGAGAGATCTTGCAGGTACACATTGGTAGGACTACCATGTTCTGAAATATAAATGAGATTTGGTGGTAAGTCACCATTGTGTTTGTTCCCAATATGTCAGACACCATAACTTTCATGTCGAATGTGTTGTAGAAATGTTCTTCGATAAATATGTTTTTAGCTCTTGATATTTTAGTATGGTTGTAAATTTATCCATTCACATATCACTCCGAGAAACATTTTTAGTTGGGAGAAGGAAGAAAGGAAGAAAACGAGAGCGCTTTAACGGTAAAAAGGAAGTCGCCAATGTAGCCTGTTGCAACGCAGAGCGTTCTACTAGTTTAATTAATGGAGGGGTTAATTAAGGTGGGGGGAAAGGGGGTAGTGGCTTTAACATGGAAAAATGGGTCCCATAAGGTGAAGGAGGTGAGAGTGTGGCTAGGATGAAAAATGGTGGGAGGGAGAAGGAGAGGAGCCTCGAGAGGAAGAAGATTGGGGGAGAGAGAAGCTACTGTACCAAGCCCTCCTCACTTATTGCGATCTCATCAGTGTCGGGCGCTATATAGGGCCCGCCACTGCTAAAGTGCTGTCAACTTTGCCCCCGCGCAGGAAAATTTCCTGTGGCGGGAGGGAACAATACCCGCCACTGCTATTACATACACCAGTGGCGGTCGCAGAATGTCACCCGCCACAGCAATGTGATGTGATTTTTGCCCCCGCGCGGAAGGGCATCTTGTGGCGGGCGGCAGAAGTTACCCGCCACTGCTATGCAAAGTACATGTGTCGGGCTGTAAAATATGCCCGCCACTGAATCATTTCGTCAACGGCTCAGGCGGGTTGAATTTATGAGTGGCGGGTGCAGATTTTTGCCCGCCACTGCATATCATGCACCTGTGGTGGGCGGCTTTTATTACCCGCCACTGCTCTCTGGCGGAAATAGCTGTGGTGGGTCCCAAGCGGCGCCCTCCACTAATTTGAGCCCACTTATAAGCCTTCTCCCAGAAGTGGGAGGTTCACATGGTGAGGCTCCTCTGTCCCTTTTCTTCATCTTTTGTTATCTCAGGGAGGATATTAACCTACTTATTGGCCGCCTTCGTAATGTCCATGCATAACTCATAAGTAGTTCTGAGCCAACTAGTACCACAGACGATGCAATTGTAAGCATGTGTCAGTCTTTCTTTTATTCCCCCTAGTTACTAAACTTTGTGCTGCGTGATTGTACTTGCACAGTTAATAGACATGTTGTACTTCTCATCTAAAATGGCATGCTGATCTAAATACAGCCAGCCAGCTTTACAAAAACTGTTTCGGAGATGCTGTGTCATGTCTTTCTGAATTTCAGTGCGATTCTTAATTAATTACAAGCATCACTTATGTGTTTATCAGTCTTTAGCCTGGAAACATTATTTCGATATGTGATTGTCCATGCCAGTGGCAAGCAGCCAGGAAATCATATTACTTTTCTCTTTATTTGGCATAATATCTGATAGATTTTTTTGGATACAGTCTGCGAACTTGTACTATCGTGTGAATAACCAAATCCACTTAATAGTGTTAATTATGTTGATGAAGGAACTGAAACGCTATTGTCTTATTCCATTAGTTGGCAAGCATGTCCTTAACTGACTTTAATGAAGTGATTTTACGCATTCCAGAGAATCCAGACAGCACTTGGCACCGCACCAGATGTTACTTCACATGTTGAATACTTCTTCTCTAGAGCATATATGTTATTGGTGATGGTTTGCACTTGCACCTGGAAAGGGGGAAGAGCACCGAGCACATTCTTACCTTCTCTGGTATACCACCATAGACATGCGAACATTTATTTTTGCCAAACCTGCTTTGGTAACATAGGGAATTTATTTTCTAACTCGTGGGTCGGTCCGGTCACAACATTTACTTGCTTTTGCGACAAAATGAGTCAGCAGAGATTCAGAATGGGAAAAAAAATGTACCAACGTTTCATATTCAGGGCAACCAGCCAGGAAATCATATTACCTTTCTCTTTATTTCTTTATTCCTTTCTTGACATGCGCCTTGTGTCCTGCACACCTCGCTTTTCCTTTCTCTTTAGCTTTAAATAGCTGTGTCCCTCAAAAGTCATGTGTCCTGGCAGTACTGTATCCCAACAAGAACGACTATCCTGCACAAAAACCTATGTAGCCAGATCGATAACAATGGTTATCAATATAATAATCATGGTCCGTAAAGTATTCTTGATTATTCTTAAAAATTTCTGAATCCAAATAAAATATAAAAAAGATAAATGGGACGACCTAGCCACCGCCAATCGCCTGAAAAAACTCCTCTGCTTTCACCCAATCCCCTGGCCTGATACTTTTAGCTTGGCATTGCCTGTAGCATTCTGACTGTTGATAACTGAAAAACCAGAGAAACGCCTGATCGGTCAGCTAATTCTCTTCCACCAAGATATGTTTTTTTAGCAAGTGTACTCTTCCACCAAGACATAATGTAAATCAGCTGTCTATCCAGAAGTGTACTATGTATGTTGCAGCAAACGTGGAATATCGTAAGTATTCAGAGTGCCGATGGGCATGTAAACTAGTGCTTATATTTTGGCAAGTTTACTTAAAGGACAACTGTAAATTTGTGTTTAATTTGCGCAATTTTTGCTAACATTTCTTCAACACACATGATTTAGTAGATATTCAGAGTGGTGATTTTATCTGGCCTATTGCTTTCATGGCTTTAGAACTTAGATGAGCTGTAGCTCAACTAGTATAGGAGTAGCACATAACATGAACCATGACATATATGCTTATGATGTAATTTCTCCACATTTGTGTTAACATCCTCAAGCAAGTGACAAAGCAACAGACCGTCATTCATCAACCAACATTATGCATTCTTAGGCCCTCTACGATGTAAATAACATAAAGTTTCCTGTAAAAGAATGATGACATATCTGCACCAATGCATATTATTTAGATGTTAAGAGAATAGTTCAGAATTAAAACTGGCACGGACGCTGAATGGCAGTATTTTTAGGCAAGAAGTCAGTCACCTTGTTATTCTCATTTTTCTTGTATGATTTTCTCAATTAATGAAAAACACTAAACCTAAGATAGAAGCACTCCAACACACATGCTAACTGGTCAGAACTCTGAAATTAGTTACTGGTTGCAAGAGTTACACCAACTGGTAATCTATGTAAAGTCGCACATCGTAGTCAAATTTTCCTCTAAATGTCTGAATCTGTAACCTAATCCAAATGCCAATGTAGCCAGATAAATTGTACGTAAGAGCTACTGGTTAGTAAAATACCTAGACAGGTGAATGAAATGCTTTAGACCCTCATATTATTCGGCATAAATGTCATCGAGCGGAAGAAAGACAATACAACTGAAATGCATGTACCATTTATCACCGATCCACCAGTGCAGACTGCAATGATCTTGTTATCCACCTCTCCCTCCCTGTTCAAAACAACATGGTTGCAGAACCTTGTCTGCACTCTGAACAAAGTGCAATAACACCCGAGTATCCGGGTAGGAACCAAACTCGATCCATTATAGGCACGGGACCTTTACTCGAAGGACACAGCCTGAGCTGAGAAATGGCATAAAACATATTATTTCAAGAAGGGAACAGTCTAATACATGGGTATATGGCATTAACTGAGAAATGGGGGAATGACTGAAATCAATATGCTTCTGGGATCTGGTAGATAAGAGGGATAAGATTCATTTCTAACAGGCTATGGTGTTGTGTAACTGCACTGTAAGTATTAATTATACTAGATGTATATGGGAAGGAAATATCCCTGCACTATGATCCAACAGGTCACTGTCATAAAAACTTGCCTCATAAAACTTGTTGCCTATTTTTTTTATTACCCCAAGAAATAGATCACTGTCATCATACAAGACAGAATGTGAAGAATGGGTCCCTTGTTGTGACGATAGACAACTGACAAAAAGGGTTGACGTGCACATGTGTATTATTGGTAATGGAAAAGATATTTCTTGTGAAGCTTCTGACTTTCTGAGAGAAGCACACATCTGCACCTCGATTCGAGGTTGTTTCATGGAGAATGAACAGTGAGTAAGATCCTCATGTCAATGTATCTGAAAGAAATGCTGTGCTACCATCTTAGCCTTGGGTTGATTATTTCGAGGCTTACCTTGCACAACCTACTTATATACACATGCCTTTGCCTTAACTCCATCCTTTTGGAGCACCCACTCATAATGGTGGAGTCTCTCAGATATTTAGTTCAGAGACCTACGTATTCATAGGACAGTAATCCGATGTTCGGTGTGAGCGGGATTTTGTCTTTTGGGGGTGCAGCCGTCAGGGAGGATATTGGCTAGTTCTGAAACTTGATGTTGGGACTCATCCATCTTTATTTTCTGCATATTTGGCTATCTCAGGGAGGATATCGGCTGCTTGGTGAAGCCATCTTCACAAAATGGTCATGCATAAGTAGTTTTGATTTCACCCCCCTTACTGATGCAAGATTGACAGACATGCTCCACTTCTCATCTATAATGGCATGCTGATCTAAATACAACAAGCCAGCTTTAAGAAAACAATTTCAAAGATGATATGTCACATCTTTCTAAATTTCGGTGCAATTCTTAAGCTAATTACAAGTATCATTTACAAGTCTTTATCCTGAAACCATTATATTTATATATAACTGTCCTTGACTTCTGCATATGAGATGCGATATTTAAACATTATTTCTAACTACAGCATGGGTTGCTGGTGAGATGATTTGCTCTTGCAACTGGTAAAATATATAGACATGGGAGAAGTTCATTGTGTACAGATTTACATTCCGTGCAATGAAAAAAATAGCGCGCTATGACAAATTAGCGTGACCCCTAAAATATACTATTAGCGTGCTATATCGCGCTATAGCGTGCTATTAGCGAGACATTGTGCATCGATTTATTTAGCGAGGCATTGCTCAGAACGCTATAGCGCGCTATTTTTTTCACTGCTTCCATGTTAGTACTATACACAAGCGAACGTTTATTTTTGCAAGTATGCTTCGTTAACTTAGGAAATTGTGGCTCGGCAGGTCACATCATTTCTTTATCTTTATCTTTATCTTTACCTAATATTAAAGGGAGGATTGATTCTCCACTTTATTTCGTCATCAAGTCTTTTCGTACGTTGTCCTTTTCCGTCCTTTTCCGTTTTATGTACGTGGTCCGTTCAGGTTGTCCGTGGTCCGTTCTGGAAAACGGAAAAAGGAAAAAAAAAACCACGCTTGGGAGGCCTCGAACCGTGATGGTCAGGAAGAGAGCCCAGCGGTGGAACCAACTCATCATGCTGGTGGTCATGCATAAAGAAAGGAAACAATTCTATTATAGGCGGAGCGGGTTTTCTTTAAAAAAAGGCCGTACCGGACCGCTGCTCACTCTAAACGCAAATACTAATCTCCACATATCCAGAAACGGGTGCTCCATGCATAAAAAAAAGGTTGCACACCATGTGTAATGGCTGTTTGCCTTCAAAAAAAATGTGTAACGGGCTGTCCCATGCATCTCAAAAAAGAAGGTTGTCCCATGCGTCCTTTTTTTAACACAGTACAAACGCAAGCGTTCATACATACGTACATACACTCACCCCTATGAAACGCACACACGCACACCCTATCCCTATGAGCATCTTTGAAAGACTGACCCGGCATATCATCTTGAGATTTACGAAGTCATGGTAGGCGCCTCAACGTCGAGGGGAACGTCTCCTCCCACTGAAAGCGCATCGTCGAAAATCCTAAAATAAATTTAAAAATAATGCAAGCACTAGAACTTAAATCTTGGTGGGTTGAAGATACCACTGTCCTTCTAACCATCCAACCACAGGTTGGTTCGCAGTTGTCCCATGCACCTAAAAATAGGCTGCCCGATGTGTGTCGCTGATGTAGTTGCCCGATGCATTATTGTTTTGTTCTGAACTTCTGATGATTTTATTTTGCGGGGTAATGACTTCTGATTATATAAAGAAATCAACCATGGATGCATATTTTCATCATACTTACATCTTTTATAAGAAAGTTTTATTATGATAAATTTATTTTAGTTGATGGGAACCCTTGCTTCTGTTCTGCAGGTGAGAAAGCTTGCGGAGCTCGGCATTTGGCCCTTGCAGCATCGAAAAGTAGAGATGTGAGGAAACACTACAGGTGGACAGTGCGACATGAAGGAGGAATGATTTTTTTCATTGATCTATTGTCTCCCTCGTGTCTGGTCAAACATACCGACATGCCGCACCATTTTTTTTCAAGTTGAGTCATGTTGGATAACTAACATTTGTGTTCATTTTCTATTAGTTTGTGATATTTATTAGAAAAAAAACCATTACCCTTTATTCATTAGTTTTCCAGAATAAAATTTTCACCAGGATGCACAAGAAATGGCCCAGTTCGGAATGCGCTTCTGGTATGATCCATATGTGCAAAGTTTAAATGGGTTCATATGGAGTTACTTAGAATCAACTCACCCTATGGAAGTTCCGTCAATGATTAAAGACTGTTGAACTCATTGACCATATTACATATTACATATGCTTATTTATTTTTCCGTTGCAACGCACGGGCATATTTGCTAGTCTCTACCTTTTTTTTTATCAACTTTGCTAGTCTCTACCTAATAATAAAGCACGGATTGTTTTTGGTCATCCGTCATTCAAATTACCCATAAGTTAACAAAAATTACCCACCAATGCCACCTATAAGTCATAAAAAACGTTTCACACAGCAAAATCTCCTGAATGGGCCGGCCCATGTCGGGACCTCCTATATTACGCTCCCATGCGGGAAGAAGATGCAGCACACCAGTTTGGGCCGGCCCATACGCGGGCGCCTTTTTTTTAATTTCTTTTTTATTTTTATTTTCAGTTCAGTTTGGTCTACTTTAAATAATTTAGAACTTCAATTTTTTTTTCAAATTTTAAGAAACTGAGAATTTTGAAATAAAATATTTGTGAATTCAAAAACTGCTCGGGATTTTTGTAAACATGTTCGAAATAAAAAAAATGTTCGCAATTTTGAAAACATGTTCGTAAATAAAAAAAAGTCCAGGAATTTAAACAAAAGTCCGTGTATCAAAAATTATTAATGAAATTTAAACAAATGTTTGCTAATTCCAAACATGTTCAGGCATTTTTAAAAAATGTCCTAAAATTTTAAAAAACAGTTCGTGCCTGTTTTTTTAGTTTTGTTTTTTTACTTTCATTTTTCTGTTCCATTTTTTTCTACTTTAAATAATTTAGAACTTCAAAAAACTTTTGCAATAAAAAAAGACTAAGAATTTTGAAATAAAATGTTGAACAAAACATAAAATGTTTCTGAATTCAAAAAATGCTCGGGATTTTTGTAAAAGTGTCTGAATATTCAAAAAAATGTTCACAATTTCGAAAACAATGTTGGTGAAAAAAATCCATGATTTTTCAACAATTCCATGTATTAATTTTTTGAATGCAATCGAACAAAATGTTTGCTAATTCAAAAAAAGTTCATGCATTTCAGGAAATATTCTAAAATTTTAAAAACAGTTCATGAATTACAAAAGAGTTTATTGATTCAGAAAATGTTCATGCATTTCAAAAAAAAAATCCACCAACTTCGGAAAATATGTTCATCTATTCTAGAATTGTTCGCCAAGTCAAAAGAAAATACTTAAAACCAGTTTTCAATATAAAGAAATGTTCACAATTTTAAAAAAATGTTTGAAAATTGTAAGAGATGTTCTCGATTTTAAAAATATTCGCAAATTTGTAAAAAAATGCACAAATGATCGAAGGTATATAGTTAAACAGTAATACTTCTGAGTCTTTGTGACAATATACCCGTGTGAATTTTGAAGAATTAACTGCCGGGGTGGATCGGAATATTATAGGATGTTTTCTAAATAATGTTTCTTGAAATTGAGAATAATTCTTTGAATTACCAAGCTTTTGACAACCATGAATTTTTTTCGAAAATGTGAACATTGCTTTAATTGTAAATAAATTTAAAAGAAGAAATATTTTCTTGCATTTGTGCACAAATTTTCAAAATCATGCAATGAGATGTGAACATAATGAGATCATTACCATTGGAGATTATGATTTTTTTCTCCCGTTGCAACCCATGGGCCCTTTTGCTAGTACTAGCTTATACGACAAAATGATTCAGCGGAGATTTGCAATGGAAAAAAAATGCCAATTGTTTCAACGTCAAAATTATGCCAATTGTCTCATATCCAGCCAGGAAATCATATTACAATGTAGTTGGCCCTTAATTTAAGGCATTGTAGCTCCTATATTACTACTAGTAGATATACGTAGGTAGGTCTGTCCACAATCAGTCCATTTTGGCTGGATCAGTTATCACACGAATCCAAGCTAAGCAAAAACTCTTCAGAACAAAAATCAACAAGGCAAAGGAAAGGCAGTGATATATTATTCCAAACATTAACAACTCATCATCCGGGCTGATCTGCCACACAGTAATAATCACTGGACAATACAACACAGATGCAAATAAGACCAAAAACACAGAAAAACAAATATTCTTGTGAATGAAAGAGATATCCGATTTGAGAGGCCATCATCCGGGCTGAACCGCCATACCATGTAAATAAGCACAAAGCAAATCATACACACTTGTAGCTAGGAGCACACCAGTACTGACAAACCATGGAAAAAGAAACACAAAACCATTTCAAACGTAAACTGCAGCTTGGGTGTTCGGCCTGTCGATGATCCCCGCATGCGTGAGCAAGGCCCAGATAAGCGTCACCAGCTTGGTACCATGAGCACGTGCCTTCTTATGTGCCTTGAAGTTATGAGTGGGGGCAACGTACAAGATCAACTCAGACCAGAAGCTAGCCAAGATGCGCCACCCCGTCTCCGTCTCCTCATCTGGAATCAATTCCACAAACTGCTTTCCCAGCCTCGCTCCTTTCTTCACCACCTCATGCCTGGATTCCTCACCAAGGAGCTCTACCATGATGCCATATTCCATTGACACGCTGCCACCGGTGAGCGCATGCTGGATATCTTCGCTCACGGTCTTGTACAATTTCTTGGACCATACCTTGTCAGATGGCAGTAGCTCAGGAGTGGATGCCATCAAATAGACACAATACCGTGACAGATGCATTGCGGTGTTCTTGTCGGCTGAGCAACCAGTTGAAGCTCCATGCCTGGCCTCGAAGATGCCGGTGGCGATGTGCCAAACAAGGATAACATGGGATGTGTCTTGTTCTTCACATGCCCAGAGGACATGATTGCCTATCCCATTGTTCAGGAGGGCAACCGTGCCTTTGCTCAGGCAACCGTTGCTACTTTTCAGCCCGTCGATAATGGAGGCCTTCACCTCTGATGATACATTGACCTGCTGCACCCTCGGCCTTGGGCCAGAGAAGTAAAAGAACAGTGGGCTAAAGGCACATTTTTTTGGCTGTGGGTGTGCTAGTAGCGAGATTTGGCCCATTTGACCAGTCCAATAATTCTTTATGAACTTGATCTTGAAGTTCAGAACAAGACCAAGCAATCTCTGCATGCAAGGAGATTGCTGCCAAGAGACATGGGTTACATAGGTACAAAGCAGGGTTAGCTTGAACCAGTTGGAGCACAAGTAGGACATGATTTCCCATGCCTCGGCAAGTATAACTGCTACAAATAGGGAATATGTCGGCAAGGAGCTAAAAAGTATGTTGCCGAAGTCCAATGCGTTAGCACCGGAAAAGGACCGGTCACCTATTATGTCCATGGGTAACATGCATGATGCTTCGCAAATGGTCTGAAATGGAATTTTGTATATAAATGCTATCTTTGCCATGGCAAGGAAGCACCAAGTTACAATTGAGAGGGAGACAATGATGTTAAAAACCGGCAGCAGTCGCCCAAAGTTTGAAGTTGGGAGGGATGAATAATAAGAATCAAGCACAAAAGATACCTCATCTGCAATGACTCTGAATACCGTGTCTGGATTTCCCTCCTTAAATAGTACATTTAGGACAAAATTGAACTCCTTGGTGGATCCAAGTACGACAAGGTGGCACTTTGCAAATTGATGTTTAATCAGTTTGAATAATGCAAATGAAAGGCATAAATCTTTAAGCCATGGTCGATGGGCCAAAAGGATGTCGTTGTCGGTCGCCATTCGCCAAACTCTATCAATGGTGACCAAGCTATTCTTCATCTGCTTGATGGTATACCCATGAGGTGTTTCCTCAATTTCCTGCTTCTCTTCACCCATCACAATAAGTGGTGGAATCAACTCATCTTCAGATACTTGGTGGCTTTCTCCAAGTAATTGTTCCATATATCCAGCAACAAGACGAGAGTTGCGGCCAAGAGCGAAAGACCTTCTTGCCTTCTCAAATGCATAGAACTTGAGTGCAATTTTTGCCAAACTAAGAACACAGAGGACAATGATCAAATTAAACTGCGAGGTGGCAAAGATTTCCTTAAGGGTGCTATGGGATATATAAACAAAAGGATGACGTAAATAGTAGAGCAAGAGATATGATGTCCAGACTGTGCGAGCGAGCAACTCGATTGAGGGGCCGAGCTTTTGACCATCATCATCATCAACGGCGACAGTTGCACTTGTATTGGTTCCAACAATTTGGAGAAGAACTGTCCAAGTTAGGAGCATGCATACGTAGAAATCGTCAAAGCATTTCGCAACCAGGCCATCTGTTTTGTACTTTCCAATGGAGGAGACGAGATAGGAGACGATGGGGAGGTAGAGCGTTGTGGCTCCCTGGAAGAGGAAACGGGTCACTCCAACCTGACGATAGTGCCGCCCGGAGGCACTGATTGCCACCATGATCAGGACGAGTACAACGTTGACAGCCATGAGCGTGTTGGAGCACCACAGCTGTGCATTTATCCCATGGATCAAATTGGTTACCGCAGGCTGGGAGCATTCATTTGAAATATTACCATCTTCTCGCCTGATTTACATGTTGAAGCATGCACTAGTTTGCGTTATAAGCTAGGCAAAATACCACACAAACATGACAGGAGTTTAATGAGTCATCACAAAATGCATATAAATAGCCAGGACTAATGTGAACAATGTTAAGACTTACTAGCACCAAGAGATTGTCGGGACTTGGAGAATCTCCGCTCCGGTCCTATTGCAAAACGACGAGGATAGGAGTAAGGCCACAATTTGCTGCATCTACTACCAGCTAGACTAGAAGGGTGAGAGGGATCGAGCAGTACCTTGGCAGGATAGAACAGATAGGAGGAGGTAGGAGCTTATCAAGATTCAAGAGGAGCCTTCTGCATGTTGCTTTGCAAGAACCAAAGGAGGTTAATTTATCTTGCTGGGAGAGGACAACGACAAAGGAAGCTGAAAATTCTATGGTGCCCAGCTCAATTACGACTAGACTATTGCTTTTGATAGTTATGTATTTGATGAAAAACTTGGAGATTATTGTTCCACAAAAAGCGGAATATCTATTTGTCGATGATGACCTTAGGAATAAGGTTACCCATCCATGGACCCAGTTGTTGTTCCGTGAGTGTCAGGGCACTAGCTCCCATAGTTGAAACGGTTAGAACTTAGAAACTTCATTTTTCTTGTTACTCTAATTTAAAAATGATATTTCAAGCACAGATAGAGTAAACCTAGCTACATGTACGCAGTATTTAAAAAAATGCTAGTGCGTTATATGGAGATTGAAATGGAAGGGCTTAATACACTAGTATACAGGCTGGGGAACTCTTGGAGGATTAGAAGCATTCTATGACGGCAATATTTGAGTGCTTCTTCCAATCCACTGCCTTGGAGCACAGCAGAGTGACCCAAACAAAGGTCACAAGGACAAATCACTCATGGTGACCATTCTAATTATTTGTGTAAACATAAAGGCTATTTAGCGCTGATAACTAGGAGAGCACACCACCTTTTCCATAGATACAGATGAAATAATTGAAAGTTTGAGAGTGACTGGTCATCTTTAAAGTCGTCTCCTGTTTTTGTTTCCCAGGGGAACGCATGAATTAGTTCTAATGCATCGCCCCCAGGTTCGTTAGTTTCAGTTTACGAAAGAAATCTGTCACCCCTCACGCATTAAACACCATAAATTGTAGGTAATGTGTCAACTAAAATCTTCTATACTGTTGGTGGTTTGGCAGTTATGACACTGTTGCCTGGTTGCAAGGATAATCCATAGAGGAATTTTGCTAGGAAAACAACTGGCCATGTGAATTAGTTCAGTGTGTGATTCTCACTTGATTCATATATATGTGGCTGCAGTTCCTGCTGACTAACCAAATGTCTTGCCGCAGTTGCTACCGGCTGTTTTCCCAACAAGTTGCTAGGAAACAACTCTGGGTCCAGCGAACAATTTCGGGCAATAATAATGTTAGCTAATCTTGTCCGTGTCTACATGTATTAGCTAGTTTGGGTCACGTTAGTAGTTAGTATCTGACTAGGTTAGGGTTCCTAGCGTGAGTCCGGTTTGAAAATTAGGCAAGTGCTGTGCCTTGTAACACTAGGAGTTGTTCAGGTCGGTGTGTTAGGTGCAGGCTTATATATATATATATATATATATATATATATATATATATATATATATGGAGACACGTTAGGGTTCCTAGCGTGTCTATATAGGGTAACGCAGCAGAAAACAAAAATATTCCGACCTACGCACCAGCCCAGGACCACTATGGAGACTGTATACAAGGTTTGATCTCTTTCGTTACCGACTCGTAGCGCAGCGGAAGTAGAGTCGATGACGAACGGCGGTGCAGATCCCCGCAGCTAGGATTTTACAACCTCCCAACCGCGAGGATGTATACCCTCATCCGCCCCTCGGACAGCCCTCCGGGAGGCGGTCGCACAGCCCCCCGGACGGTGTCGCGGACAGCCCTTCGGGAGGACCTCCGAAACTCGGACTGTCACTCGGACAGCCCTTCGGGAGGACCTCCAAAACTCACACGGTCACACGGACAGCCCTTCGGGAGGCACTCTCGAACTAAGACCGAAACTACGATCTCTCTACAGAGTTGCACACATACGGTGTCACCTATCCGGCAGGGCTTCGCCGTCCAGAACTAGTTCCCACCGGAACCCAGACAGCCTTTCGGCTCTACGAAACTATTTCGCTGGGAAGGAGAGAAGAAGCCAGATCATTGCAATGGCATGTGTATGAGAGTAAGAGTCATCTTTTGGGATGCCTCATCACCCCTATTTATAGGGTGAGAGACTATGATAAAAACACCAAAACGCCCTCAGATATTTTCACTATTCATAATAGTGATTCCACTATTCATAAATAGTGTTTCCCACTATTCACAATAGTGTTCCCACTATTTCGGAATAGTGTTTTCACTAGTCATGAGTTTTTTTTCTCCCAATAGTGTTTCCCACTATTCATAAATAGTGTTTCCACTATTTACGAGATATTTCCTCCCAAAAACACTTTCACTATTCACGACGGCATTTTTCAGCGTCCGGTCGAACTGAAAATATTTATGTGGACTTAGAACATTTCCAGAACCCACCAAAATAATTTTCAATGCGAGCCGGAACAATTCCGGTTTAGTGATTTTCATCTGCGAAAAGCATCTGAAGCGGTTTCGGCAGCTCCGGAACATTTCCGGTTTTCATTCCGGAAAATTCCAGAAAGTTTCCAGAATGATTCTGGCACCCTCCAAGAATTATCAGGCATGTGCCAAAACCAATTTGACTTTATGGTATCCTCTGAAACAACTTTTCAGTTTCACTGGAACTCATCCGGTGACCTCTCTCTTCGGAACTTTTCCGCTGTCTCCAAAAAACTTTTTCCCGAAAACTTTCTCTCAGACTCCCTGTCTAGTATTCAGCAGATAGATGACCCTTAAGCGTGTGACCCTATAGGTTCGGTGAAGCATAGACATGACCCGGAACCCCTTCCGATCAATGATCAACATCGGAGCCGTGGACACCCATATTGACCCCTATACCCACACGAATGAATATTCGAGTGAACCTCCACTTGCCGTGTGCTATTCCTGTTGCTTCGCGATATGTTACAAATACCCGAGGTGAGACACGTTGGCATCCCCGTGGATCAACACCTTGTCCACTATGCCAGTTACCTCGTTACCGGTATTGTTCTCTTTTCTCGTTCCCGTGTTCCGGCATCCCCGTGATCAAATCACAAAGTGTCTGGCCAGACGATGATGGATACCGTAACACCGAGAGGGCCCAGAGATATCTCTCCATCGTCGGAGGAGCAAATCCCAATCTTGAGCTATCAAGTTACTTGACATACTTTTCCATGAACCCGTAAGCCGCCGTAATAGCCACCCATTTACGGATGACGTTTAACAAACCCCAAAGTTCATGAAGCAAGCATGAAGAAACTCGATACTCTCATGGTCTGAGGAATCATGCAAACGTTAACCATCTCTGTGTTATTAACCATTAACTTATGACAAATGTATCTCATAGCATAACATCAATTCGGGTCGATTCAACACAAGTGTTCTACCAACATTGCGCCCTCAAAATTGCCGGCATAGCCATGCCCATGATCAGGAAAACAGGATCATCATGCAATACTTGAGCCAGTCTTAGAGGCCAGACTAGGAATACATTTTTCCGTTTATTATTCCACACGTACATATGAGTCTTCCTCCGAGCCTCGTGGTTATTGCAGACTCGAGAACCATAGCAGTTATAACATGGAACATAAACATAATTATGAACAGGGAGATAATCAATAACATTTATTATTGCGTCTAGGGCATATCTCCTACAATATATATATATATATATATATATATATATATATATATATATATATATAGACACACACACACAGTAGCAAAAATGCCCTTGCGTTGCAACGGGTAAAAAAATTACACGCCTTAGCCCAATAAACATAACATGGCTCGAGACCCATCACAGTACACATTCTCTATTTCACAGAGAGCCATATCCATTTTAACCTTTATTGTCCTTCACACCCTCGTTGACAGTGGCAACAATGTCCACCTGATCAAACAAATAAGTGTATAACTTCACCGACAAGCTCGGCAATATAATAAAAGTAAATAATTAAGAATGTGTCACACACAACTTTATGATATCTTGCAAGGAAAAATATGAGAAAAACGTTCATTGATGCAATGCCTTGGTACATGGGTATTTTGAGTTACATTATCTTAACATGTCATCCTTTTTGCCAATAATATTTCTAAACAACACACATTCGAGTCCGTACACAATACCTAATAGTAATCCAAATGTTTTTTTTTTGCGAAAGGTTATTATCACAAAATCACATTAACTTGTTCCTCATATTCCCTGTGAAAAATAGTTGTTGCCTCATACATAAAAAATAAACCATGATAAGGGCAAAAGTGAACTATAATTATAAATAAATAGAGAAGAAGGCTCAATATACGTGACACAAGTTTGTGCATTCGCTGTTCTGTGCTTCAGCAGGTGGAAATCAACAACCCCGTGTAAAAAAGACTAATGTCTTCAACTTGTCAATTCATATTCAAATACCATATGTATAGCTCGAACTTGTGTGTGCAGTGGTGGCCCACGGAAGGAGGGTAACAGCGGCTACAGGCGCGGGTGGCCTGATGGGACATGATTTGTGTGTATGCAGAACCAAAAAAGTATTCTTGCCGCGTCAAAAAAAAAGTAGTCTTGCAAACACTACCACAAACAACATAGGAACACCAGCCCCGTTATCTTCATCATCAAATCCACAAAGTCTTCTGATTTCTTTTCTAACCACGAGCCTTGGAAAAAAAAGTAGTTCACCAAATGCAGAGAGTTCAGAGGTCTTTCTTATATTCACAGATGAGCACATAGAATCATCCATCGAACATTCGTTTTTTGGCAGTAAATTAGACGATGGGGACTGCAGACGAAGATCCTTGGAAAGAAACGGACAACTACCGGACATTGCAAGTAGGAGGCAATGCCGTTACCAGGGAAAAAATCACACCAATGCGTGAGCTTTGAACGCACGCACCGCACGAACACATATCCAGCGTCCCAGCGTGGGCATCTGACCAGCGAAGGCGCTACCCCACGATCCGCTGAAGTCCTGCGCACCGGCCACCGTCTCCATCCATCCGGTCAGCGCCCACCTGCCTTGGTTGTTCCACCCTCGTCCACACGCCTCTCCTCCTGTCAACGGTTGGCTCTTCCATCGACCTCATCCGCCAGCACCCTCCAGCAGCCGGCTGCGTGGGAGCGCCGGCAGCACCCTCCAGCGAGAATATATTGAGCGCCGGCAACACCCTCCAGCAGCCGGCTGCGTGGGACGACCGGTTCATCGCTCATGCAGTCCACGCACGCGGACGAGCGGCTCCAGCGAGAATAGGTTGAGCGCCGGCAGCACCCTCCAGCAGCCGGCTGCGTGGGACGACCGGCTCCAGTGAGAATATGTTGAGCGCCGGCAGCACCCTCCAGCAGACGGCTCCAGGATTGGAACGGTACGTGCGTGCGTTGTTTGTTGGTTTTTCAGTTTCTATAAATAAGAGGCGTCTTAGTTGCAGTTGGGCTGTTCGGCCCATACGAACGAAGTAACGCAAAGCGTATTATGACGGTGGTAAAAGCGTATTACGACGGTGAACCGACGGAAGCAATAGCCACGTTATTATAATATATATATATATATATATATATATATATATATATATATATATATATATATATATATATATATATATATATATATATATAGGGAAAGATATATAGACACAGACACACAAACACACACACCGGGCTGAATGAAAGAGATATCCGACTTAAGAGTTAGACATCATCCGGGCTGACCCGCGTGCCATACAATGTAAGTAAGCACCAAGAAAATCAAACACACTTGTAGCTAGGAGCACACCAGTACTGACAAACCTTGGAAATGGAAACACAAAACCATTTCAAACCTAAACAGCAGCTTGGGTGTTTGGCCTATTGATGATCCCAGCATGTCTCAGCAAGACCCAGATGAGAGTCACTAGCTCGGTACCATTGGCACGTGCCTTCTTATGCGCCTTGATGTTATGAGGGGGAGCAACATACAAGATCAACTCAGACTAGAAGCAAGCCAAGATGCGCCACCCGGTCTCCTCATCTGGAACCAACTCCACTAGCTGCTTTCCTAGCCTCACTCGTCTTTTCACCACTTCATGCCTTGATTCCTCACCAAGGAGTTCGACCATGCTGCCATATTCCACCGACAAGTTGCCACCGGGGAGAGCACATTTGATATCTTTAGTCACAGTCTAGTACAATTTCTTAGACCATGCCTCCTCAGGTGGCAGTAGTTCAGGCGTGGATGCCATCAAGTAGACACCATAGCGTGATAGATGCATTGAGATCTGCTTGCCGGCCGAGCAACCGGTTGAAGCTCCATGCCTGGCCTCGAAGATGCCCGTGGCGATGTGCCAAACAAGGATAACACACTAGTACAGAAACCCCTTACAGGATTTTGCTACTAGCAAGTGCAGCCAACCTAGCACGCGACAGCTAACCTGGATCAATACCAGCAGCGTTCGCCAAAAAACCACATGCTACTGCTCTATCCTTACTAGCGGTATTCAAAAGAAACGCACGCCGATAGTGAGGTACACCCCAGGGAGCCCTCAAACCAGGAGCTATTAGCAGCGTGCAAAGATAGTACACTGTGGCCTCAGCACTAGCAGCGTGCACTGCAAATCACACACCACTGATACAATGTGCACTACACATTTCCTGCCAGGCCTGTGGTGGCCAACCTACTTGCAGCGAGCGAGGAAATCGGACTCCGCTAGTTGACCAAAGTATTAGTGGCGTGTATTATATACTGCACGCCACAAACTCGTTCTCACATTAAAATAAAAAGACACGCGCAGATATGCTGCCGGCCGGAGGTACGCTGACGAGCCGTGGATGTCGCGTTCAGGCAACTGACCTCCTGGCGTGACCCCAATGGAGGGCCCTGGCCGTGACTGGGGGCAGGCGGGGCCTCTCCACTGGAGTCATGCCGAGAGGCCGCCGTCGTGCTCCGCCGGCCGGGCGCGAAAGCGGTCCGGTCACCGCTGGAGAGCTCGCGCTCTACGCTCCGCGAGATATAGCCTGGACGGTGTGTGGTTTTGACGACACTGTGCTGTCGGTGTATGATATATATGTATAAAATACTAGCGGCGTGCCGGCTGCAATGCACGCCGCTGATAGAACATGTAACTACCAGCAGCGTTCGGGCCAACCAAACGCTACTAATAATAATGATAATAGTGGCGCTCCTCGTAGGCCGCATGCTGGTAATATGTCCTTGCAATAATTGTCCCGGGCCTTCTTCTCTGTTCTTCCCCTTCACTTCTCTTTTTCCTCCCCTAACTTCATTCTCTTCTTCCTCTCTTCTTCCTTCTTCCCCTCCCACACTCACTCTCTCTTTTCACTTCTTTCTTCCCACAAGCTAGATCCTACCCCTTTCCCCTACCCATTTTTATTCACTCTATATTTCCCCTCTCCTCTTACATATATTCTTCTTCCACTTTTTCTTTCCCCACGGTGTTCTCGTACGTTGTCTCGGCCATGAGCTCTCCGTCGTGGCCTGCGAAGCCGGTTGTGTCCGGTGAATCATCGCATTGCAACAACGCGTCATCCATCGGATCCGGCGGCATTTCGTACGCCACCGGCGTCGAAGCCCCCAAATCTGGAAAGCCCAACTGTGCTCCTTTTACGGCTGCAAATGCCCAATTGTGGAGAGAACCTCGTACACACGAAGAAATACAAGTTGAGAATTTCTCATGTGTGCACGCAAGGGAACTGAGGTATAACAAAACATCTCTCTCTACATTAGTTAATTAGGTATTGGCATGTAACTCTCGTTTCTCACAACATTAATAATTACATACACACACATGCAACAACCATTCTCTTGCCACACATGGATATGGGTCGATCTCTTAATGGCTTACGTAAACCAGTTGGTCGAGTACCGCACTCGATCACTGAGAGCCCAGTTGGATGATGCGTTGACAGACGCACGAGAGAAGCAAGTGAAGATGGATGAGAAGCAAGTGAACGTGGATGAGAAGCAAGTACAAATTAATGTTATGTACACCCAAAACAGCGAGATGCAAGCCCAGATAGAGAACTTTAAGAAGTTTCGATATGCACTCCTAGTTGTTGTGATGATTTGTTTCGTACTCCCAACTGGATCAGTAGCAGGATTTCTTCTAGTGGCATCCATTGCACTGATGATATTTTTATTTATGCTTCTACCTAGAGGAACAATTGGCCAGTTATTGTTGTTAGTTTTGAACTATTACGTTCTTCTTAATTACTATTATGCATGTACTCAAAGTCAGCTCAGATAAGAGCAAGCAGTACTTCTTCATATAGCTATAGGATCGATCCTGCAGTTAGCATAAATTTTCAAAATATGGTATATAGACTTGTCCATTCAAATATGTGAACACCCCTACAAATATCAACTTAGTAGCAGCGTGTGGGGCAGAACAAAACGCTACTAATTACCTTACAAGCCGCGGGTGCCTTGCCCGCACGCTGCTAATATGATTTTTACATTAAATTCCCTAGAAATATGAAAACATGCCCAAAAAACCAACATTAATTTGGCATGTAACCAAAAATGGTTTATAACATGTATACAAACTTTTGAAGTCACAAAAAAAAACACTACCATCTCTCTCTCAAACTGGACAAACTCCCTCCTTCGAAACTTGATCGTCCATTCGATATCTAAACAACGTATATCAAAACTTTTGTATAACATTTTAAAAATTTAACCACAGCTTCAAGTTGTCATATAATGACACCATGGAAAAATCCATCCATAGTTCCTGTTTTTTAGAGCACATTTTTCATTCTTTAAATTTTCCGTAAATATAATTACTAGCAACGTGTTGTGCAGAAAAAAAATGCCACTAATTCCCTTACTAGGCACGTGTACCTTGCCCGCATGCTGCTAATATGACTTTTACATTAAATTCCCTAGGAATATGAAAACATGCCCAAAAAACCAAAATTAATTTGACATGTAACCAAAAATGGTTTATAACATGTATACAAACTTTTGAAGTCACAGAAAAAACAACACTACCATCTCTCTCTTAAACTGGACAAACTGCCTCCTTCGAAGCTTGATCGTCCATTCGATATCTAAGCAACATATATCAAAACTTTTGTATAACAATTTAAAAATTTAAACACAGCTTCAAGTTTTCATATAATGACACCATGGAAAAATACATCCATAGTTCCTGTTTTTAGGCACATTTTGCATTCTCTAATTTTTTGTGATATAATGACACCATATATGTGATGAACCAACATAATATGTATGCCACCGTTACAACATACGGGCAATTAACTAGGTCCTTTGGATGCTAAGAGTGTAGTTCGATCCATCTCTTTGTCGTTCTTGGGTCACATCCCATGAATCATGTGACAACTGAAATTGCTTATAAAAAACAGAAAGCCCATGAAACATGCAGTGCGCTTTGCTCCTCGCATCCAAGTTTCATGCGCATATATATCCTTAGACATAGTGCTGAAAAAATAAGCAAACTTCTATGTCTCATTTTTTTGACGTTTTTAACTTTGTTATTCACTTGCTTGGGCTGAGGGAGATCTTTATGTCTGGTGGGTGTTTTACTTGGTCCAATAAGCAAGAGCATCCCACCCTGGAAAAACTGGATAGAGTTCTGATGTCTCCCGATTGGGAAGATCTTTATCCCTTAGTTTCTATTCATAAATTAGTCAAAGAGTTATCTGACCACAATCCCCTGTTGCTTGATGGTGGAGTTGCTCCCCCTAGAGCTCCTGGCAACATGTGCTTCAAGTTTGATGTTGCCTGGCTTAGCAATCCTAAGTTTCTTCCTCTTATTTCTGCCATATGGTCCAAACTGGTGTATACCAATGATCCTATTGATATCCTGAATATTCAGATGAAAAGGATAAAAAAATTCTTCAAAGGATGGGGGTCTAATATCTTTGGTCACAATAAAATTAGGAAGAATCTTATCAAGATTGAGCTTCTGGAATTGGAGCTGCTTGAAGAATCTGGTGACCTGTGTGGTGAGGCTTACATCAGGAAACTTGATATCCTAGTTGAGCTTAATAACATGTATGTGGAGGAGGAATTGTTTTGGCATAAAAAATCTCATGAAAAGTGGTTGCTAAAAGGTGACAATAATACTGATTTTTTCCATAAAGTAGCCAATGGGAGATGTAGGAAAAACACTATGCTTTCTCTCGAGTGTGGTTCTATGGTGATTGAGGGGACTAAAGACCTTTTGTCCCATGCTACCAATTACTATAAAGACCTGTTTGGGCCGGCTCCGGGTAACCTTTGTCAGATTGATGCCTCCTTGTGGTCTGATGAGGAAACCTTGTCCCCTAGTGACAATGAGGATTTGACTCAGCCTTTTACGCTTGATGAAATCAAAACTGCACTCTTTTACATGGACTCTAACCGTGCTCCTGGTCCAGATAATATCCCTGCAGAATTTTACCAGCATTGCTGGGAGGTGGTGTGTTTAGATCTTTTTCGGATGTTCGAATGGTTCTATGAAGGCAAGTTGGATGTGCAGAGGCTGAACTATGGCATTATCACTTTATTGCCGCAAACCTCTGATGCTAGAAAGATGCAACAATATAGGCCTATATGTTTGTTGAATTTCCCTTATAAGCTGATCACCAAAGTCATGGACATTAGGGTTAGCAAGTTTGCCCCTAAATTGTATAGTATCCAACAAAATGCTTTTATTAAAGGGAGGCACATTATGGATGGCGTCTTATCCCATTATACCCATATCAAAAAACGTGTAGGAGTTATCCTGAAACTTGACTTCGAGAAAGCTTATGATAAGGTCAATTGGGACTTTTTGCTTGATTGTCAAGCTAAACGTGGTTTTAATGACAAATGGTGTGGTTGGGTGTCGCAAATTCTTCATAATGGCACGATTAGCGTTAAGATCAATGATGAGATCAGGTCTTACATTCAGAGTGCCAAGGGGGTCCACTGGGGCGACCCCCTTTCCCCCTTTTTGTTTAACCTAGCTATGGAATGTCTCACTAAGATGGTGCTTGCTGCGCAAAAGAATAGTCTCTTTCAAGGGCTTGCTCCAGATCTTATTGATGGAGGGCTGGGTATTTTACAATATGCGGATGATACAGTGTTGTGCTTTTCCCATGATGTTGACAAGGCTTTAAATGTCAAGTTGCTGCTCCATCTTTTTGAGCTCATGTCGGGCTTGAAAATTAATTTTGAGAAAAGTGAGGTTTTTACTATTGGGGGGGGCGGGGGGGGGGGGGGATAATGATATTGATGAGCTTTATGCGGAGATGTTTGGTTGTCAAGTGGGTACCCTACCTATGAAATACATGGGAGTCCCAGTAACTTATGCAATGCTCAAAACCATTGATTGGGACTTTGTAGGTGCTAGGCTGATTAAAGGGCTTGATGCTTGGATTGCCTATGTGGCATCTACTTGTGCTAGGGTTACTTTGTTGGATTCTAGCCTAGATGGAAATCCATCTTTTCTATGTCTATGTTCCTTTTCAATAAAACCTTTATTGAAAAAATGAATACACAACGTAGACGGTTCTTTTGGAGGAAGGGTAAGAAAAAACATGCTTATCATATGGTTAGGTGGGCCAGGATCTGTCGTTCGAAACGAGTTTGTGGGTTGGGTATCAAAGATCTTCATAAACAAAATGTTAGTCTACTCGTTAAATGGTGGTGGAAGCTTGAAACTGGTGATGGGTTATGGCAACGTATTGTTCGAGCTAGGTATCTTAAGCGGAAAACGGTTGCCAATGTGCAAACCCGTTTTTCAGACTCGCCCTGTTGGAAGGCGATAATGAAAGTTAAAGAGGTGTACATGGCAGGGAGGAAGATCAATATTAATAGTGGAGACTTAATAAGGATCTGGCATGATCCTTGGCTTCTGGATGTTACCCTACGGGATCGTTTCCCTGCCATTTTTGATATTTGTCAAGAGCAGGACTGCACCCTTGCTACCTTTATTACTAAAAATTGTGAGCTCAAGTTCAGACGTAGGTTGTTTGCTGAGCTGGCTGATCAGTGGGAGATGATTGTCTCTGGGGCTAGGAACTTTCCTTTGAATAGCTCCCCTGATGCTATTACTTGGGTTCTTAATAGCAAAGGGACCTTTACTACCAAATCGGTTTATGAATGGCTGGAGAGAGACCTGTCGGGACCTAATTATAAATGGGTTTGGAAAGCTAAGATCCCACTGGAAAAAAAAATCCTGTTGCAGTTGTTTCAAAATGCCGTGCTTACTCGTGATAACATGCGTAAAAGAAACTAGCCTGGGAACTCTACTTGTTCATTTTGTCATAATGTGGAAACTCCGAATCATTTGTTCTTCACTTGTGCATTTGCTCGCTCGGTTTGGGGGTTTTTGGGTTTGACATTGGGGCCATCCTGCTGCCCGCGATCCCTTTGGCAGAGTTGGGCGTGGTTCTATAATTACCTTCCTGGAGGCAAAAAATATTATATGATGCTTCTTGCTTCCATTTGTTGGGAGATTTGGAGTACCCGCAACAAAGTTACTTTCGAAAAGCATGTTGTTCACACTCCTTTAGAGGCTGTTTTCACTGCTTGCTCTTTCATGATGTACTGGGCAGGGCTGTTGAAAGAAGGTGACAAGGTGAAATTCCAGGCTGGGGCTAGGAAGATGGCTCAGGTCGCTGCTGCGTTGGCTGACAGGACTACCACTCGTGGCAGGCCCCTGCTGGAAGATGGTGTCGGCTCCCAGTTCGGCTAGCTTGTTGCTTTATCCTTGCTTTAGCCTTGCTCATTGGGGTTTGATGCCCGCTGAGTTCTGTAGTTCTTTTGGGCAGTTCTCGTTGGTGCTTATTTGGTAGTCATATCCAAGATTGTGTTGGGGTTGTTGTAAGTGTCATCAGGTTTTCGCCCCATAGTGGATGTTCCGTTTTAGGATCATCTACGGTGGGTTTCCTGGTGATGCTCCAACTCGCTCCCCCCTTTCGGTCCCCTTTTGCTTTGTGTCGCTCTGGTCAGTAGTCACTCCCCTGGAACAAAACCAGACTTGGACCAGATGTATTTCCATTAAGCATTTAATGGAAAGGGGTGTGAGCCCGGTTGAAAAAAAATGCGCATCTTTGTGCTCTGTCGACACTCTTGATGAATGGATTTAGCATCCGAAGCATATTCCCTGATTTGCCAAAAAAATCTACAGGAAATAATTGCTAAGAGGTTAAAAATATCCTAATATGGCTACCTTTAGGTAAACATCTTATATGGTGCTTGTACCATGGATTAGTATATTCTAATGAAGAATAAATTGAGAACACCCGCCCTGCAGTTGGTATCGAGAAGTTCTGCTCCACTACTTTGAGAACTATGATAATGGGTATTGAAGAGAGGTTTACTGTTGAGATTTTTATCTGCTTTGCAACTTCATATGTTTGTACTTCCACCAGAAAGTCTGAAAATCCCGCTGCAAGAGCACCCTACTATAAATCAAGTTAACTTTTAGCTTTTAGACGTAGCTCTGCTAATGTGAAGAACTGCGTTAGCAAATAATTGATCCAATAGCTGAAGAATGGATCTAGACATTCAATGTATGGAATTTGAACTGACAACAAATAAGGAATATTGGAAGATAGTATGCCACGGTATCAGTTATGAGGTAAAAAAATCATTTTCTCCCTTTAATATTTTAGTCATGATTTATAGTTTTTCTCACTAACCTCTCTTCATAATTATTTTTGGATTAAATTTAGCTTTTTAGAAAGCTATAAAGAATAGTTCTAACTTTTGCGGGTAGTCAATCAAATTCTGGCTCTTGGTTGAAAGCCCCTTGTCATCATAGTTTACTCGAAGGCAGCTTCAGATTGATTCTCATACCGAGGGAGTCATCTTTGGAAGCAATAGTTCTATTTTTTTTATAAAGAAGCATGTTATATTTGTTTGTTTTTTGTATAAGTAGCAAATCTTTCAAACGGATGTTATGATTAGAATTATGACAACATCGGTGTTCATCACTATTCTTTTTGGACTTGAATAGATCTATGTCTAAATTACACATAATATGTACGAGCAAATTACTATAGTTTGAATTTCATGTCTTTCTTGACTCTGTGGCGAAGCATAGTCACCTTAGTACTATGTTGCTTTCTACATGTCTTCTCATGGCCTTATTAAAGATATCCGTTCTATGGTTTTAAACACAAGATGATATTTTTGTAGCACATTTCGTATAAGTTTTCCTCCTATAAGGCTATAATTTCAAATTCAAGCCCACCCAACACACAAAGTTTCTATATTTTTATTTTCTATACAGGAAGTAGTTGGCGTAGCTGTGGTGTTGATGAACGACACCCCATGCAGAGGCGACAGTGACCACGGGGAAGAGATCAAGAACATCAAAAACCTCTTGCGGTGTTCCTCCTCCTCATCGCCATCGCCGCCACCAACGGCAATAATGACGACCAGCTCACGAGACGGCTACTAGAGCGCTGGAGCCTTCTTGAGAAGAAAAAACACTCGAGATCAAGAGAGATCGAGAGAGAGTGAGGGAGAGAGGGGGGAGGGGGGAGATCGATAGAGGGAGGGAGGGAGAGAGGGAGGGAGGAAGGGGGAGAGAGATCTTGCAGGTACGCATTGGTAGGACTACCACGTTCTGAAATATAAATGAGATTTGGTGGTAAGTCACCATTGTGTTTGTTCCCAATCTGTCAGACACCATAACTTTCATGTCGAATGTGTTGTAGAAATGTTCTTCGATAAATATGTTTTTAGCTCTTGATATTTTAGTGTGGTTGTAAATTTATCCATTCACATATCACTCCGAGAAACATTTTTAGTTGGGAGAAGGAAGAAAGGAAGAAAAGGAGAGCGCTTTAACGGTAAAAAGGAAGTCGCCAATGCAGCCTGTTGCAATGCACGAGCGTTCTACTAGTTTAATTAATGGAGGGGTTAATTGAGGTGGGGGGAAAGGGGGTAGTGGCTTTAACATGGAAAAATGGGTCCCATAAGGTGAAGGAGGTGAGAGTGTGGCTAGGATGAAAAATGGTGGGAGGGAGAAGGAGAGGAGCTTGGAGAGGAAGAAGATTGGGGGAGAGAGAAGCTACTGTACCCAGGCCTCCTCACTTATTGCGATCTCATCAGTGTCGGGCGCTATATAGGGCCCTCCACTGCTAAAGTGCTGTTAACTTTGCCCCCGCGCAGGAAAATTTCCTGTGGCGGGAGGGAACAATACCCGCCACTGCTGTTACATACACCAGTGGCGGTCGTAGAATGTCACCCGCCACAGCAATGTGATGTGATTTTTGCCCCCGCGCGGAAGGGCATCTTGTGGCGGGCGGCAGAAGTTACTCGCCACTGCTATGCAAAGTACATGTGGCAGGCTGTAAAATATGCCCGCCACTGAATCATTTCGGCAACGGCTCAGGCGGGTTGAATTTATGAGTGGCGGGTGCAGATTTTTGCCCGCCACTGCATATCATGCACCTGTGGTGGGCGGATTTTTTTACCCGCCACTGCTCTCTGGCGGAAATAGCTGTGGTGGGTCCCAAGCGGCGCCCTCCACTAATTTGATCCCACTTATAAGCCTTATCCCAGTAGTGGGAGGTTCACATGGTGAGGCTCCTCTGTCCCTTTTCTTCATCTTTTGTTATCTCAGGGAGGATATTAACCTACTTATTGGCCGCCTTCATAATGTCCATGCATAACTCATAAGTAGTTCTGAGCCAACTAGTACCACAGACGATGCAATTGTAAGCATGTGTCAGTCTTTCTTTTATTCCCCCTAGTTACTAAAATTTGTGCTGCATGATTGTACTTGCACAGTTAATAGACATGTTGTACTTCTCATCTAAAATGGCATGCTGATCTAAATACAGCCAGCCAGCTTTACAAAAACTGTTTCGGAGATGCTGTGTCATGTCTTTCTGAATTTCAGTGCAATTCTTAATTAATTACAAGCATCACTTATGTGTTTGTCAGTCTTTAGCCTGAAAACATTATTTCGATATGTGACTGTCCATGCCAGTGGCAAGCAGCCAGGAAATCATATTACTTTTCTCTTTATTTGGCATAATATCTGATAGATTTTTTCGGATACAGTATGTGAACTTGTACTATCGTGTGAATAACCAAATCCACTTAATAGTGTTAATTATGTTGATGAAGGAACTGAAACGCTATTGTCTTATTCCATTAGTCGGCAAGCATGTCCTTAACTGACTTTAATGAAGTGATTTTACGCATTCCAGAGAATACACACAGCACTTGGCACCACACCAGATGTTACTTCACATGTTGAATACTTCTTCTCTAGAGCATATATGTTATTGGTGATGGTTTGCACTTGCACCTGGAGAGGGGGAAGAGCACTGAGCACATTCTTACCTTCTCTGGTATACCACCATAGACAGGCGAACATTTATTTTTGCCAAACCTGCTTTGGTAACATAGGGAATTTATTTTCTAACTCGTGGGTCGGTCCGGTCACAACATTTACGTGCTTTTGCGATAAAATGAGTCAGCAGAGATTCAGAATGGGAAAAAAAATGTACCAACATTTCATATTCAGGGCAACCAGCCAGGAAATCATATTACCTTTCTCTTTATTTCTTTATTCCTTTCTGGACATGTGCCTTGTGTCCTGCAGTCCCCGCTTTTCCTTTCTCTTTAGCTTTAAATAGCTGTGTCCCTCAAAAGTCATGTATCCTGGCAGTACTGTATCCCAACAAGAACTACTATCCTGCACAAAAACCTATGTAGCCAGATCGATAACAATGGTAATCAAGATAATAATCATGGTCCATAAAGTATTCTTGATTATTCTTAAAAAATTCTGAATCCAAATAAAATATAAAAAAGATAAATGGGACGACCTAGCCACCGCCAATCGCCTGAAAAAACTCCTCCGCTTTCACCCAATCCCCTTGCCTGATACTTTTAGCTTGGCATTGCCTGTAGCATTCTGACTGTTGATAAATGAAAAACCAGAGAAACGCCTGATCGGTCAGCTAATTCTCTTCCACCAAGATATGTTTTTTAGCAAGTGTACTCTTCCACCAAGACATAATGTAAATCAGCTATCTATCCCGAAGTGTACTATGCATGTTGCAGCAAACGTGGAATATCGTAAGTATTCAGAGTGCCGATGGGCATGTAAACTAGTGCTTATATTTTGGCAAGTTTACTTAAAGGACAGCTGTAAATTTGTGCTTAATTTGCGCAATTTTTGCTAACATTTCTTCAACACACATGATTTAGTAGATATTCAGAGTGGTGATTTTATCTGGCCTATTGCTTTCATGGCTTTAGAACTTAGATGAGCTGTAGCTCAACTAGTATAGGAGTAGCACATAACATGAACCATGACATATATGCTTATGATGTAATTTCTCCACATTTGTGTTAACATCCTCAAGCAAGTGACAAAGCAACAGACCGTCATTCATCAAGCAACGTTATGCATTCTTAGGCCCTCTACGATGTAAATAACATAAAGTTTCCTGTAAAAGAATGATGACATATCTGCACCAATGCATATTATTTAGATGTTAAGAGAATAGTTGAGAATTAAAACTGGCACGGACGCTGAATGGCAGTATTTTTAGGCAAGAAGTCAGTCACCTTGTTATTCTCATTTTTCTTGTATGATTTTCCCAATTAATGAAAAACACTGAACCTAAGATAGTAGCACTCCAACACACATGCTAACTGGTCAGAACTCTCAAATTAGTTACTGGTTGCAAGAGCTACACCAACTGGTAATCTATGTAACGTCGCACATCGTAGGCAAATTTTCCTCTAAATGTCTGAATCTGTAACCTAATCCAAATGCCAATGTAGCCAGATAAATTGTACGTAAGAGCTACTGGTTAGTAAAATACCTAGACAGGGGAATGAAATGCTTCAGACCCTCATATTATTCGGCATAAATGTCATCGAGCGGAAGAAAGACAATACAACTGAAATACATGTACCATTTATCACCGATCCACCTGTGCAGACTGCAATGATCTTGTTATCCACCTCTCCCTCCCTGTTCAAAACAACATGGTTGCAGAACCTTGTCTGCACTCTGAACAAAGTGCAATAACACCCGAGTATCCGGGTAGGAACCAAACTCGATCCATTATAGGCACGGGACCTTTACTCGAAGGACACAGCCTGAGCTGAGAAATGGCATAAAACACATTATTTCAAGAAGGGAATAGTCTAATACATGGGTATATGGCATTAACTGAGAAATGGGGGAATGACTGAAATCAATATGCTTCTGGGATCTGGTAGATAAGAGGGATAAGATTCATTTCTAACAGGCTATGGTGTTGTGTAACTGCACTGTAAGTATTAATTATACTAGATGTATATGGGAAGGAAATATCCCTGCACTATGATCCAACAGGTCACTGTCATAAAAACTTGCCTCATAAAACTTGTTGCCTATTTTTTTTATTACCCCAAGAAATAGATCACTGTCATCATACAAGACAGAATGTGAAGAATGGGTCCCTTGTTGTGACGATAGACAACTGACAAAAAGGGTTGACGTGCACATGTGTATTATTGGTAATGGAAAAGATATTTCTTGTGAAGCTTCTGACTTTCTGAGAGAAGCACACATCTGCACCTCGATTCGAGGTTGTTTCATGGAGAATGAACAGTGAGTAAGATCCTCATGTCAATGTATCTGAAAGAAATGCTGTGCTACCATCTTAGCCTTGGGTTGATTGTTTCGAGGCTTACCTTGCACAACCTACTTATATACACATGCCTTTGCCTTAACTCCATCCTTTTGGAGCACCCACTCATAATGGTGGAGTCTATCAGATATTTAGTTCAGAGACCTACGTATTCATAGGACAGTAATCCGATGTTCGGTCTGAGCGGGATTTTGTCTTTTGGGGGTGCAGCCGTCAGGGAGGATATTGGCTAGTTCTGAAACTTGATGCTGGGACTCATCCATCTTTATTTTCTGCATATTTGGCTATCTCAGGGAGGATATCGGCTGGTTGGTGAAGCCATCTTCACAAAATGGTCATGCATAAGTAGTTTTGATTTCACCCCCCTTACTGATGCAAGATTGACATACATGCTCCACTTCTCATCTATAATGGCATTCTGATCTAAATACAGCAAGCCAGCTTTAAGAAAACAATTTCAAAGATGATATGCCACATCTTTCTAAATTTCGGTGCAATTCTTAAACTAATTACAAGTATCATTTACAAGTCTTTATCCTGAAACCATTATATATATATATAACTGTCCTTGACTTCTGCATATGAGATGAGATATTTAAACATTATTTCTAACTACAGCATGGGTTGCTGGTGAGATGATTTGCTCTTGCAACTGGTAAAATATATAGACATGGGAGAGGTTCACTGTGTACAGTTTTACATTCCGTGCAATGAAAAAAATAGCGTGCTATGACAAAATAGCGTGACCCCTAAAATACACTATTAGCGTGCTATTAGCGAGACATTGTACATCGATTTATTTAGCGAGGCATTGCTCAGAACGCTATAGCGTCCTATTAGCGACGCTATAGCGTGCTATTTTTTTTCACTGCTTCCATGTTAGTACGATACACAAGCGAACGTTTATTTTTGCAAGTATGCTTCGTTAACTGACTTCTGCATATGATATGAGATATTTAAACATTATTTCTAACTACAGCATGGGTTGCTGGTGAGATGATTTGCTCTTGCAACTGGTAAAATATATAGACATGGGAGAGGTTCACTGTGTACAGTTTTACATTCCGTGCAATGAAAAAAATAGCGTGCTATGACAAAATAGCGTGACCCCTAAAATACACTATTAGCGTGCTATTAGCGAGACATTGTACATCGATTTATTTAGCGAGGCATTGCTCAGAACGCTATAGCGTCCTATTAGCGACGCTATAGCGTGCTATTTTTTTTTCACTGCTTCCATGTTAGTACGATACACAAGCGAACGTTTATTTTTGCAAGTATGCTTCGTTAACTTAGGAAATTGTGGCTCGGCAGGTCACATCATTTACTAGCTTACGCGACAAAATGATTCAGCGGAGATTTGCAATGGAAAAAAAATGCCAATTGTTTCAACGTCAAAAATATGCCAGTTGTCTCATATCCAGCCAGGAAATCATATTACAATGTAGTTGGCCCTTAATTTAAGGCATTGTAGCTCCTATATTACTACTAGTATATATACGTAGGTAGGTCTGTCCACAATCAGTCCATTTTGGCTGGATCAGTTATCACCAACGAAAAAATAGCGCGCTATAACTGCGCTATAGCGCCGTTATAGCGTATTTGAAAATGAAACGCTATATTTTAGCAAATTCAGCCGCTACGGCGCTATTCACGTAATTAGCGCGCTACAGGGTGCTATAACGTTGTAGCGTGTAGCGTTATAATATTCAATGATGAAAATTTTCCCAAAAATAAGGTCAACACAGATAGGCCGGGTGCTCTTTGTATGTTATCTCAGGTAGCAGATCAATGTTAAGAGTAGATGTAGGTCAACACAAGTTTACTTTGCGGTCTGTGCATGATAGATTTAGGCTGCTCAATGTCTATGGTTGATATTTTAAATAAATTGACTACAATTTGAGATTCAGTTTAAAATGTATGCTTCTGGCTAGATTATGTTTCTCTATGATGGCGTCTCAAGGTACTTAAATACTTATCCCGCAAAAAAAGTACTTAAATACTTTATTTATGGGTATATTTTTTATTTTTTTGCAAACGTTATTTTGAAATATAGCAGGCTATTAGCGCGCTATAACTTGTGTAGCATTTGGAGAAGGGTCTCACTATGTTTTGTAGCATGCTATTTTTTTCGTTGGTTATCACACGAATCCAAGCTAAGCAAAAACTCTTCAGAACAAAAATCAACAAGGCAAAGGAAAGGCAGTGATATATTATTCCAAACATTAACAACTCATTATCCGGGCTGATCTGCCACACAGTAATAATCACTGGACAATACAACACAGATGCAAATAAGACCAAAAACACAGAAAAACAAATATTCTTGTGAATGAAAGCGATATCCGATTTGAGAGGCCATCATCCGGGCTGAACCGCCATACAATGTAAATAAGCACAAAGCAAATCATACACACTTGTAGCTAGGAGCACACCAGTACTGACAAACCATGGAAAAAGAAACACAAAACCATTTCAAACGTAAACTGCAGCTTGGGTGTTCGGCCTGTCGATGATCCCCGCATGCGTGAGCAAGGCCCAGATAAGCGTCACCAGCTCGGTACCATGAGCACGTGCCTTCTTATGTGCCTTGAAGTTATGAGTGGGGGCAACGTACAAGATCAACTCAGACCAGAAGCTAGCCAAGATGCGCCACCCCGTCTCCGTCTCCTCATCTGGAATCAATTCCACAAACTGCTTTCCCAGCCTCGCTCCTTTCTTCACCACCTCATGCCTGGATTCCTCACCAAGGAGCTCTACCATGATGCCATATTCCATTGACACGCTGCCACCGGTGAGAGCATGCTGGATATCTTCGCTCACGGTCTTGTACAATTTCTTGGACCATACCTTGTCAGATGGCAGTAGCTCAGGAGTGGATGCCATCAAATAGACACAATACTGTGACAGATGCATTGCGGTCTTCATGTCGGCTGAGCAACCAGTTGAAGCTCCATGCCTGTCCTCGAAGATGCCGGTGGCGATGTGCCAAACAAGGATAACATGGGATGTGTCTTGTTCTTCACATGCCCAGAGGACATGATTGCCTATCCCATTGTTCAGGAGGGCAACCGTGCCTTTGCTCAGGCAACCGTTGCTACTTTTCAGCCCGTCGATAATGGAGGCCTTCACCTCTGATGATACATTGACCTGCTGCACCCTCGGCCTTGGGCCAGAGAAGTAAAAGAACAGTGGGCTAAAGGCACATTTTTTTGGCTGTGGGTGTGCTGGTAGCGAGATTTGGCCCATTTGACCAGTCCAATAATTCTTTATGAACTTGATCTTGAAGTTCAGAACAAGACCAAGCAATCTCTGCATGCAAGGAGATTGCTGCCAAGAGACATGGGTTACATAAGTACAAAGCAGGGTTAGCTTGAACCAGTTGGAGCACAAGTAGGACATGATTTCCCATGCCTCGGCAAGCATAACTGCTACAAATAGGGAATATGTCGGCAAGGAGCTAAAAAGTATGTTGCCGAAGTCCAATGCGTTAGCACCGGAAAAGGACCGGTCACCTATTATGTCCATGGGTAACATGCATGATGCTTCGCAAATGGTCTGAAATGGAATTTTGTATATAAATGCTATCTTTGCCATGGCAAGGAAGCACCAAGTTACGATTGAGAGGGAGACAATGATGTTAAGAACCGGCAGCAGTCGCCCAAAGTTTGAAGTTGGGAGGGATGAATAATAAGAATGAAGCACAAAAGATACCTCATCTGCAATGACTCTGAATACCGTGTCTGGATTTCCCTTCTTAAGTAGTACATTTAGGACAAAATTGAACGCCTTGGTGGAGCCAAGTACGACAAGGTGGCACTTTGCAAATTGATGTTTAATCGGTTTGAATAATGCAAATGAAAGGCATAAATCTTTAAGCCATGGTCGATGGGCCAAAAGGATGTCGTTGTCGGTCGCCATTCGCCAAACTCTATCAATGGTGACCAAGCTATTCTTCATCTGCTTGATGGTATACCCATGAGGTGTTTACTCAATTTCCTGCTTCTCTTCACCAATCACAATAAGTGGTGGAATCAACTCATCTTCAGATACTTGGTGGTTTTCTCCAAGTAATTGTTCCATATATCCAGCAACAAGACGAGAGTTGCGGCCAAGAGCGAAAGACCTTCTTGCCTTCTCAAATGCATAGAACTTGAGTGCAATTTTTGCCAAACTAAGAACACAGAGGACAATGATCAAGGTAAACTGCGAGGTGGCAAAGATTTCCTTAAGGGTGCTATGGGATATATAAACAAAAGGATGACGTAAATAGTAGAGCAAGAGATATGATGTCCAGACTGCGCGAGCGAGCAACTCGATTGAGGGGCCGAGCTTTTGACCGTCATCATCATCAACGGCGACAGTTGCACTTGTATTGGTTCCAACAATTTGGACAAGAACTGTCCAAGTTAGGAGCATGCATACGTAGAAATCGTCAAAGCATTTCGCAACCAGGCCATCTTTTTTGTACTTTCCAATGGAGGAGACGAGATAGGAGACGATGGGGAGGTAGAGCGTTGTGGCTCCCTGGAAGAGGAAACGGGTCACTCCAACCTGACGATAGTGCCGCCCAGAGGCACTGATTGCCACCATGATCAGGACGAGTACAGCGTTGACAGCCATGAGCGTGTTGGAGCACCACAGCTGTGCATTTACCCATGGATCAAATTGGTTACCGCAGGCTGGGAGCATTCATTTGAAATATTAGCCATCTTCTCGCCTGATTTACATGTTGAAGCATGCACTAGTTAGCGTTATAAGCTAGGCAAAATACCACACAAACATGACAGGAGTTTAATGAGTCATCACAAAATGCATATAAATAGCCAGGACTAATGTGAACAATGTTAAGACTTACCAGCACCAAGAGATTGTCAGGACTTGGAGAATCTCCGCTCCGGTCCTGTTGCAAAACGATGATGATAGGAGTAAGGCCACAATTTGCTGCATCTACTACCAGCTAGACTAGAAGGGTGAGCGGGATCGAGCAGTACCTTGGGAGGATAGAACAGATAGGAGGAGGTAGGAGCTTATCAAGATTCAAGAGGAGCCTTCTGCATGCTGCTTTGCAAGAACCAAAGGAGGTTAATTTATCTTGCTGGGAGAGAACAACGACAAAGGAAGCTGAAAATTCTGTGGTGCCCAGCTCAATTATGACTAGATTATTGCTTTTGATAGTTATGTATTTGATGAAAAACTTGGAGATTATTGTTCCACAAAAAGCGGAATATCTATTTGTCGATGATGACCTTAGGAATAAGGTTACCCATCCATGGACCCAGTTGTTGTTCCGTGAGTGTCAGGGCACTAGCTCCCATAGTTGAAACGGTTAGAACTTAGAAACTTCATTTTTCTTGTTACTCTAATTTAAAAATGATATTTCAAGCACAGATAGAGTAAACCTAGCTACATGTACGCAGTATTTAAAAAAAAATGCTAGTGCGTTATATGGAGATTGAACTAGAAGGGCTTAATACACACTAGTATACAGGCTGGGGAACTCTTGGAGGATTAGAAGCATTCTATGACGGCAATATTGGAGTGCTTCTTCCAATCCACTGCCTTGGAGCACAGCAGAGTGACCCAAACAAAGGTCACAAGGACAAATCACTCATGGTGACCATTCTAATTATTTGTGTAAACATAAAGGCTATTTAGCGCTGATAACTAGGAGAGCACACCACCTTTTCCATAGATACAGACGAAATAATTGAAAGTTTGAGAGTGACTGGTCATCTTTAAAGTCGTCTCCTGTTTTTGTTTCCTAGGGGAACGCGTGAATTAGTTCTAATGCATCGCCCCCAGGTTCGTTAGTTTCAGTTTACGAAAGAAATCTGTCACCCCTCACGCATTAAACACCATAAATTGTAGGTAATGTGTCAACTAAAATCTTCTATACTGTTGGTGGTTTGGCAGTTATGACACTGTTGCCTGGTTGCAAGGATAATCCATAGAGGAATTTTGCTAGGAAAACAACTGGCCATGTGAATTAGTTCAGTGTGTGATTCTCACTTGATTCATATATATGTGGCTGCAGTTCCTGCTGACTAACCAAATGTCTTGCCGCAGTTGCTACCGGCTGTTTTCCCAACAAGTTGCTAGGAAACAACTCTGGGTCCAGCGAACAATTTCGGGCAATAATAATGTTAGCTAATCTTGTCCGTGTCTACATGTATTAGCATTAGACAAGTTGGTCAGTTTGCTAGTACTAGTTTGGGTCACGTTAGTAGTTAGTATGTGACTAGGTTAGGGTTCCTAGCGTGAGTCCGGTTTGAAAATTAGGCAAGTGCTGTGCCGTGTAACACTAGGAGTTGTTCAGGTCGGTGTGTTAGGTGCAGGCTTATATATATATATATATATATATATATATATATATATATATATATATATATATATATACACACTAGCAACTTGTCTCGCCAACACGTCCGCCGCGACACCAACAACCAAATATGCATGCTCATAAGCTATCTACTCTAATTAAAGCGTATCTTTGAACAAGAATTCTCACCTAAAACGTATATCTCCGATGTCGTACGGTGCGATCGGATCAAGTAAAAGAGAGAAATATCTACCTATCAATTATGAATTGTGGTGGTGGTGGTGGTCGGGGGGTGTTTAATTTGGTGGGCCTAGCTAGATTGGAAGATAGAGGGTGGCCGGTGGTAGTCTTATATCTACTGTTAAAGGGGAGTTGGACACACGGTGTGTTATGTGCGGGAATTTTTTTGAAGATGGTAGTCATCTGTTCCTCCGATGCAAAGAAGTAAAGGCTGTTTGGCGAGCGACTGAACTTGATGAGACACGTTTTTATCTCATGGAAGCACGCAATGCTATGGAGATGATTGAGCGTTTACTAGGTTTGCCAGAGGAGAAGAAATTGCGTTCAATCTGTCTACTGTGGAAATGGTGGACGGAGAGGAATAGGAAACGACATGGCGAAAGACGTCAAACTCCTTCTGAATTTTCAAGCCAGGTGAACTCAATGTTATCTGAATGGGCATCACAACAAGACATTGTGAAAGCGGAAACTATTCATGTTGAACCAAAGTGGAAACCCCCTCCTACAGAATGGGTGCAGATTTGCGTTGACGCTGCTTTCTTGTGTAGTGGAGATGGTGGATGGGGGTGTATTGCTAGAGACGAGGAAGGCGAAGTCATTTTTGCAGCTGCAGGCAGACTAGCGTATCTCACAGATGCCCTTCATGCAGAAACTTTGGCCATGATGAATGCTATCAGGCTTGCTGAAGAGTTTGGTATGGGCCGAGTTATTTTCATCACAGATTGCCTGTCGCTGAAGCTTGCGTTGGGGTCAGTAACCTGGGACCATGCACCTCTTGGCATCCTCTTCCGTGAAGCTAAGTTCAAGCTACAAATGGACTTCGTAGATTATAAGGTTGATGCTTGTTTTCGTATTTGTAATACCCCTGCTCATCTTCTAGCTGGTTATGGTTCAAGGGCTATGATCAACAGCCAACGTATTTGGCTTACTGATCTTCCCCAAGATGTAAGAGGAATGCATGGTGTTCAATGTCAAAAAAAGAAAAAAAAAGGGAATACGTACGTCGTTTCGTTTCCTCCCCTCCCCATCGATCGAAGGGATGCACCCCCACCGATTTTTCTCTGAGGAACCGCACGTCTGACTGCTTTTTTCTGCGTGGCTCCTCCTTCGATTTTTTCCATCCGTGGACTCACCTCTCAGCATAGGAAAACACAACGAACGGCGACGACATCCCCATCCTTCGCCTCTCTCCCCAGCAGCTACCACGAACCTGATGTCGCTGCTCCCGCCCAAGCCGTCGGCCAAACCCTCGCCTCCGGACTCCGGCACGACCCCTCTCTCCAAGTAGCGCCGCCGTCCTTCCGTCTCGATCGCCCCCGTACACGCAGGTGTGGCTAACCCTAGCCGCCCTCATTGGCGGGCGGCGAGCGGGCGGCCTCGTTGGCTGGCGGCACTGCGGGAGGCTTCACGTCATTGTTGGTGGTCCGCACCGGGACGGTGGCCTCGGCGGCGTTGAGCGTTGCTGGTGGCTTCGGCAGGTGGGTGACCTCTCACCACAGCCCATCGAGAGATGGGTTCGGTGGTGGCAGATCTCTTTGCTTCCCGGTGTGGAGGCAGGGCAGTGGAGGAGGTGCTCTCGAGGATTGAGTGGTCCCTGATGGAGGAAGGGGCGGCTGTGGCGGACGTGGTGGAAGGATGTGTGTGGTGTTCTTCAACGCTTTGTTGAATGGTTGGGAGGGGTTGAGAAGGGGCAGGAACCGCCCGAGGCAGAGATGGAGAAGGTGACGGCGATGGATCAAGAAGATAAGGTAGGCATGACACGTGAATCCTCTGCAGAATATGGATTTTCGACTTTACCTGTGTGCAGAACTCGCCATATGCATCGTGTTGCTGTGAATGATGCTCTGTTTTAATTGAATATTTGCAATATTGTACATGTATTTAATGGTTAACGCTAATTCTCAGAAAATTGTTAATCAAAATTTACATAAGCTTATGAGCAAAATTTGTTTTATTCTTTTCTTTAGGATAATATCCAAAGTGATGCTGTTGTCTTTATGTTTTGTGAGTTTATCAGGAAAATGAGGAATTATAATTCTGCAAGAAACCAAGGGACATAAGAAGATATATGCAAGGGATTTGGAGATGAAGAACAAGTATCTACAGGCAATATGCTGCATACACGAGAAAATGGCAATGCGTCAAGGCTTGCTGAAGGACAGGCCTGTAAGTGCTCCCATATCCATTTATCCATAAGTATTATGTACTCACGGCAAGACACATAAGCATATATACTCATCAATTCACCACCAGTTGGATGAACAAATCTATCTTGGTATTTGGTGTTAATTGTTTTACCATGCTGAAAAAGAGAAATAGCCTGATGCTTTCTGTATTGCAATTACTAACGGTATTATGCATCCCTCTTGGATGTAACAGAATCAAGGTATGAAATGTCATCTCTGATGCAAGATACATTTCTTTTATACAGGAAGGACAAGGATGTTCTGGTCTTGGATATGATCAAACTTGCTTAGCTAGCTGATTTGCTTTTCTTGACTTGTCGGTCACTACACACTACTAGCTGTTGGCAGGAGCGCAGCCAAGAATTTTAGAATCTTGCATTGATGATTGAGGAAGAGCCACAGTGCAGCATGTTTAGCATTAATCTAGGCAATTACACTTCCACTTGCTGAAAACCCACTATGTTTTCTGCAGAGAATACTCACTATGTTTTTTCATCATGCAGATAGATTTATTTAACATTCTTGCAGTTTTTCTGAAAAGGATACATGGTCTGGATAAACACGGGGTCGCTTCATCTATTTTTAAATCATAACAATTAATTGTTTTAGAATAAGAAGTATGATCTTTCTAACCCCTTGCATCAAAATTGAAAAATTTGCATTCCTTTTGTAAATTATGCTACACGGGATGTTGTGGTGATGTGTTGAGAGCCGATGGCCTCATTAGTTTCAAGTAACAATTTTGGATCTCGCGACGGTAAGATATCATCCACCACGACGGCCCTGCCAGGCGGATAGCGATAACGTCGTCATGATGAAGGCATGAGCTATATAGCTGCTCCGGTCGTCGTGGTAACACAAGGTCACATCCTACTAGTGCCCCACTTCAATGCATATTAGCAACGAGGCGAAGGTATGCATCTGTGTACCGATAACATGTACTTCGGTTGCAGCTTCTTTGTTTTCCTTGTAATACTGGTTGTCGCTTTTATATATTGTTCTGATGTATATGAGCAAAGGCATGGTTCTTTTTATTTCATTTAATTGGAAATTGTCTTGCTATATGTACATAGCCATGGCATTTTCTTTTATAATGTTGTTGTTTCCAGCGTCCTCGTGATTAGGTTGTTCAAGAGCCAAGATCAAAACTGGTGCATGACAATACCCAGGACCTTTGGTTCCTCCAGTTAACTGTTGGCTTTCAAGGAGGTAGTCTGAGCTTGTCATTCTACCGCATGTATTCAGATCATCATGGCGGTTACAGAATACCTCTATTTTTGTTTATATGTTGGCTGATCTTTTCTTTTTTTCTATTGTTTGAGAGTTTACACAATAATTTATTTTGGGAATATCTTTGAAGATTGTACTAGCACTGACGTATTTCTTAATAGTTGGATTGTAATTGAAAAAAAAATACTAATTGTGTGGAGTTCTGCTTCATAATAATGATGTGCTTTTCATATAGAAAAAATATCAAATATTCAATCTGCAAAAAACAATCTATATGATTTTGGCATAGCATAGCAAGGACGTGGCATGTATTGTTATTGTTAAAAGTGTGTTCATCCATCTTTGTCACCAAAATAAAAATGATTAAATGTTATTGTTGATGGTAAATGCATCATTTACAATAGGGCTCTACAATTGTACTATAAGTTTGTATCTGCATCTTTTAACAATATATATGCAAGTTACTTGAACAAAGGATGTACGAATACACTTGAGCACCTATTTCTTAATTTACTTTGCTGTGATCTTGCAGTTTAATTTGATTTTTAAACTGGTCACCAAACAATTGTAAGATCGGCTCATTTGATTTTGGTGACAAATTCTTTTGACAATACATAAATTAGGAAGAAGATCTGATATGGTTGATCTCAATGACCACCGTCATCTCCTCCTAAGTACATAAATCTCCTCCTTCTCCTAAGTACATTGTAATAAATTAATCTCCTTCGAGTTGACGTTAGTGTTGATGAAAGACACCCGGACCACGGGAGGAGATCAAGAGCATCAGAGACCTCTTGGCCCTCCTCGATGTTGTCACGTCACCAAATATTTGAAGTTTGAAGACATAGTTGTATCGAGCTGCTCAACAAGAATGAGAGGGATGGTCATGACGGGGAACAAAAGAAGAAGACGACGACGAATAATAAAAAAGCGTGACGTGTATAAGGATCTTAAAAGTATATATTAAACACGATTAGTGTTGGGCCACTAGAATATATATGCTCCCATTATTGAGATATATATTAAAGCATGATTGGTACTGATTGACACTATTTCAATTTTTCTTTCCAAAAATTGCCGAATTACACTTTGTTTCAATTACTTGTATGGTTATGATATATGCCCCAGCAACTATGTCTTCAAACTTCAAATATTCCAGCAAGCAAATTTAGTTGTATTGACTTTGGGATGTATTATTCTCTTCGAGAGGCGATTTCCTATGCATGGTGGTAGCTACACACCCTTTGGTATAAGTGCCTTTTTTGATATACGAGGTGTCGGGTTTCAATGGCATTGTCACACACTAGTACATAAGAGGGCTTTGGTCCAGGCCGGGCCAGCCCATTAGTCCCGGTTCACTCACGAACCGGGACCAATGGGGGCATTGGTCCCGGTTCGTGAGGCCAGGGGGGCGGCCGGGCCTCGTGGGGCATTGGTCCCGGTTCGTATGACCCCTTTGGTCCCGGTTCCAGACACGAACCGGGACCAATGGGCCTCGCTCCTGGCCCACAACCATTGGTCCCGGTTCGTGGCTGGAACCGGGACCAAAGGGGATCCTTTAGTCCCGGTTCCAGCCACGAACCGGGACCAATGAGATGCCTATATATACCCCCTCGCCAGCGAGCAGAGCACTCCACACTGCTCTGTTTTTCTGGCCGGCGAGGGGAGAGCTTTGTGGTGCTCTAGCTCACCTCCTATGCACATGAGGTGTTCGATGAAATGCCCGAGCCACACTTAAGCTTTCTGCTCTCGAAGCTCCTTGTCCAAGCTCCATTTTTCTCAAGATTTGTTTAGGTTTGGCGGTCCGTCCTGTCCCGTCCCCGTCCTCACCGCCGTCACCACCGTGGTTAGCCTCTTCTTCTTATCTTCTTTCTAAAAGAAAAAAGTTCTTACTTGTATCATTTAGATAGATACTTGTGTAATTTTCTTACTTTTATTTTTGTTTGTTATTATATAGTGCCATGGTCATGGTATCCGCCCACGTCGGCCCTCGTCCGGTCTATGATTCGGATGTGGTATATATTATCTTTTATAACTATTTGTTTTATTTAGTGTTTATGACAATTATGCCGACCAACGTGACATAGATGTGTTTATCTAGGAGGTATGTGAACCGGAAATTCCAACCAACCCTCTTGTCGAGAGGTTAAATTTAGTTGAAAAAGAAAACGAGGATTTGAAAGAAAAATTGAAAAGAAATGAGGAGGAGAAGATGAAATTGGAGTTGCATGTTGCCGATGTCGTCGATGACCACAAGATCAAGATGGATGCAATGCGCTTGAAGATTAGAAAGATAAGAAAATATGCCATTGATAATGAGGCTTGGTATCATTATGCTGTTGGATCAATTGTTACCTTAGTTGCCATTATGATCGCATTTGTTGTTGCATTTAAATGTTTTACATAGTTGTATGTTAGTTTCAATTTATGTTTTAATTAGATGCTCTAGAGAGCTGTATGTTGTTCTATGAGAACTATGTGTGAACTTTATGTATTTATTTTTTCAATAATAACATTTGATCACTTCTCTATTCATTTGCCCTCGTCCGGTCTATGATTCGGATGTGGTATATATTATCTTTTATAACTATTTGTTTTATTTAGTGTTTATGACAATTATGCCGACAAACGTGACATAGATTTTTTAATCTAGGAGGTATGTGAACCGGAAATTCCAACCGACATAGAAATTCTTGTCGAGAAGTTAAATTTGGTTGAAAAAGAGCTATATGTTGTTCAATAGTGAGAACTATGTATGAACGTTATGTATTTATTTTGGTCACTACTGTACTTTGGCTTTAATGTGATGATGAATTTCTATTAATTTGGTCACTTCTCTATTCATGATATGCACGCAGATGAACCGGCAATGGATGTACGGTGACCGACGCACCTCCGAGTATATTGAGGGCCTGCATAATTTTCTCGAAGCGGGTGAGGCAAACAAGCAGAATGGTTTTATGCATTGTCCATGTACTGTCTGTGAGAATACGAAGGCTTTCTCCAACTCTAAAACCCTTCACTTCCACCTGCTTGAGAAGGGTTTTATGCCACACTATAATGTTTGGACCAAGCACGGAGAAAGAGGGGTTATGATGGAAGACAACGAAGAAGAAGAGGATGACGACAACTACCCGCCCCCTGAATACGGTGATGCTGCAATGGGGGAAGCTGAAGATCAAGAGGAACCAGACGATGTGCCCGATGATGATCTTTGCCGGGTCATTGTTGATGCACAGAGAGAATGCAAAAGTGAAAGTACGAAGTTGAAGTTCGATCGCATGTTAGAGGATCACAAAAAAGGGTTGTACCCAAATTGCGAAGATGACAACAGAAAGCTCGGTACCACACTGGAATTGCTGCAATGGAAGGCAGACAATGGTGTATCTGACAAGGGATTTAGTTCGCTACTGAAAATAATGAAGAAGAAGCTTCCAAAGGATAACGAATTGCCCGGCAGTACGTACGAAGCAAAGAAGGTTCTATGCCCTCTAGGACTGGAGGTGCAGAAGATACATGCATGCCCTAATGACTACATCCTCTACCGCGGTGCGTACGAGGATTTGAACGCATGCTCGGTATGCGGTGCATTGCGGTATAAGATCAGAAGAGATGACCCTGGTGATGTTGAGGGCCAGCGCACCGGGAAGAGGGTTCCTGCCAAGGTGATGTGGTATGCTCCTATAATACCACGGTTGAAACGTCTGTTCAGAAACAAAAAGCATGCCGAGTTGATGCAATGGCACAAAAAAGACCGTAAGAAAGACGGGAAGTTGAGAGCACCCGCTGACGGGTCGCAGTGGAGAAAGATCGAGTGAAAGTGGAGCGACTTTACAGGTGACCCGAGGAACGTATGGTTTGGTTTAAGTGCAGATGGCGTTAATCCTTTTGGGGAACAGGTGCATTTTTGTTGTATATAAAAGACCTTTTCTCACTTCTCTTTGTCTTTTTATTACCTTTTGGACACAAGTGTCTTTTTGTTGTGTAGAAAGGGCGTTTCTCACTTCTCTTGGTCTTTTTCCTTGCCTTTTTGGCATAATTGCATGATTGCTTGCCTGGCTGGTCCAAAACCATGATATTTTCGCCATAGACTTATTTTTCATAGTTTAAAATAATTTATCGAATTAGTTAGAGATAAAAATTGGGGCTATGTGTAGCTACCACCATGGGTAGTAAATTATTTCTGTATTCTCGAAAACATGGATGGTCAAGTTAAGCATTCTAATGTGATTAAAGAAAACCGATAATGGAAAGAGAGAGGGGAGGGGGAGATGGAGTGGGGATGGTGGGAGGGAGAGATAAAAAGGGGTTTATCGCGCCATGAAGTATATCCAAACTACACGGTTTCGTGTTTGAAATCAAAGTGTGTGGGGATGGAGGTGGAAGGGATTGCAATTTAGACGCTCCTTTGACAGGGTATGGTCGAGTGGATTTTTGTGGGGGTGAGCAGGGGGAGGGACGGAGATAGTGGGTGAAGGAGGAAAAGGTCGATAGTGCTACATGAGGATCTAGAAGTATATTGTACACGATTAGTGATGAACCAACATAATATGTATGCCACCGTTGCAACGCACGGGCAATTAACTAGGTCCTTTGGATGCTAAGAGTGTACTTTGATCCATCTCTTTGTCGTTCTTGGGTCACATCCCATGAATCATGTGACAACTGAAATTGCTTATAAAAAACAGAAAGCCCATGAAACATGCAGTGCGCTTTGCTCCTCTCATCCAAGTTTCATGCGCATATATATCCTTAGACATAGTGCTGAAAAAAATAAGCAAACTTCTATGACTCATTTTTTGACGTTTTTAACTTTGTTATTCACTTGCTTGGGCTGAGGGAGATCTTTATGTCTGGTGGGTGTTTTACTTGGTCCAATAAGCAAGAGCATCCCACCCTGGAAAAACTGGATAGAGTTCTGATGTCTCCTGATTGGGAAGATCTTTATCCCTTAGTTTCTATTCATAAATTAGTCAAAGAGTTATCTGACCACAATCCCCTATTGCTTGATGGTGGAGTTGCTCCCCCTAGAGCTCCTGGCAACAGGTGCTTCAAGTTTGATGTTGCCTGGCTTAGCAATCCTAAGTTTCTTCCTCTGGTTTCTGCCATATGGTCCAAACCGGTGTATACCAATGATCCTATTGATATCCTGAATATTAAGATGAAAAGGATAAAAAAATTCTTCAAAGGGTGGGGGTCTAATATCTTTGGTCACAATAAAATTAGGAAGAATCTTATCAAGATTGAGCTTCTGGAATTGGAGCTGCTTGAAGAATCTGGTGACTTGTGTGGTGAGGCTTACATCAAGAAACTTGATATCCTAGTTGAGCTTAATAACATGTATGTGGAGGAGGAATTGTTTTGGCATAAAAAATCTCATGAAAAGTGGTTGCTAAAAGGTGACAATAATACTGATTTTTTTCATAAAGTAGCCAATGGGAGACATAGGAAAAACACTATGCTTTCTCTCGAGTGTGGTTCTATGGTGATTGAGGGGAATAAAGACCTTTTGTCCCATGCTACCAATTACTATAAAGACCTGTTTGGGACGGCTCCGGGTAACCTTTGTCAGATTGATGCCTCCTTGTGGTCTGATGAGGAAACCTTGTCCCCTAGTGACAATGAGGATTTGACTCGGCCTTTTACGCTTGATGAAATCAAAACTGCACTCTTTGACATGGACTCTAACCATGCTCCTGGTCCGGATAATATCCCTGCAGAATTTTACCAGCATTGCTAGGAGGTGGTGTGTTTAGATCTTTTTCGGATGTTCGAATGGTTCTATGAAGGCAAGTTGGATGTGCAGAGGCTAAACTATGGCATTATCACTTTATTGCCCAAAACCTCTGATGCTAGAAAGATGCAACAATATAGGCCTATATGTTTGTTGCGTTTCCCTTATAAGCTGATCACCGAAGTCATGGACATTAGGGTTAGCAAGTTTGCCCCTAAATTGTTTAGTATCCAACAAAATGCTTTTATTAAAGGGAGGCACATTATGGATGGCGTCTTATCCCATTATACCCATATCAAAAAACGTGTAGGAGTTATCCTGAAACTTGACTTCGAGAAAGCTTATGATAAGGTCAATTGGGACTTTTTGCTTGATTGTCAAGCTAAACGTGGTTTTAACGACAAATGGTGTGGTTGGGTGTCGCAAATTCTTCATAACGGCACGATTAGCGTTAAGATCAATGATGAGATCGGGTCTTACATTCAGAGTGCCAAGGGGGTCCACTGGGGCGACCCCCTTTTTGTTTAACCTAGCTACGGAATGTCTCACTAAGATGGTGCTTGCTGCCCAAAAGAATAGTCTCTTTCAAGGGCTTGCTCCAGATCTTATTGATGGAGGGGTGGGTATTTTACAATATGCGGATGATACAGTGTTGTGCTTTTCCCATGATGTTGACAAGGCTTTAAATGTCAAGTTGCTGCTCTATCTTTTTGAGCTCATGTCGGGCTTGGAAATTAATTTTGAGAAAAGCACTAGTAGAAAACAGGGTACTAGTCCCGGTTCCAGAGGGCCTTTAGTCCCGGTTCTGGAACCGGGACAAACCAAACGGGACTAATACCCAAAACCTTTAGTCCCAGTTTGCTTTCGAACCGGGACCAAAGGGGCTCAACGTGGCCGCTGCGGGGCGCCCAGGCAGGAGGACCTTTAGTCCCGGTTGGTAACACCAACCGGGACCAAAAGGCAGCCACGCGTCAGCACCTGCCAGGCGCTGGGGGTTTTTTTTTAAAGGAGGGGTTTAGGGGTTTTCCTATTGTGTTTCCCCCTTTTATTTTTGTGTTTACCATTTTTATTTTACGCTTTTCATTCAACTCGACACTAGCTACTACATATAGCAATGAAGGAACCATTACACAACATCGTCATGATCAATATATAGAGAGAAGTGACCTCTCTTTCTCCGTGCTTGGTCGAACAATATGCAACAAGTTTTCATAAATCTATTCGATGCTATTACATATAGTACACGTTCATGCATATATACAATATAACATCTCTTACGATCCTAATTTCTATTACCAATCCTGATGGTATTCTCCGTCTTTAGGTATGACATGCTCAACAAAGAATCCCGCCAATTCCTCTTGAATTGCTCGTATGCGATCAGTTGGTAGGAGTTCGTCCCGCATCCGCCAGGTCTAATTTAAAGAAGGGGGTCAACAATGAAACTCAACACAATTGATGGTAATAAAATTAAAATGTGAATGTTGTTTACGTACTTCAAATTGTTCTCGAGATATGCCCTGGCCCCGCTCAGAGGTCGAGTTGCGAATGAACTCGCAAACGTAGTAAGCACATAAATTAGTCCCGGGTGCCTGCCACAAGCACTTTACGAGAATAGAGTTCAATCAAAATGATAAACAAGCATGATAATGGTATTGAAAGTAGAATCAATGAGAGATGCGCGGTACTAGAGTAGTACTTACTTTGGGGTGTAAAAATTGCAGCTCTTTTTTCCACTTGACACCCTTAACCTGTTTGGTGAACTTTTTCAAAACCCTGCCCGGCAAAGAAAATGATTACTTGATATCAGGAAATGAACGAAAGTTGCCGATATGGTGCGATAATGATTGAACTTACTTCTGAAGCATTTGACTCATGTCCGTCCACTCCTTAGGGTCTTTACGTCTCGAGTCCAAGACAATTACTTTTCCCTCTTCAAGATGAATGTCTAGCAGAATAAAGTGGAAACTGCGCATGCATAACTCATTAATTGCACTTAACCTCGAGTAAGCGAAATAGAATGTGCACAAGATAGTAACACTCACTTGAAGTTGTAAGGAAATAGTATTTCCTTTCTGGTTTGTTGTCCAAGTAATGCATCAAGCAAATTTTTCTCTGTATCAGCGGGAAATTCTTTTAACGTATGTTCATTTATGAAATTTGGGTCAATGAACCCAATGTCATAGATTTGTAGTTGTTTGCATTCGAGGATCTTCATTCTGGATAATATAGTGTGAGGATAATTAATACATGCAATGAACGAGCTGAGCTAGAGACTTAATTACAGAAAAAAATACTTACAGACAATAGGAACTGACGATAGTTTTGTCGAGCTCCTTTTGGTTGTATAACTGAAAAATTTCTTCAAATTCAACGAGCAACATCTGCTTTCCATTGAAGAAGTGCTCATTTTTTATTCCCACCAAGATATTGTTGTTCCCCTCCTTGCAGGCTTCCAAGTACCATTCATGCAAATGTCGCATCCTCTTTGGTAGACCCTTGAGCTCCTCACGTGTGACGAGAGGCTTCTCGTGCTCGTAGCTTAAGGATGGTACTACCTCAGTCGTTTCGAACTGTACCGAATCGGGTAAGTAATCATCAGTAGTGATAGCAAGACCATCGGCCGCTTTCTCTGGATCATTAGCGATATCGGTAACCACCTTGAGTGGAGGGCACGATTGCAGTTCTTGTTCGCCGAGCTGGGGAATTGTTTTCCCGCTTCTTGAGCCACTTCTACTTAAGCTTCCCGACCGCCTCGCTTGATCATATTTCTTTTGAATACACCGGTCATAGTTTGATGGCAGTGGAGGCGGTGGTGGTCGCCTAAGGGCATCCAGAGTTCGCTTCGCTTTCACCGGATCTATTTTCTCCTCTTCAGGTGGGCGTTTCGGTGCGAGCTGACATTTCACATCGGCATCCACGATCTCGTTGAGTTCCTCCTCAGACCTCTCGTAGGGTAACTTGGGAAGAGGCTTGAGGCTTGGGCTGTATCTGAATCTCCTCTGTTTTATACTACTGCTAGCCTCCGGAGCGGCGGAAACTCTCTTCCGCTGTTGCTTAGGCGGCGGAGGAGGCTGAGTCCAATGACGCGGCGGAGACAGCTGAGGTGGAGGAGGATTCTGCTGAGGGGCCTCCTCCGTCGGAGTCCGCTGAGGCGGCGGAGATGGCTGACGCACCGGAGATGGCTGACGCACCGGAGACGGCTGATGCACCGGAGACAGTTGACGCACCAGAGACGGCTGACGCACCGGAGACGACTCAGGCACCGGGGCCTCCTCCGCCTGAGTCTGCTGAGGCGGCGTCCAGTATGGAAGCACGATGTGTTCCTTTCTCCATAGACAAGTAGTCCTTAAGGCATATCGAAGAAGAAGCTCCCCTTCACCTGTAGCGTACTCAAGCTCCAGCCCATCAAATCCGTCCATTATTTCATCCACCCCGACAATAGCAAAGCCAGCTAGAACCGGAGTGCAATGGAAAGTTGCATCAGGTCGAGGAGGTAAGACATGGCCGACCGCCGCCTTCAAGGTCAGGTTATGACATTTCGCCATTAGCACACAATGTTCATTTTGCGTGATACCATCCACGGGGTAGCGAGGAGCCGTGCTATCAGGATGAACGAGCTCAGTGGAAGCCACGCTGCATCTCCGCTGAGATGGTGGGGTAGCATCGTGGGTAGTCTCCAATGAAGGATCTTCGTGCCACTGAGATGGTTGGCCGGTAGCTCGCTGGCTCTCAAGTGCCTCTAGTTTCGCTAGTCTTCCATTCAACTTCTGCATTTCGCTTACTTCCTCTTTCTTCTTTCTCTGTCGGCTTCTGTAACCAGCGCTGTCGGGAAACCCAACCTTCCACGGAACGGAGCCTGATGTGCCTCGTGTTCGTCCAGGGTGTTCAGGATTCCCGAGGGCAAATGACAGCTCGTCCTTCTCTCTGTTGGGAACGAACGTCCCTTCCAGCGATTTCTGGATTGTTTCCTCAAGCTTTTTGAATGGTATTGCAAGTTGAGCTTTTGTCCAGACACACTTCCCTGTTTCTGGGTCCAAAGTTCCCCCAACCCCGAAGAACCAAGTCCTTGCCCGATCGGGCCAGTGCAATGTCGCTGGTTGGACATCTTTAGCAAGAAGGTCTTGCTCAGCTTTGTCCCACGTAGGCCGGGCTTTTCTGTAGCCACCTGACCCCGTAACATGGTGATACTCCTTCCTTGCGGCATTTTTCTTATTTGTAAGTGACCTGTTCTTAGCCTTCTCCGATTTCTTGTAGGCCACAAATGCGGTCCAGTGATCTCTCTTCTTCTCATATTGACCTCTGAATTCTGGAGTCTTGTCTTTCTCGACAAACTTCCTGTTCAATACTTTCCTCCAGTTCTTGAATAGTTTTGCCATCTTCTTAAGAGCAAATGCCCTGACCTTTTGCTGTATGACTGGGTTATTCGGATCCTCCTCTGGCGGTAGACTGAAATTTCTCATCAGATTGGTCCAAAGATCATCTTTCAGTCTATCGTTGACATAAGGAACTTGAGTGTCCTTCTTATTCCATTCTTGGCAGCTGATCGGGACGATGTCCCTAACAACCACTCTGCACTGATGTATAAATTTGTTCTTGGTCCGGTAGGGAGCAATCGGTCGGCCTTCTGGAGAGACTTCTTCGACCGTGAAACTTTCTTGCGCATCCAACCTTCTCATCGGGCCTCGTCTCCTTACCGAAGTGGAGCTCGATCCGGATGGCTAATTAAAAGAAGAAAGAAGCGTTAATATATGTACATACAAAAAAATTAATGCATCTAGTTAGCAGAGGATTAATTAATACATACCTCGCCGGACTTTGAAGCAGTTATGGCTCCCTTCTCCATTCGATCACCGGAGCCGTCATGATCTCCTTCGTCCCCAGTTCGATCACCGGAGAAGTCATGATCTCCTTCCTCCTCACCGGAGCCGCCATCCTCTCTTTCCTCACCATCGGTCTCGTTGAGAAATGACAAGCAGGTGAGATCGATATCACCTTCCTCTCGTATTATATCCCCCAACAACTGTTCTTTTTCTAAGTCTCTGTCCGCCATAGTTTCTGCAAATATTACAACGTGGCAATATACAACCATGAGAGATGGATTAGTGGCAAACATAGACTTAATCACAACAAGGAATCATATGCATATGAGCAATGGATTAGTGGGAAACATCATGCAAAGTTCAAAAGTTTTATAGCAGTCAGTTTCAGACGATCGTCGAGGACTCCTCCCCCCTCATGTCTGATGAGTTGCCCTATCTTTCGAGAAAGGATACTTTGCGGACCGCCTCTCGCATGGTCGTTTGTAGTGAAGGCTGAATGGCCCAATATGCTTAGCGTAGTATTTTGACGGGGATGGTGGGTTTCGGGTTCGGGTATTACTGAAACGGGTTTGAACCTGTGACCGCCTCTCTCATGGTCCTCGAGGATACTTGCGGAACCCCACCCCCCTCATGTCGAAGTTACCATGCTACGAACATATGAAAATTCTCAAGTGCATTATGTTCATATGGTGGGACTGGCAACCTACGAAGCACTGATACAGCGACATTGATACGGTGATACGATTACGGCGATACGGGATACGACAATTTCTAAAAACAGCAATAAGGCGATACGGTAAACATATATAAGTAATAATAAAATGACATGGACTGTCTCATTTTAAAAATCTCACTGTGGGAGATACGGCATAGTAAACATATATAAGTAATAATAAAATGACATGGACTAGACATTGATACGGTAAACATATAAGGTAAACATATATAAGCAATAAGGCGATACAGCGATACGGGATACAGCAATAAACAAGAACTCTCAAAAGGCAACAAGCCATCAGCATCAACATGCAAGCCATGTTCAATGGGCTCACTGTGGGGGCCGGGCCGGCGCGGCGACGTCGTGGCCGGCAAGGGCGTGGCGATGGCGACGGGGTAGGGGAAGGCGACTGCGGGGAAGGGCGAGGCGACGGCGATGGTGGGGCAGGGCAAGGCGACGTCGACGGGGCGCGGCGACGGCGACGGCGACGACGACGTAGGGGCAGGGGCGCGACAACGGCGGGGCAGGGCAAGGCGACGGCGACGGCGGGCCAGGCGACGGCGACAGCGGGGCAGGGCGAGCCGACGGCGACGGCGACGTAGGGGCAGGGCGCGGCGATGGCGACGATGACGTAGGGGCAGGGGCGTGACGACGGTGGGGCAGGACGAGGCGACGGCGACGGCGGGGCAGGGCGCGGTGACGGCGACAAGGAGGAGGGCGCGCGAGGAGATCCGGCGCCGGCGACAGTCAGCGGGCTCGGGGACGGCAGGGCGTCGGCGAGGGCGACGGCAAAATCCGGCAGCCTGGCGGCGTCGATGTCGTCGTCGGCGCCGAGGAGAGAAGACACTGCAATGGATTGGAAATTTTTCGAAGTGCCCTTTATATAGCATCCCCCTTTAGTCCCGGTTGGTGGCTCCAACCGGGACTAATTCCCCGCTTTAGTCCCGGTTGTAGCCACCAACCGGGACTAAAGGTCAATTTCCAGCAGCCCAAAGGGAGGGAAGCAGAGACCTTTAGTCCCGGTTAGTGGCACGAACCGGGACTAAAGGGGGCATTAGTCCCGGTTGGATCCACCAACCGGGACTAAAGGGCTGTGCTTCCCGTACCAAAAGTTTAGTCCCACCTCGCTAGTCGATAGGGGCTCGGAGTGGTTTATAAGTGCTGTTGCCGCTGCCCTCTCGAGCTCCTCTCTAATGCAGGCAGTACATGCCTATTTGACGCCCTGTTGGGCCTGCTAGCACTACGGGCCTTTTTTTGCATATATTATGATTTTTCATGTTATTTTTAGTTATATAATTTTAGTTGCATAAATTTTATATAATTTTAGTTGCATAAGTTTTATTTTTTATTGATTCTTTTTAGTTGAATCCTTTTGCTATTAGAGTTTTATAAAAGCTTTTTAGTTTCTATTAAAGCTTGTAACAAAATATAGTTTATGAAAATTCATTTTACTATTAAAGTTTTTAACTCAAGATTTTTTCTGCATTCAATATGCACCATTCAAAGCCACATAATCACTTTTCAACCCTTTTCTGACTTCATTTGTTATTTTTCATACATTTCGTGATTTATTTTGAGCTAAGATAACCCTGAGATTAAAAAGCACTGCAAATGAACTCTGAAATGGTTGCAAGTTGGCATGGTATCATCATTTCACCCACATAGCATGTGCTAAAAAGTTGAGAGGGTTACGGCAAAAACTGGATGCAGTTCGTGTACAAACTTGACAATCTCTTTCGAAGTGTCAGGGTTTCGGACGAAAACTCATCTGTTACAAAATGATTTCAATTTTTTAAACATATTTGAACTCAAGACTTTTTCTGCATTCAATATGCACCATCCAAAGCCACATCATCACTTTTCAAACCTTTTCTGACTTCATTTGCTTTTTTTCATGCATTTCATGATTTATTTTGAGCTAAAATGACCCTGAATTGAAAAGCACTGCAAATGAACTCTGAAATGGTTGCAAGTTGGCATGGTATCATCATTTCACCCACATAGCATGTGCTGAAAACTTGAGAGGGTTACAGCAAAAACTGGATGCACTTCGTGTACAAACTGGACAATCTCTTTCGAAGTGTCAGGGTTTCGGACGAAAACTCATCTGTTACAAAAGGATTTCAATTTTTTAAACATATTTGAACTCAAGACTTTTTTTGCATTCAATATGCACCATTCAAAGCCACATCATCACTTTTCAACCCTTTTCTGACTTCATTTGCTATTTTTCATGCATTTCATGATTTATTTTGAGCTAAAATGACCCTGAATTGAAAAGCACTGCAAATGAACTCTGAAATGGTTGCAAGTTGGCATGGTATCATCATTTCACCTACATAGCATGTGCTAAAAAGTTGAGAGGGTTACGGCAAAAACTGGATGCACTTCGTGTACAAACTGGACAATCTCTTTCGAAGTGTCAGGGTTTCCGACGAAAACTCATCTGTAACAAAAGGATTTCAATTTTTAAACATATTTGAACTCAAGACTTTTTCGGCATTCAATATGCACCATTCAAAGCCACATCATCACTTTTCAAACCTTTTCTGACTTCATTTGCTATTTTTCATGCATTTCATGATTTATTTTGAGCTAAAATGACCCTGAATTGGAAAGCACTGCAAATGAACTCTGAAATGGTTGCAAGTTGGCATGGTATCATCATTTCACCCACATAGCATGTGCTAAAAACTTGAGAGGGTTACGGGAAAGACTGGATGCACTTCGTGTACAAACTGGACAATCTCTTTCGAAGTGTCAGGGTTTCGGACGAAAACTCATCTGTTACAAAAGGATTTCAATTTTTAAACATATTTGAACTCAAGACTCTATCTGCATTCAATATGCACCATTCAAAGCCACATCATCACTTTTCAAACCTTTTCTGACTTCATTTGCTATTTTTCATGCATTTCATGATTTATTTTGAGCTAAAATGACCCTGAATTGGAAAGCACAGCAAATGTTCTCTAAAATGGATGCAAGTTGGCATGGTATCATCCTTTCACCCACAAAGGATGTGCTAAAAACTTGAGAGGGTTACGGCAAAAACTGGATGCACTTCGTGTACAAACTGGACAATCTCTTTCGAAGTGTCAGGGTTTCGGACGAAAACTCATCTGTTACAAAAGGATTTCAATTTTTAAACATATTTGAACTCAAGACTCTTTCTGCATTCAATATGCACCATTCAAAGCCACATCATCACTTTTCAAACCATTTCTGACTTCATTTGCTATTTTTCATGCATTTCATGATTTATTTTGAGCTAAAATGACCCTGAATTGAAAAGCACTGCAAATGAACTCTGAAATGGTTGCAAGTTGGCATGCTATCATCATTTCACCCACATAGCATGTGCTAAAAAGTTGAGAGGGTTACGGCAAAAACTGGATGCACTTCGTGTACAAACTTGACAATCTCTTTCGAAGTGTCAGGGTTTCGGACGAAAACTCATCTGTTACAAAATGATTTCAATTTTTTAAACATATTTGAACTCAAGACTTTTTCTGCATTCAATATGCACCATCCAAAGCCACATCATCACTTTTCAAACCTTTTCTGACTTCATTTGCTTTTTTTCATGCATTTCATGATTTATTTTGAGCTAAAATGACCCTGAATTGAAAAGCACTGCAAATGAACTCTGAAATGGTTGCAAGTTGGCATGGTATCATCATTTCACCCACATAGCATGTGCTGAAAACTTGAGAGGGTTACAGCAAAAACTGGATGCACTTCGTGTACAAACTGGACAATCTCTTTCGAAGTGTCAGGGTTTCGGACGAAAACTCATCTGTTACAAAAGGATTTCAATTTTTTAAACATATTTGAACTCAATACTTTTTTTGCATTCAATATGCACCATTCAAAGCCACATCATCACTTTTCAACCCTTTTCTGACTTCATTTGCTATTTTTCATGCATTTCATGATTTATTTTGAGCTAAAATGACCCTGAATTGAAAAGCACTGCAAATGAACTCTGAAATGGTTGCAAGTTGGCATGGTATCATCATTTCACCTACATAGCATGTGCTAAAAAGTTGAGAGGGTTACGGCAAAAACTGGATGCACTTCGTGTACAAACTGGACAATCTCTTTCGAAGTGTCAGGGTTTCCGACGAAAACTCATCTGTTACAAAAGGATTTCAATTTTTAAACATATTTGAACTCAAGACTTTTTCGGCATTCAATATGCACCATTCAAAGCCACATCATCACTTTTCAAACCTTTTCTGACTTCATTTGCTATTTTTCATGCATTTCATGATTTATTTTGAGCTAAAATGACCCTGAATTGGAAAGCACTGCAAATGAACTCTGAAATGGTTGCAAGTTGGCATGGTATCATCATTTCACCCACATAGCATGTGCTAAAAACTTGAGAGGGTTACGGCAAAGACTGGATGCACTTCGTGTACAAACTGGACAATCTCTTTCGAAGTGTCAGGGTTTCGGACGAAAACTCATCTGTTACAAAAGGATTTCAATTTTTAAACATATTTGAACTCAAGACTCTATCTGCATTCAATATGCACCATTCAAAGCCACATCATCACTTTTCAAACCTTTTCTGACTTCATTTGCTATTTTTCATGCATTTCATGATTTATTTTGAGCTAAAATGACCCTGAATTGGAAAGCACAGCAAATGTTCTCTAAAATGGTTGCAAGTTGGCATGGTATCATCCTTTCACCCACATAGGATGTGCTAAAAACTTGAGAGGGTTACGGCAAAAACTGGATGCACTTCGTGTACAAACTGGACAATCTCTTTCAAAGTGTCAGGGTTTCGGACGAAAACTCATCTGTTACAAAAGGATTTCAATTTTTAAACATATTTGAACTCAAGACTCTTTCTGCATTCAATATGCACCATTCAAAACCACATCATCAATTTTCAAACCTTTTCTGACTTCATTTGCTATTTTTCATGCATTTCATGATTTATTTTGAGCTAAAATGACCCTGAATTGAAAAGCACTGCAAATGAACTCTGAAATGGTTGCAAGTTGGCATGGTATCATCATTTAACCCACATAGCATGTGCTAAAAACTTGAGAGGGTTACGGCAAAAACTGGATGCACTTCGTGTACAAACTGGACAATCTCTTTTGAAGTGTCAGGGTTTCGGACGAAAACTCATCTGTTACAAAAGGATTTCAATTTTTTAAACATATTTGAAGTCATGACTTTTTCTGCATTCAATATGCACCATTCAAAGCCACATCATCACTTTTCAAACATGTTCTGACTTCATTTGCTGTTTTTCATGCATTTCATGATTTATTTTGAGCTAAAATGACCCTGAATTGCAAAGCACTACAAATGAACTCTGAAATGGTTGAATGTTGGCATGGTATCATCATTTCACTAGAATATTGTAGTGATATTGTAGATATTTAACTGCCGTGATATTGTAGATATTTAACTGCAGTGATATTGTAGATCAAAGCCATCATCAGAATAGTTGTGGAGAGAAAGTCTTCACTTTTTCTTCGCATGTGTCCCTTGCTTATTGCGCCGCGCGTAACCATGGACAATCTTCATCACATACATCACAATGCTTCAGAAAGCTTGCTCACATCATACTAAATATTCTTACACACAAACCGTACTTAAACAGGGACATAATAGAAATAATAGTTCAGATATCCATTACAGAAAGTACTGCATAATTGAAGATACCAATCCTACTCTTCCGGATTGCAAACCTACTCGTTCGAATCAGGAGACCCCCAAGCACTACATAATAGAGATAAAAGTGTTCGCCATTGCAAACACTACTTGTCGTCTGGATCAGAATACCCCCAAGCAGGAGATACTAGCGGTACGAGGTGACGCTACCCATAATTGAAGATTCCAATCCTGCGGTACAACTCGTATGCAACGTACCCATCTATTGCTGCATACTCAATGTTGATAGGGTCAAGTGGGGTCTTCTCCCAATGTTGGTGCCCTGACTTGGGGAATTTTGTCTTCATATCAGCGTAGTCCTCGTCGATCAGGGTGGCTGCCATATCAGCCATTGAAGTCTTGTCATGCTCAAGCCTGAACCTGCCCTGAAGATCAATGTGGCATTCAGCTGGTATCTCAATACCCCAAGTGCGCCTTGATAACCCACAAGTATAGGGGATCAGTTGTAGCCTTTCTCGATAAGTAAGAGTGTCGAACCCAACGAGGAGCTAAAGGTAGAACAAATATTCCCTCAAGTTCTATCGACCACCGATACAACTCTACGCACGCTTAACGTTCGCTTTACCTAGAACAAGTATGAAACTAGAAGTACTTTGTAGGTGTAACGGGATAGGTTTGCAAGATAATAAAGAACACGTAAATAAAATCTAGGGGCTGTTTAGATGAAGAAACAACTAAGTTAGTCTTAGTAGAGAGCTTTTTGTCACAAGAAAGTTATTTGTCCCTAGGCAATCGATAACTAGACCGGTAATCATTATTGCAATTTTATATGAGGGAGAGGCATAAGCTAACATACTTTCTCTACTTGGATCATATGCACTTATGATTGGAACTCTAGCAAGCATCCGCAACTACTAAAGTTCATTAAGGTAAAACCCAACCATAGCATTATAAGGTATCAAGTCCTCTTTACTCCCATATGCAACAACCCACCTACTCGGGTTTATGCTTCTGTCACTCAAGCAACCCACCATAGGCAAATCATGAACACATTGCAACACCCTACAGTGAGGATCCCTCACGCTTGCGCAACACGGAGAGCACCATAGGACAGCACCAATAATAAAACATGCAACTCAAACCAATCATGATCATCAATCAACCCATAGGACAAAACAGATCTACTCAAACATCATAGGATAGCCATACATCATTGGGAAATAATATATAGCGTTGAGCACCATGTTTAAATAGAGATTACAGCGGGGAGAAGGGGTGTTACACCGCTGCATAGAGGGGGAGAGAGTTGGTGATGACGGTGGCGAAGTTGTTGGTGTAGATCGCCGTCACGATGATGGCCCCGGCGACGTTCCGGTGCCACCGGGAGAGAGGGGGAGAGAGCCCCCCTCCTTATTCTTCCTTGGCCTCCCCCCTAGATGGGAGGAGGGTTTCCCCTCTGGTCCTTGGCCTCCATGGCAGCGGAGGGGCGGGAGCACCTCCGAGATTGGATCTCTCTCTCTGTTTCCTTCTGTTTCTGCGTTCCCATATTCTGGCCTTTCACCGTTTCTTAAATTCCCGGAGATCCGTAACTCCGATTGGGCTGAAATTTTAACACGATTTTTATCCGGATATTAGATTTCTTCCGGCGAAAGAAGGGAACCAACCGCCTTACGGGGTGGCCACAAGCCAGCCTGGTGCGCCCTACCCCCCCCCCCCCAAGGGCGCGCCCCTATGGCTTGTGGGCCCCTCGGGCACCGCCTTCTGTTGATTCCACTTCCCAAAATTCACATATATTCCAAAACAATCTCCGTAAGTTTTTATCCTGTTTGGACTTCGTTTGATATGGATTTTCTGCAAAACAAAAAACATGCAACAAACAGGAACTGGCACTGGGCACTGGATCAATATGTTAGTCCCAAAAATAGTATAAAAAGTTGCCAAAAGTACATGAAAGTTGTAGAATATAGGCATGAAACAATCAAAAATTATAGATACGACGGAGACGTATCACGCCTCATCTTGATCTTGTCATTCGTTATATCAACGCTAGCAAAATATATGCCGCTGCGAAGGAACTCCATGAGTTTTGGACAGTGCTTGTCACTACTGCAACAACAAAATGGAACAAATGTGTTAAATACTGCTGCAACAAGTATATTTTAGAACAAGTATAATAAGAATCATAACAAGTATATTTCAGCACACGTATAATATAAGAATCATAACAAGTATAATAAGAATCATATAACAATTATAATAAGAATCATAACAAGTATAATTCGGAACAAGTATAATAAGAATCATAACAAGTATAATGAGAATCATAGCAAGTTTCCTATTCCTATGCATTTCCTATCCTATGAATCAAAAGAAGCCCCTAAACTATGACATGTTATCCCACGATGGCCAATATGCAACTACAAGGAAAATTCTTATGCCATTTTCCTATCCTCCTATTCCTATTCCTATGCAATTTTCCTAATCCTCCTATTCCTATGCAATTTTCCTATGAATCAAAGAAAAGCCCCAATTTTCCTATGCATTTTTCCTATGAATCAAGGAAACTATGACATGTTCTCGACATTCCCAATCCTCCTATTCCTATGCAATTTTCCTATCCTATGAATCAAAGAAAAGCCCTAATTAAAACTATGACAAGTTTCGTATTACCTTGCCCACTGGAAGACCATGACATGTTGCTTCAAACAAAGTTGGACGACGGCAACATTGCGACCATCGACCGTGTACTCGAGATCGAGGCCCATGAACTTGTGTTTCTCCTCTTGAAGCCATTCCTCGAACATGGAAAGAAAACCCTCGACTTTGGCACTGTCGTTCGTGTAGATGACATGGAGATTGGTCGTGCCATGTGCGAGCATGTTCCCGTAGCGAGTGATTGGATTCATGGTGGAGGATGGGGAAGAAGAGAGGAGAGGGAGACTTACAGAAATGGAGGCCGGTCGCGTTACTGTAGCGTTTCCCATGTATGATCTCGCGCGGAACAACTTCCAAGGCACGGGATTTCAACGGTCGGGACCTTTAGTCCCGGTTTGAGTCACGAACCGGGACTAAAAGGGCTCGCGCCAGGCGAACAGTTGCCACCACCCCTTTAGTCCCGGTTGGTGTCACCAACCGGGACTAAAGGTCCCGTTCGAACCGGGACTGATGCGTGACGAACCCCGGCCGGTGTCCTAGACGCTCGAACCGGGACTAATGCTCACATTAGTCCCGGTTCGTAACACGACCGGGACTAAAGCTCTGATCCGGCCTGGACCAAAGCCCTATTTTCTACTAGTGAAGTGAGGTTTTTACTATTGGGGGGGGGGATAATGATATTGATGAGCTTTATGCGGAGATGTTTGGTTGTCAAGTGGGTACCCTACCTATGAAATACATGGGAGTCCCAGTAACTTATGCAATGCTCAAAACCATTGATTGGGACTTTGTAGGTGCTAAGATGATTAAAGGGCTTGATGCTTGCATTGCCTATGTGGCATCTACAGGTGCTAGGGTTACTTTGTTGGATTCTAGCCTAGATGGAATTCCATCTTTTTTATGTCTATGTTCCTTTTCAATAAAACCTTTATTGAAAAAATGAATACGCAACATAGACGGTTCTTTTGGAGGAAGGGTAAGAAAAAACATGCTTATCATATGGTCAGGTGGGCCAGGATCTGCCGTTCAAAAAGAGTTTGTGGGTTGGGTATCAAAGATCTTCATAAACAAAATGTTAGTCTACTCGTTAAATGGTGGTGGAAGCTTGAAACTAGTGATGGGTTATGGCAACGTATTGTTCGAGCTAGGTATCTTAAGCAAAAAACGGTTGCCAATGTGCAAACCCGTGTTTCAGACTCGCCCTGTTGGAAGGCGATAATGAAAGTTAAAGAGGTGTACATGGCAGGGAGGAAGATCAATATTAATAGTGGAGACTTAATAAGGATCTGGCATGATCCTTGGCTTCTGGATGTTACCCTATGGGATCGTTTCCCTGTCCTTTTTGATATTTGTCAAGATCAGGACTGCACCCTTGCTACCTTTATTACTAGAAATTGTGAGCTCACGTTCAAACGTAGGTTGTTTGCTGAGCTGGCTGATCAGTGGGAGATGATTGTCTCTGGGGCTAGGAACTTTCCTTTGAATAGCTCCCCTGATGCTATTACTTGGGTTCTTAATAGCAAAGGGACCTTTACTACCAAATCGGTATATGAATGGCTGGAGAGAGACCTGTCGGGACCTAATTATAAATGGGTTTGGAAAGCTAAGATCCCACTGAAAATAAAAAAAATCATGTGGCAGTTGTTTCAAAATGCCGTGCTTATTCGTGATAACATGCGTAAAAGAAACTGGCCTGGGAACCCTACTTGTTCATTTTGACATAATGTGGAAACTCCGAATCATTTGTTCTTCACTTGTGCATTTGCTCGATCGGTTTGGGGGGTTTTTGGTTTGACATTGGGGGCATCCTGCTGCCCGCGATCCCTTTGGCAGAGTTGAGCGTGGTTCTATAATTACCTTCCTGGAGGCAAAAAATATTATATGATGCTTCTTGCTGCCATTTGTTGGGGGATTTGGAGTACCCGCAACAAAGTTACTTTCGAAAAGCATGTTGTTCGCACTCCTTTAGAGGCTGTTTTCACTGTTTGCTCTTTCATGATGTACTGGGCAGGGCTGTTGAAAGAAGGTGACAAGGTGAAGTTCCAGGCTGGGGCTAGGAAGATGGCTCAGGTCGCAGCTGCGTTGGCTGACAGGACTACCACTCGTGGCAAGCCCCTGCTGGAAGATGGTGTTGGGTCCCAGTTCTGCTAGCTTGTTGCTTTATCCTTGCTTTAGCCTTGCTCAGTGGGGTTTGATGCCCGCTGAGTTCTGTAGTTCTTTTGGGCAGTTCTCGTTGGTGCTTATTTGGTAGTCATATCCAGGATTGTGTTGGGGTTGTTGTAAGTGTCAACAGGTTTTCGCCCCATAGTGGAAGTTCCGTTTTAGGATCATCTATAGTGGGTTTCCTGGTGATGCTCCAACTCGCTCCCCCCTTTCAGTCCCCTTTTGCTTTGTGTCGCTCTGGTCAGTAGTCACTCCCCTGGAACAAAACTAGACTTGGACCAGATGTATTTCCATTAAGCATTTAATGGAAAGGAGTGTGAGCCCGGTTGAAAAAAAATGCGCATCTTTGTGCTCTGTTGACACTCTTGATGAATGGATTTAGCATCTGAAGCATATTCCCTGATTTGCCAAAAAAATCTACAGGAAATAATTGCTAAGAGGTTAAAAATATCCTAATATGATTACCTTTAGGTAAAGATCTTATATGGTGCTTGTACCATGGATTAGTATATTCTAATTAAGAATAAATTGAGAACACCCGCCCTGCAGTTGGTATCGAGAAGTTCTGCTCCACTACTTTGAGAACCATGACAATGGGTATTGAAGAGAGGTTTACTGTTGAGATTTTTATCTGCTTTGCAACTTCATATGTTTGTACTTCCACCAGAAAGTCTAAAAATCCCGCTGCAAGAGCACCCTACTATAAATCAAGTTAACTTTTAGCTTTTAGACATAGCTCCGCTCATGTGAAGAACTGCGTTAGCAAATAATTGATCCAATAGCTGAAGAATGGATCTAGACATTCAATGTATGGAATTTGAACTGACAACAAATAAGGAATATTGGAAGATAGTATGCCACGGTATCAGTTATGAGGTAAAAAAATCATTTTCTCCCTTTAATATTTTAGTCATGATTTATAGTTTTACTCACTAACCTCTCTTCATAATTATTTTTGGATTAAATTTAACTTTTTAGAAAGCTATAAAGAATAGTTCTAACTTTTGTGGGTAGTCAACGAAATTCTGGCTCTTGGTTGAAAGCCCCTTGTCATCATAGTTTACTCGAAGGCAGCTTCAGATTGATTCTCATACCGAGGGAGTCATCTTTGGAAGCAATAGTTCTATTTTTTATAAAGAAGCATGTTATATTTGTTTGTTTTTTGTATAAGTAGCAAATCTTTCAAACAGATCTTGTGATTAGAATTATGACAACATCGGTGTTCATCACTATTCTTTTTGGACTTGAATAGATCTATGTCTAAATTACACATAATGTGTACGAGCAAATTACTATAGTTTGACTTTCATGTCTTTCTTGACTCTGTGGCGAAGCATAGTCACCTTAGTACTATGTTGCTTTCTACATGTCTTCTCATGGCCTTATTAAAGATATCCGTTCTATGGTTTTAAACACAAGATGATATTTTTGTAGCACATTTCGTATAAGTTTTCCTCCTATAAGGCTATAATTTCAAATTCAAGCCCACCCAACACACAAAGTTTCTATATTTCTATTTTCTATACAGGAAGTAGTTGGCGTAGCGGTGGTGTTGATGAACGACACCCCATGCAGAGGCGACAGTGACCACGGGGAAGAGATCAAGAACATCAAAAACCTCTTGCGGTGTTCCTCCTCCTCATCGCCGTCGCCGCCACCAACGGCAATAATGACGACCAGCTCACGAGACGGCTACTAGAGCGCTGGAGCCTTCTTGAGAAGACAACACACTCGAGATCAAGAGAGATCGAGAGAGAGTGAGGGAGAGAGGGGGGAGGGGGGAGATCGAGAGAGGGAGGGAGGGAGAGAGGGAGGGAGGAAGGGGGAGAGAGATCTTGCAGGTACACATTGGTAGGACTACCACGTTCTGAAATATAAATGAGATTTGGTGGTAAGTCACCATTGTGTTTGTTCCCAATATGTCAGACGCCATAACTTTCATGTCGAATGTGTTGTAGAAATGTTCTTCGATAAATATGTTTTTAGCTCTTGATATTTTAGTATGGTTGTAAATTTATCCATTCACATATCACTCCGAGAAACATTTTTAGTTGGGAGAAGGAAGAAAGGAAGAAAACGAGAGCGCTTTAACGGTAAAAAGGAAGTCGCCAATGCAGCCTGTTGCAACGCAGAGCGTTCTACTAGTTTAATTAATGGAGGGGTTAATTAAGGTGGGGGGGAAGGGGGTAGTGTCTTTAACATGGAAAAATGGGTCCCATAAGGTGAAGGAGGTGAGAGTGTGGCTAGGATAAAAAATGGTGGGAGGGAGAAGGAGAGGAGCTTGGAGAGGAAGAAAATTGGGGGAGAGAGAAGCTACTGTACCAAGCCCTCCTCACTTATTGCGATCTCATCAGTGTCGGGCGCTATATAGGGCCAGCCACTGCTAAAGTGCTGTCAACTTTGCCCCCGGGTAGGAAAATTTCCTGTGGCGGGAGGGAACAATACCCGCCACTGCTGTTACATACACCAGTGGCGGTCGCAGAATTTCACCCGCCACAGCAATGTGATGTGATTTTTGCCCCCGCGCGGAAGGGCATCTTGTGGCGGGCGGTAGAAGTTACCCGCCACTGCTATGCAAAGTACAAGTGGCGGGCTGTAAAATATGCCCGCCACTGAATCATTTCGTCAACGGCTCAGGCGGGTTGAATTTATGAGTGGCGGGTGCAGATTTTTGCCCGCCACTGCATATCATGCACCTGTGGTGGGCGGATTTTATTACCCGCCACTGCTCTCTGGCGGAAATAGCTGTGGTGGGTCCCAAGCGGCGCCCTCCACTAATTTGAGCCCACTTATAAGCCTTGTCCCAGTAGTGGGAGGTTCACATGGTGAGGCTCCTCTGTCCCTTTTCTTCATCTTTTGTTATCTCAGGGAGGATATTAACCTACTTATTGGCCGCCTTTGTAATGTCCATGCATAACTCATAAGTAGTTCTGAGCCAACTAGTACCACAGACGATGCAATTGTAAGCATGTGTCAGTCTTTCTTTATTCCCCCTAGTTACTAAACTTTGTACTGCATGATTGTACTTGCACAGTTAATAGACATGTTGTACTTCTCATCTAAAATGGCATGCTGATCTAAATACAGCCAGCCAGCTTTACAAAAACTGTTTCGGAGATGCTGTGTCATGTCTTTCTGAATTTCAGTGCGATTCTTAATTAATTACAAGCATCACTTATGTGTTTATCAGTCTTTAGCCTGAAAACATTATTTCGATATGTGACTGTCCATGCCAGTGGCAAGCAGCCAGGAAATCATATTACTTTTCTCTTTATTTGGCATAATATCTGATAGATTTTTTTGGATACAGTCTGCGAACTTGTACTATCGTGTGAATAACCAAATCCACTTAATAGTGTTAATTATGTTGATGAAGGAACTGAAACGCTATTGTCTTATTCCATTAGTTGGCAAGCATGTCCTTAACTGACTTTAATGAAGTGATTTTACGCATTCCAGAGAATCCACACAGCACTTGGCATCGCACCAGATGTTACTTCACATGTTGAATACTTCTTCTCTAGAGCATATATGTTATTGGTGATGGTTTGCACTTGCACCTGGAAAGGGGGAAGAGCACTGAGCACATTCTTACCTTCTCTGGTATACCACCATAGACAGGCGAACATTTATTTTTGCCAAACCTGCTTTGGTAACATAGGGAATTTATTTTCTAACTCGTGGGTCGGTCCGGTCACAACATTTACTTGCTTTTGCGACAAAATGAGTCAGCAGAGATTCAGAACGGGAAAAAAAATGTACCAACGTTTCATATTCAGGGCAACCAGCCAGGAAATCATACTACCTTTCTCTTTATTTCTTTATTCCTTTCTTGACATGCGCCTTGTGTCCTGCACACCCCGCTTTTCCTTTCTCTTTAGCTTTAAATAGCTGTGTCCCTCAAAAGTCATGTGTCCTGGCAGTACTGTATCCCAACAAGAATGACTATCCTGCACAAAAACCTATGTAGCCAGATCGATAACAATGGTAATCAATATAATAATCATGGTCCGTAAAGTATTCTTGATTATTCTTAAAAATTTCTGAATCCAAATAAAATATAAAAAAGATAAATGGGACGATCTAGCCACCGCCAATCGCCTGAAAAAACTCCTCCGCTTTCACCCAATCTCCTGGCCTGATACTTTTAGCTTGGCATTGCCTGTAGCATTCTGACTGTTGATAACTGCAAAACCAGAGAAACGCCTGATCGGTCAGCTAATTCTCTTCCACCAAGATATGTTTTTTTAGCAAGTGTACTCTTCCACCAAGACATAATGTAAATCAGCTGTCTATCCAGAAGTGTACTATGTATGTTGCAGCAAACGTGGAATATCGTAAGTATTCAGAGTGCCGATGGGCATGTAAACTAGTGCTTATATTTTGGCAAGTTTACTTAAAGGACAGCTGTAAATTTGTGTTTAATTTGCGCAATTTTTGCTAACATTTCTTCAACACACATGATTTAGTAGATATTCAGAGTGGTGATTTTATCTGGCCTATTGCTTTCATGGCTTTAGAACTTAGATGAGCTGTAGCTCAACTAGTATAGGAGTAGCACATAACATGAACCATGACATATATGCTTATGATGTAATTTCTCCACATTTGTGTTAACATCCTCAAGCAAGTGACAAAGCAACAGACCGTCATTCATCAAGCAACATTATGCATTCTTAGGCCCTCTACGATGTAAATAACATAAAGTTTCCTGTAAAACAATGATGACATATCTGCACCAATGCATATTATTTAGATGTTAAGAGAATAGTTGAGAATTAAAACTAGCACGGACGCTGAATGGCAGTATTTTTAGGCAAGAAGTCAGTCACCTTGTTATTCTCATTTTTCTTGTATGATTTTCCCAATTAATGAAAAACACTAAACCTAAGATAGAAGCACTCCAACACACATGCTAACTGGTCAGAACTCTGAAATTAGTTACTGGTTGCAAGAGTTACACCAACTGGTAATCTATGTAAAGTCGCACATCGTAGGCAAATTTTCCTCTAAATGTCTGAATCTGTAACCTAATCCAAATGCCAATGTAGCCAGATAAATTGTACGTAAGAGCTACTGGTTAGTAAAATACCTAGACAGGGGAATGAAATGCTTCAGACCCTCATATTATTCGGCATAAATGTCATCGAGCGGAAGAAAGACAATACAACTGAAATGCATGTACCATTTATCACCGATCCACCAGTGCAGACTGCAATGATCTTGTTATCCACCTCTCCAAAACAACATGGTTGCAGAACCTTGTCTGCACTCTGAACAAAGTGCAATAACGCCTGAGTATCCGGGTAGGAACCAAACTCGATCCATTATAGGCACGGGACCTTTACTCGAAGGACACAGCCTGAGCTGAGAAATGGCATAAAACACATTATTTCAAGAAGGGAACAGTCTAATACATGGGTATATGGCATTAACTGAGAAATGGGGGAATGACTGAAATCAATATGCTTCTGGGATCTGGTAGATAAGAGGCATAAGATTCATTTCTAACAGGCTATGGTGTTGTGTAACTGTACTGTAAGTATTAATTATACTAGATGTATATGGGAAGGAAATATCCCTGCACTATGATCCAACAGGTCACTGTCATAAAAACTTGCCTCATAAAACTTGTTGCCTATTTTTTTTATTACCCCAAGAAATAGATCACTGTCATAATACAAGACAGAATGTGAAGAATGGGTCCCTTGTTGTGACGATAGACAACTGACAAAAAGGGTTGACGTGCACATGTGTATTATTGGTAATGGAAAAGATATTTCTTGTGAAGCTTCTGACTTTCTGAGAGAAGCACACATCTGCACCTCGATTCGAGGTTGTTTCATGGAGAATGAACAGTGAGTAAGATCCTCATGTCAATGTATCTGAAAGAAATGCTGTGCTACCATCTTAGCCTTGGGTTGATTGTTTCGAGGCTTACCTTGCACAACCTACTTATATACACATGCCTTTGCCTTAACTCCATCCTTTTGGAGCACCCACTCATAATGGTGGAGTCTATCAGATATTTAGTTCAGAGACCTACGTATTCATAGGACAGTAATCCGATATTTGGTCTGAGCGGGATTTTGTCTTTTGGGGGTGCAGCCGTCAGGGAGGATATTGGCTAGTTCTGAAACTTGATGCTGGGACTCATCCATCTTTATTTTCTGCATATTTGGCTATCTCAGGGAGGATATCGGCTGCTTGGTGAAGCCATCTTCACAAAATGGTCATGCATAAGTAGTTTTGATTTCACCCCCCTTACTGATGCAAGATTGACAGACATGCTCCACTTCTCATCTATAATGGCATGCTGATCTAAATACAACAAGCCAGCTTTAAGAAAACAATTTCAAAGATGATATGTCACATCTTTCTAAATTTCGGTGCAATTCTTAAACTAATTACAAGTATCATTTACAAGTCTTTATCCTGAAACCATTATATTTATATATAACTGTCCTTGACTTCTGCATATGAGATGCGATATTTAAACATTATTTCTAACTACAGCATGGGTTGCTGGTGAGATGATTTGCTCTTGCAACTGGTAAAATATATAGATATGGGAGAAGTTCACTGTGTACAGTTTTACATTCCGTGCAATGAAAAAAATAGCGTGCTATGACAAATTAGCGTGACCCCTAAAATACACTATAAGCGTGCTATATCGCGCTATAGCGTGCTATTATCGAGACATTGTGCATCGATTTATTTAGCGAGGCATTGCTCAGAACGCTATAGCATGCTATTAGCGACGCTATAGCGCGCTATTTTTTTCACTGCTTCCATGTTAGTACTATACACAAGCGAACGTTTATTTTTGCAAGTATGCTTCGTTAACTTAGGAAATTGTGGCTCGGCAGGTCACATCATTTCTTTATCTTTACCTAATATTAAAGGGAGGATTGATTCTCCACTTTATCTCGTCATCAAGTCTTTTCGTACGCTGTCCTTTTCCGTTTTATGTACGTGGTCCGTTCTGGTTGTCCGTGGTCCGTTCTGGAAAACGGAAAAAGGAAAAAAAAACCGCGCTTGGGAGGCCTCGAACCGTGATGGTCAGGAAGAGAGCCCAGCGGTGGTCATGCATAAAGAAAGGAAACAATTCTATTATAGGCGGAGCGGGTTTTCTTTAAAAAAAGGCCGTACCGGACCGCAGCTCACTCTAAACGCAAATACTAATCTCCACATATCCAGAAACGGGTGCTCCATGAATAAAAAAAAGGTTGCACACCATGTGTAATGGCTGTTTGCCTTCAAAAAAATGTGTAACGGGCTGTCCCATGCACCTCAAAAAAGAAGGTTGTCCCATGCGTCCTTTTTTTAACACAGTACAAACGCAAGCGTTCATATATACGTACATACACTCACCCCTATGAACACACACACGCACACCCTATCCCTATGAGCATCTTTGAAAGACTGACCCGGCATATCATCTTGAGATTTACGAAGTCATGGTAGGCGCCTCAACGTCGAGGGGAACGTCTCCACCCACTGAAAGCGCATCGTCGAAAATCCTGAAATAAATTTAAAAATAATGCAAGCACCAGAACTTAAGTCTTGGTGGGTTGAAGATACCACTGTCCTTCTAACCATCCAACCACAGGTTGGTTCGCAGTTGTCCCATGCACCTAAAAATAGGCTGCCCGATGTGTGTCGCTGATGTAGTTGCCCGATGCATTATTGTTTTGTTCTGAACTTCTGATGATTTTATTTTGCGGGGTAATGACTTCTGATTATATAAAGAAATCAACCATGGATGCATATTTTCATCATACTTACATCTTTTATAAGAAAGTTTTATTATGATAAATTTATTTTAGTTGATGGGAACCCTTGCTTCTGTTCTGCAGGTGAGAAAGCTTGCGGAGCTCGGCATTTGGCCCTTGCAGCATCGAAAGGAAGAGATGTGAGGAAACACTACAGGTGGACAGTGCGACATGAAGGACAAATGATTTTTTTCATTGATCTATTGTCTCCCTCGTGTCTGGTCAAACATACCGACATGCCGCACCATTTTTTTTCAAGTTGAGTCATGTTGGATAACTAACATTTGTGTTCATTTTCTATTAGTTTGTGATATTTATTAGAAAAAAACCATTTCCCTTTATTCATTAGTTTTCCAGAATAAAATTTTCACCAGGATGCACAAGAAATGGCCCAGTTCGGAATGCGCTTCTGGTATGATCCATATGTGCAAAGTTTAAATGGGTTCATATGGAGTTACTTAGAATCAACTCACCCTATGGAAGTTCCGTCAATGATTAAAGATTGTTGAACTCATTGACCATATTACATATTACATATGCTTATTTATTTTTCCGTTGCAACGCACGGGCATATTTGCTAGTCTCTACCTTTTTTTTTTGATCAACTTTGCTAGTCTCTACCTAATAATAATAAAGCACGGATTGTTTTTGGTCATCCGTCATTCAAATTACCCCTAAAGTTAACAAAAATTACCCACCAATGCCACCTATAAGTCATAAAAAACGTTTCACACAGCAAAATCTCCTGACTGGGCCGGCCCATGTCGAGACCTCCTATATTACGCTCTCACGCTGGAAGAAGATGCAGCACACCAGTTTGGGCCGGCCCATGCGCGGGTGCGTTTTTTTTAATTTCCTTTTTTATTTTTATTTTCAGTTCAGTTTGGTCTACTTTAAATAATTTAGAACTTCAAAAAACTTTTCAAATTTTAAGAAACTGAGAATTTTGAAATAAAATGTTTGTGAATTCAAAAACTGCTCAGGATTTTTGTAAACATGTTCGAAATAAAAAAAATGTTCGCAATTTTGAAAACATGGTCGTAAATAAAAAAAACTCCAGGAGTTTAAACAAAAAGTCCGTGTATCAAAAAATATTAATGAAATTTAAACAAATGTTTGCTAATTCCAAACATGTTCAGGCATTTTTAAAAAATGTCCTAAAATTTTAAAAAACAGTTCGTGCCTGTTTTTTTAGTTTTGTTTTTTTACTTTCATTTTTCTGTTCCATTTTTTTCTACTTTAAAGAATTTAGAACTTCAAAAATCTTTTGCAATAAAAAAAGACTAAGAATTTTGAAATAAAATGTTGAACAAAACATAAAATGTTTCGGAATTCAAAAACTGCTCGGGATTTTTTTAAAAGTGTCTGAATATTCAAAAAAATGTTCACAATTTCGAAAACAATGTTGTTGAAAAAAATCCATGATTTTTAAACAATTCCATGTATTAATTTTTGAATGCAATCGAACAAAATGTTTGCTAATTCAAAAAATGTTCATGCATTTCAGGAAATATTCTAAAATTTTAAAAACAGTTCATGAATTACAAAAGATTTTATTGATTCAGAAAATGTTCATGCATTTCAAAAAAGAAAATCCACCAACTTCGGAAAATATGTTCATCTATTCTAGAATTGTTCGCCAAGTCAAAAGAAAATACTTAAAAACCGTTTGCAATATAAAGAAATGTTCACAATTTTAAAAAAATGTTTGAAAATTGTAATAGATGTTCTCGATTTTAAAAATATTCGCAAATTTGTAAAAAAAATGCACAAATGATCGAAGGTATATAGTTAAACAGTAATACTTCTGAGTCTTTGTGACAATATACCCGTGTGAATTTTGAAGAATTAACTGCCGGGGTGGATCGGAATATTATAGGATGTTTTCTAAATAATGTTTCTTGAAATTGAGAATAATTCTTTGAATTACCAAGTTTTTTGACAACCATGAATTTTTTTCGAAAATGTGAACATTGCTTTAATTGTAAATAAATTTAAAAGAAGAAATATTTTCTTGCATTTGTGCACAAATTTTCAAAATCATGCAATGAGATGTGAACATAATGAGATCATTACCATTGGAGATTATGATTTTTTTCTCCCGTTGCAACCCACGGGCCCTTTTGCTAGTACTAGCTTATACGACAAAATGATTCTGGGGAGATTTGCAATGGAAAAAAAATGCCAATTGTTTCAACGTCAAAATTATGCCAATTGTCTCATATCCAGCCAGGAAATCATATTACAATGTAGTTGGACCTTAATTTAAGGCATTGTAGCTCCTATATTACTACTAGTAGATATACGTAGGTAGGTCTGTCCACAATCAGTCCATTTTGGCTGGATCAGTTATCACACGAATCCAAGCTAAGCAAAAACTCTTCAGAACAAAAATCAACAAGGCAAAGGAAAGGCAGTGATATATTATTCCAAACATTAACAACTCATCATCCGGGCTGATCTGCCACACAGTAATAATCACTGGACAATACAACACAGATGCAAATAAGACCAAAAACACAGAAAAACAAATATTCTTGTGAATGAAAGAGATATCCGATTTGAGAGGCCATCATCCGGGCTCAACCGCCATACCATGTAAATATGCACAAAGGAAATCATACACACTTGTATCTAGGAGCACACCAGTACTGACAAACCATGGAAAAAGAAATACAAAACCATTTCAAACGTAAACTGCAGCTTGGGTGTTCGGCCTGTCGATGATCCCCGCATGCGTGAGCAAGGCCCAGATAAGCGTCACCAGCTCGGTACCATGAGCACGTGCCTTCTTATGTGCCTTGAAGTTATGAGTGGGGGCAACGTACAAGATCAACTCAGACCAGAAGCTAGCCAAGATGCGCCACCCCGTCTCCGTCTCCTCATCTGGAATCAATTCCACAAACTGCTTTCCCAGCCTCGCTCCATTCTTCACCACCTCATGCCTGGATTCCTCACCAAGGAGCTCTACCATGATGCCATATTCCATTGACACGCTGCCACCGGTGAGAGCATGCTGGATATCTTCGCTCACGGTCTTGTACAATTTCTTGGACCATACCTTGTCAGATGGCAGTAGCTCAGGAGTGGATGCCATCAAATAGACACAATACTGTGACAGATGCATTGCGGTGTTCTTGTCGGCTGAGCAACCAGTTGAACCTCCATGCCTGGCCTCGAAGATGCCGGTGGCGATGTGCCAAACAAGGATAACATGGGATGTGTCTTATTCTTCACATGCCCAGAGGACATGATTGCCTATCCCATTGTTCAGGAGGGCAACCGTGCCTTTGCTCAGGCAACCGTTGCTACTTTTCAGCCCGTCGATAATGGAGGCCTTCACCTCTGATGATACATTGACCTGCTGCACCCTCGGCCTTGGGCCAGAGAAGTAAAAGAACAGTAGGCTAAAGGCACATTTTTTGACTGTGGGTGTGCTAGTAGCGAGATTTGGCCCATTTGACCAGTCCAATAATTCTTTATGAACTTGATCTTGAAGTTCAGAACAAGACCAAGCAATCTCTGCATGCAAGGAGATTGCTGCCAAGAGACATGGGTTACATAGGTACAAAGCAGGGTTAGCTTGAACCAGTTGGAGCACAAGTAGGACATGATTTCCCATGCCTCGGCAAGCATAACTGCTACAAATAGGGAATATGTCGGCAAGGAGCTAAAAAGTATGTTGCCGAAGTCCAATGCGTTAGCACCGGAAAAGGACCGGTCACCTATTATGTCCATGGGTAACATGCATGATGCTTCGCAAATGGTCTGAAATGGAATTTTGTATATAAATGCTATCTTTGCCATGGCAAGGAAGCACCAAGTTACAATTGAGAGGGAGACAATGATGTTAAGAACCGGCAGCAGTCGCCCAAAGTTTGAAGTTGGGAGGGATGAATAATAAGAATCAAGCACAAAAGATACCTCATCTGCAATGACTCTGAATACCGTGTCTGGATTTCCCTCCTTAAATAGTACATTTAGGACAAAATTGAACGCCTTGGTGGAGCCAAGTACGACAAGGTGGCACTTTGCAAATTGATGTTTAATCAGTTTGAATAATGCAAATGAAAGGCATAAATCTTTAAGCCATGGTCGATGGGCCAAAAGGATGTCGTTGTCGGTCGCCATTCGCCAAACTCTATCAATGGTGACCAAGCTATTCTTCATCTGCTTGATGGTATACCCATGAGGTGTTTCCTCAATTTCCTGCTTCTCTTCACCCATCACAATAAGTGGTGGAATCAACTCATCTTCAGATACTTGGTGGCTTTCTCCAAGTAATTGTTCCATATATCCAGCAACAAGACGAGAGTTGCGGCCAAGAGCGAAAGACCTTCTTGCCTTCTCAAATGCATAGAACTTGAGTGCAATTTTTGCCAAACTAAGAACACAGAGGACAATGATCAAGTTAAACTGCGAGGTGGCAAAGATTTCCTTAAGGGTGCTATGGGATATATAAACAAAAGGATGACGTAAATAGTAGAGCAAGAGATATGATGTCCAGACTGCGCGAGCGAGCAACTCGATTGAGGGGCCGAGCTTTTGACCGTCATCATCATCAACGGCGACAGTTGCACTTGTATTGGTTCCAACAATTTGGACAAGAACTGTCCAAGTTAGGAGCATGCATACGTAGAAATCGTCAAAGCATTTCGCAACCAGGCCATCTGTTTTGTACTTTCCAATGGAGGAGACGAGATAGGAGACGATGGGGAGGTAGAGCGTTGTGGCTCCCTAGAAGAGGAAACGGGTCACTCCAACCTGAAGATAGTGCCGCCCGGAGGCACTGATTGCCACCATGATCAGGACGAGTACAGCGTTGACAGCCATGAGCGTGTTGGAGCACCACAGCTGTGCTTTTATCCCATGGATCAAATTGGTTACCGCAGGCTGGGAGCATTCATTTGAAATATTAGCCATCTTCTCGCCTGATTTACATGTTGAAGCATGCACTAGTTAGCGTTATAAGCTAGGCAAAATACCACACAAACATGACAGGAGTTTAATGAGTCATCACAAAATGCATATAAATAGCCAGGACTAATGTGAACAATGTTAAGACTTACTAGCACCAAGAGATTGTCAGGACTTGGAGAATCTCCGCTCCGGTCCTGTTGCAAAACGATGATGATAGGAGTAAGGCCACAATTTGCTGCATCTACTACCAGCTAGACTAGAAGGGTGAGAGGGATCGAGCAGTACCATGGGAGGATAGAACAGATAGGAGGAGGTAGGAGCTTATCAAAATTCAAGAGGAGCCTTCTGCATGCTGCTTTGCAAGAACCAAACGACGTTAATTTATGTTGCTGGGAGAGGACAACGACAAAGGAAGCTGAAAATTCTGTGGTGCCAAGCTCAATTACGACTAGACTATTGCTTTTGATAGTTATGTATTTGATGAAAAACTTGGAGATTATTGTTCCACAAAAAGCGGAATATCTATTTGTCGATGATGACCTTAGGAATAAGGTTACCCATCCATGGACCCAGTTGTTGTTCCGTGAGTGTCAGGGCACTAGCTCCCATAGTTGAAACGGTTAGAACTTAGAAACTTCATTTTTCTTGTTACTCTAATTTAAAAATGATATTTCAAGCACAGATAGAGTAAACCTAGCTACATGTACGCAGTATTTTTTTTAAAATGCTAGTGCGTTATATGGAGATTGAACTGGAAGGGCTTAATACACACTAGTATACAGGCTGGGGAACTCTTTGTAGGAGATATGCCCTAGAGGCAATAATAAATGTTATTGATTATCTCCCTGTTCATAATTAGGTTTATGTTCCATGCTATAACTGCTATGGTTGTCGAGTCTACAATAACCACGAGGCTCGGAGGAAGACTCATATGCACGTGTGGGATAATAAACGGTAAAATGTATTCCTAGTCAAGCCTCTATGACTGGCTCAAGTATTGCATGATGATCCTGTTTTCCTGATCATGGGCATGGCTATGCCGGCAATTTTGAGGGCACAATTGTTGGTAGAACACTTGTGTTGAATCGACCCGATTGATGTTATGCTATGAGATACATTCGTCATAAGTTTATGGTTAATAACACAGAGAAGTTAATGTTTGCATAATTCCTTAGACCATGAGAGTGTCGAGTTTCTTCATGCTTGCTTCATGAACTTTGGGGTTTGTTAAACGTCATCCGTAAATGGGTGGCTATTACGGCGGCTTACGGGTTCATGGAAAAGTATGTCAAGGGACTTGATAGCTCAAGATTGGGATTTGCTCCTCCGACGATGGAGAGATATCTCTGGGCCCTCTCGGTGTTACGGTATCCATCATCGTCTGGCCAGACACAGGGTGATTTGATCACAGGGATGCCGGAACACGGGAACGAGAAAAGAGAACAATACCGGCAACGAGGTAACTGGCATTGTGGACAAGTGTTGATCCACGAGGATGCCGATGTTTCTCACCTCGGGTAATTGTAACATATCGCGAAGCAACAGGAATAGCTCACGGCAACTGGAGGTTCACTCGAATATTCATTCGTGTGGGTATAGGGGTCAATATGGGTGTACACGGCTCCGATGTTGATCATTGATCGGAAGGGGTTCCGGGTCATGTCTATGCTTCACCGAACCTATAGGGTCACACGCTTAAGGGTCATCTATCTGTTGAATACTAGACAGGGAGTTTGATAGAAAAACACCGAAAAAGTTTCGGACGCCGGAAAAGTTTCGGACAGCGGAAAAGTTCCGCAGAGAGAGGTCACCGGATGAGTTTCGGTGAAAGTGAAAAGTTGTTTCAGGGGATACCAAAAAGTCAAATTGGTTTTGGCACATGCCTGATAATTCTTGGAGGATGCCAGAATCATTCTGGAAACTTTCTGGAATTTTCCGGGATGAAAACCGGAAATGTTCCGGAGCTGCCGAAACCGCTTCAGATGCTTTTCGCAGATGAAATCACTAAACCGGAATTGTTCCGGCTCACGTTGAAAATTATTTTGGTGGGTACTAGAATTGTTCTAAGCCCACATGAATATTTTCAGTTCGATCAGACGCTGAAAAATGTCGTCGTGAATAGTGAAAGTGCTTTTTGGGATATTTATGGAAAAGCACCTTTTGGGATATTTACCCGAAAGGTTTCTAGAAGGCTTGGGGGCTAAGAAGCCCCCTTGGGTGTGGCCAGCCAAGATGGTGGAGCTCCATGGAGCTCCACATGGCCCTCCCTTTTCCCTTCCATGCCCTTTATGTGAGACATAAAGTAGGGGTATTTTGGTATTTTCAAGTGCCAACCCTACCCCTTGGTTTTCCTATAAATAGAGGAGTTGTGGGCTGCCATAAGACACACTCTTGCTCTCATACACAAGCCATGCATGATCTGGCCTTCTCTCTCCCTCCTAGCGAAATAGTTTCGTAGAGCCGAAAGGCTGTCTGGGTTCCGGCAGGAACTAGTTCTGGACGGCGAAGCCCTGCCAGATAGATGACACCGTATGTGTGCAACTCTGTAGAGAGATCGTAGATTCGGTCTTAGTTCAAGAGTGCCTCCCGAAGGGCTGTCCGTGTGACCGTCCGAGTTTCGAAGGTCCTCCCGAAGGGCTGTCCGAGTGACAGTCCAAGTTTTGGAGGTCCTCCCGAAGGGCTGTCCGCGACACCATCCGGGGGACTGGCTGACCGCCTCTCGGAGGGCTGTCCGTGGGGCGGATGAGGGTATACATCCTCGCAGTTGGGAGGTTGTAAAATCCTAGCTGCGGGGATCTGCACCGCCGTTCGTCATCGACTCTACTTCCGCTGCGCTACGAGTCGGTAACGAAAATGATCAAACCTTGTATGCAGTCTCCATAGTGGTCCTGGGCTGTTGCGTAGGTCGGAAAATTTTTTTTTCTACTGCGTTACCCTACAGTGGCATCAAGAGCCGTGCTATGCGTAGATGCAGGTTGCGATCTAGAATACATAGAGATGTATGGGTATTGCACAATATAATTAGGTAGTAGATGAGATCTATTGCTGAAAATTATTTGTGCGGGTAGCAGATGAAATCTGTTACCGGATGTTCCTGTTGCTTCCCCTGAATTTGCGTAGTCCTGATCTTGACGGCATGGTGGAATCTCACAAAGTTCTGGCAATCCGCGATCCTTTCATGCTGCTCCTGAGTATGCTGATTGACAGATCAACGAAGTGCTAACAGTTCTTTGGGTTCCACCATAGTTGAGAAAGATGGATGTTTCGCAGACGAAAGGGCAATGCAGATATGATCTGCACGGGGGTCACGCGTATGACGAAGTTTAGTATGGGGCTCGAGATTTTATTATCTCGTGTTTCATACACCCTGGAAGGTTAATCTAGCAACTTGGATTATCATGCTTGATGATGGACGTTGGTAGCTTCGGTTTGTTTCGAAACCTTAGAAGCCACGAAAAACAAGTTTTTGCATGGACCGATTAGAGGCGTCTAACTTGGTTTTGCAGGATGGTTTTGCATGTGCATGTGATGTGGTATAGCAGTGTTCATAATAATTTGATTATGTATGAGATGACTGTATGATGTAAATTGATTAACATGACCTGCGTGTCATGATTCGGCATGATGGCTGGAGCCATATGATTGCACTTTAATGACCTGCGTGTCAACCTTATGTAATGCACCTATTTTATTAGCTATAGAGATAGCAATATTATCTGGTGCATCGACAAGGTGGTGGCAATCTTCGCGAAGGTGAACACCGACGCGAATGCCGAAGACGAAGAAATGAAAGACTTCTCCGTCAGAAAGGGCTATACCATATCATGCTATTATGAATTGCCTGAGATGTTTATCCCTTATGATGCACCCTTCTTGATTGCGCGGTAGTCGCTTTTATTAGGGTGATCTCTCACTAAAATATCAAGTAGTTAGTGTTCTCCCAAGTGTAGCACCGTCACGGCACCTATCTTTTCGGGGTGCGCCGTGTCACACGGGTACGAACGATTAGAGAAGTGTGAGGCGGGTGAGTTGAGACCTCGCAGCGAGATCACTTGGTTGTCTTGACGTTCAGGCATGACCGTCATGAGCTCGGAACACACGCATCGAAAGATCAACAAGAGTCACATAGAGATGTGATTGGCAAGTTGGCCTACCGGTTGAGATTTTCGTCATCAGTGGTGTTACACCAATGGCGAACAATTTAAATGCGGGTCTTGTATCACTCACAATCAATTATGAGAGATATTGATTTGAGTGGGAGCGCACTGTAGAATTAATTCTTTTAATTCTCGGTGCAATTAATTGTGAACTTTGTCTAAGTGTAAATTGCATAATAGTTGTAGAATAATGGCTCGCATTTCCACCTTCCCTATTTAAATTGAATAGTTGTTATATATTTGGTTAAAACTTTACGGTTGGTAACGTAATGTGAGGATTGTCCTCAAGAGTGCCGAGAAGGACTTTGTCCTATCGCATGCTTTCGGTATTCCCCGCTAATGCTATGGATCATGCGACACTCGTCCTTCGATCCAAAAAGCTAGAATTCCGTTTTCAGTCAAGTGCAATATGTTTGCTTCCATGAGACCCGAACTTCGAAAGTTTGGATAATTATGTGATATTCATGGAATCTGAAAATCATTTTCAGAGACAGACAAAGGCTAAAAGATATGAGATATCCAAAGCCATGTTTGTTTGCAAACTATTAGTAAAGGTGTTTACTATGCATTTGACTGATAAGAGAGGGATCCAGAAGAACGCCTGTCATATGATGAAAGGTGAATAAAACAACAACTTAAAGAGAAAGGAAATGTCCGAAGGGTGTTAGTGAAACTTTCACGCCTAGGAAGTCCGAGGCTAACGCCACTCTTAAGTTGGGTGCTTCTTCTGAGAGTAGGAGAAATACTGAAAGTTAAACTGTTAGAAGTATAATGGCAAAAGGAAAGAAGACTGGAATATCCAGCTCATGTATGAATGTCATACAAGTTTTTGATGTATAGAAGGCTGGTCAAAGATATAGTTCTTGGGAATTATGGTTAAACATGTTAATCACTAATTCTTGGGTATTGTGAGTTAATCACAAAGATACCCGCTCGATTGCATTCTGTTGCAAATCGATGTAAGAACTACTATGGCCTGAAAGACTAGCCAGGAATGAGGTTAGATACACGCAGGGAACATAGTAAATGTTACTATGCCTTCCATAGATGTATTCCCTATGTATTTACTTTCATAATTCATTTTAGAGTTTCACACTCTAGCCCTTTGCATAAGGTATCTTGCAAGAAGGTTGTTCATAAGAGAACTTTTGATGTTCGGTGTTATGAATAACATAAGGGCCATACTTTCATTATGAATGAGACGTATGTTATGAATATTGATGATAATACATTACCTCTGTATTTACTTTCATAATTCATTTAGAGTTTCATACACTCTAGCCCTTTGCATAAGGTATCTTGCAAGGAGGTTATTCATAAGAGAACTTTTGATGTTCGGTGTTATGAATAACATGAAGGGCCATGATTCCATCCAGGATGGGATGTATGTTATGAATATTGATGGTAATATAATACATCCATAACACTGACGCTAAATGTCACAAGACTAAAAGAATACCACATATGTGTGGCACTGCATTTGGTCACATTGGAGAAACCCGCATGAAAATTCCATTATGATGGATTTTGAAGTCGTTTGATTTTGAATCATCTGACACTTGCAACTTTCCTCTGAAAAGTGAAGTGACTGAAATACCGTTCACAGGCCATAAGGAACGAGCAAAGAACATATTGGTGATCATAAATTATGATGTGTGTAGTCCAATAAATGTTATTGCAAGTAGTGGATTTATCTATCTTCAGAAATGACTCAAGTAGATATGTGGATATTTACTTGATGAGACGTAAGTCTGGATCTTTTGAAATCATTCGAAAGGTTTTCAAAAATGAAGTAGAAGTTGTTGTAACAAGAAAATTATGTTTCTACAATTCGATTGCAGAAAGGAATATTTGAGTTACAAGTTTAGCGAATGTCTGATGAGTTGTGAAAGGGGGTTTCATAACTTGCACCTCCCGGAACACCACTGCAAGTGAAAAGTCCGTGAAGATGTAATCGAACCATTTATGACATGGTAAGATCAAAGATGACATAAATAAATTTGCCATTACCCCTTTTAAAGAGTGATGCTTTAGAGACTGCGGCTTTTACACTGAAAAGAGCTCCATCGGGTCTGTTGAAATGACGTCATGGTATGGTACGCCCAACCATGTTATATCTTTTCTTAACATTTGGAATATGGGGCTTGTGTAAAAGGTTACAAACCTATTCCAAATCAGACAAGTGCTATTTTGTAGGTTATCCCAAGTCATTGGGTACTCCCCCACCACTATACCGAGGCAAACGATTTTGCCACAAAACGGTATGCTTTTAAAGAGAATAGTTCTTACAAAAGGTAAGTGGGAGGACAGTGCAACTCGACGAGATAACCAGTATCTTCGTCATCAGGTCAAAGGAAAGGAACCTTGGAAGTGATTCCGGAGTTTCCTACTGCGACTGATACGGAAGCCTCTACATGAGATGTATGGACTTCGGTCGATCTTGCAGCTGAACCACGTAGGCAAAGCTCGTGCAAACCTATCAGGTGCGCAAACGAGATATTGTTGTTGGACAATAGTATACCTACAATACACAAGGAAGCGTTGATGGGCCTTGACTCCGGAATTGGCTAAATGCCAATACAATCCGAGATAGTTTCCATATAAATGATTCAAGATTAAGATCTTGATACACCTTTCGAAAGACTTAGTCTAACGAATATTTATGGAACTAAAAACTGATACGGATAAAAATGTTTTATCCATAAAGCTCGACTTGTTGCAATAACAAGTTCAAGGAGTTGACTACGATGAGATTGTCTCACCGTAGCGATGCTTAAAGTCGGTTCGGGTTGAACTAGCAATTAATACATATTTCAATCATGAGATATGAAACATGGATGACGAAAGGATTTCCATCTGATGGAAATGAAACCTAGGACGTGTATGTGATATAGTCCAAAGTAATTTGTCGATCCAGAGGATGCTAGTAAGTATGCAAACTTCAGAGTTCCAGCGATGGATAGAAGAGAGCAAAGTGGAGTTGGAATCTTCGTTTTTGATGGAATGGTCAAAGGGGTTTGACTTCATCAAATGGGTATCGAAGATGCTTGTGATTCAAGAAAGTAAGTGGGAGCATAATAATATTTCTAAAAACCTTGTGTACTTGACACATTGTTAATTGGAAATAAATTTCTTGACACGAATTAGGACTTCATTTGAAAATAGTTTTTTGATGAAGTGCTTAGGCTAAATAGCCTCAATATTAGGCATGATGATCTATGGAGATATATTTACCTAATGGGGCTAAGCTATGAATACATATTGACAAGATGCTAAAACTTTTTAGCATTTAAAACGCCAAGGAGTGATTCTTGCCGAAGTCACATGGAAAGAGTCCTAAAACACTGATGAGTAAAATACATGATGGAGATTCCACACACTCTTGTGTTTGGATTAATCATGTATTTCATGGTATGTAAAACAACCAGATATGTCCGATACTCCAAAGTTGTTGCGAGTATAGATACCAAAGTGATCAACGTACTGATCATGGGACAACAGTGAAAGATGTCATTGAGTACTAGAGTAGTACTGATGACATGTTTTCTCGCAAGCGGAAATCATGAAGAGTTCGTTGTAATATGTTACATCGATACAGTCTTCACCATTTCTCCATGCGATTTTCGATTTGATTTAAGGGTTTTTGTGTAATACACAATATGGTGGCACGGTAGTTGGAAATTGTTCCAAACAAGATACTGTGGCGAATTCTATAACAAAGGCTAAGTATGTTGACGCTTAAAAGGCGACAAAGAAGTTGTTGAATCATATAGTTCATTCATGAACTTAGTATGATTCCAAGATGGCTTTGGTCTATGGGACACTATTGCAGATAGTTGCTCCATAGCTCAGTCTGAGGAATCAGGTTTCGACCAATGATTCACACATATGCAAAGCCAAGTCCACACAAAATATGAATTTTGTGAAAGCGTGAAAACGCGAGGATATGCAAAGTTACACACGGAGCTGAAGTCGTCAGATCCGTTGGACATCAGGCTATACCACATGCGAAGCATATTTTACACCGGTATGCCACAGGTGTAAAGTGCATTAGCATTGACTAGATTATTGACTCTAGTGCAAGTGGGAGTCTATAGGAGATATGCCCTAGAGGCAATAATAAATGTTATTGATTATCTCCTTGTTCATAATTATGTTTATGTTCCATGCTATAACTGCTATGGTACTCGAGTCTACAATAACCACGAGGCTCGAAGGAAGACTCGTATGCACGTGTGGAATAATAAACGGTAAAACGTATTCCTAGTCTGGCCTCTAAGACTGGCTCAAGTATTGCATGATGATCCTGTTTTCCTGATCATGGGCATGGCTATGCAGGCAATTTTGAGGGCACAATAGTTGGTAGAACACTTGTGTTGAATCGACCCGAATTGATGTTATGCTATGAGATTCATTCGTCATAAGTTAATGGTTAATAACACAGAGATGGTTAACGTTTGCATGATTCCTTAGACCATGAGAGTATCAAGTTTCTTCATGCTTGCTTCATGAACTTTGGGGTTTGTTAAACGTCATCCGTAAATGGGTGGCTATTACGGCGGCTTACGGGTTCATGGAAAAGTATGTCAAGTAACTTGATAGCTCAAGATTGGGATTTGCTCCTCCGACGATGGAGAGATATCTCTGGGCCCTCTCGGTGGTACGGTATCCATCATCGTCTGGCCAGACACAGGGTGATTTGATCATAGGGATGCCGGAACACGGGAACGAGAAAAGAGAACAATACCGGCAACGAGGTAACTGGCATAGTGGACAAGTTGTTGATCCACGGGGATGCCAACGTGTCTCACCTCGGGTATTTGTAACATATCGCGAAGCAACAGGAATAGCACACGGCAACTAGAGGTTCGCTCGAATATTCATTCGTGTGGGTATAGGGGTCAATATGGGTGTCCACGGCTCCGATGTTGATCATTGATCGGAAGGGGTTCCGGGTCATGTCTATGCTTCACCGAACCTATAGGGTCACACGCTTAAGGGTTATCTATCTATTGAATACTAGACAGGGAGTCTGAGAGAAAATCACCGAAAAAGTTTCGGACGCCGGAAAAGTTTCGGACAGCGGAAAAGTTCCGCAGAGAGGTTACCGGATGAGTTCCGGTGAAACTGAAAAGTTGTTTCAGGGGATACCAAAAAGTCAAATTGGTTTTGGCACATGCCTGATAATTCTTGGAGGATGCCAGAATCATTCTGGAAACTTTCTGGAATTTTCCGGGATGAAAACCGGAAATGTTCCGGAGCTGCCGAAACCGCTTCAGATGCTTTTCGCAGATGAAAATCACTAATCCGGAATTGTTTCGGATGGCATTGAAAATTATTTTGGTGGGTACTGGAAATGTTCTAAGCCCACACAAATATTTTCAGTTCGACCAGACGCTGAAAAATGTCGTCGTGAATAGTGAAAGTGCTTTTTGGGATATTTATGGAAAACCACCTTTTGGGATATTTCCAAAAGGCCTTCTAGAAGGCTTGGGGACCAAGGACCCTCCCTTGGGGGGGGGGGGCCCTTGGGTGTGGCCGGCCAAGATGGTGGAGCTCCATGGAGCTCCACATGGCCCTCCCTTTTCCCTTCCATGCCCTTTATGTGAGACATAAAGTAGGGGTATTTTGGTATTTTCAAGTGCCAACCCTACCCCTTGGTTTTCCTATAAATAGAGGAGTTGTGGGCTGCCATAAGACACACTCTTGCTCTCATACACAAGCCATGCATGATCTGGCCTTCTCTCTCCCTCCTAGCGAAATAGTTTCGTAGAGCCGCAAGGCTGTCTGGGTTCCGGCAGGAACTAGTTCTGGACGGCGAAGCCCTGCCGGATAGATGACACCGTATGTGTCCAACTCTGTAGAGAGATCGTAGTTTCGGTCTTAGTTCAAGAGTGCCTCCCGAAGGGCTGTCAATGTGACCGTCCGAGTTTCGAAGGTCCTCCCGAAGGGCTGTCCGAGTGACAGTCCAAGTTTTGGAGGTCCTCCCGAAGGGCTGTCCGCGACACCATCCGGGGGACTGGCTGACCGCCTCCCGGAGGGCTGTCCGTGGGCGGATGAGGGTATACATCCTCGCGGTTGGGAGGTTGTAAAATCCTAGCTGCGGGGATCTGCACCGCCGTTCGTCATCGACTCTACTTCCGCTGCGCTATGAGTCGGTAACGAAAATGATCAAACCTTGTATGCAGTCTCCATAGTGGTCCTGGGCTGGTGCGTAGGTCGGAAATTTTTTGTTTTCTACTGCGTTACCCTACAACACAAACATGACAGGAGTTTAATGAGTCATCACAAAATGCATATAAATAGCCAGGACTAATGTGAACAATGTTAAGACTTACTAGCACCAAGAGATTGTTGGGACTTGGAGAATCTCCGCTCCGGTCCTGTTGCAAAACGATGAGGATAGGAGTAAGGCCACAATTTGCTGCATCTACTACCAGCTAGACTAGAAGGGTGAGAGGGATCGAGCGGTACCTTGGGAGGATAGAACAGATAGGAGGAGGTAGGAGCTTATCAAGATTCAAGAGGAGCCTTCTGCATGCTGCTTTGCAAGAACGAAAGGAGGTTAATTTATCTTGCTGGGAGAGGACAACGACAAAGGAAGCTGAAAATTCTGTTGTGCCCAGCTCAATTACGACTAGACTATTGCTTTTGATAGTTATGTATTTGATGAAAAACTTGGAGATTATTGTTCCACAAAAAGCGGAATATCTATTTGTCGATGATGACCTTAGGAATAAGGTTACCCATCCATGGACCCAGTTGTTGTTCCGTGAGTGTCAGGGCACTAGCTCCCATAGTTGAAACGGTTAGAACTTAGAAACTTCATTTTTCTTGTTACTCTAATTTAAAAATGATATTTCAAGCACAGATAGAGTAAACCTAGCTACATGTACGCAGTATTTTAAAAAAAATGCTAGTGCGTTATATGGAGATTGAACTGGAAGGGCTTAATACACACTAGTATACAGGCTGGGGAACTCTTGGAGGATTAGAAGCATTCTATGACGGCAATATTTGAGTGCTTCTTCCAATCCACTGCCTTGGAGCACAGCAGAGTGACCCAAACAAAGGTCACAAGGACAAATCACTCATGGTGACCATTCTAATTATTTGTGTAAACATAAAGGCTATTTAGCACTGATAACTAGGAGAGCACACCACCTTTTCCATAGATACAGACGAAATAATTGAAAGTTTGAGAGTGACTGGTCATCTTTAAAGTCGTCTCCTGTTTTTGTTTCCCAGGGGAACGCGTGAATTAGTTCTAATGCATCGCCCCCAGGTTCGTTAGTTTCAGTTTACTAAAGAAATCTGTCACCCCTCACGCATTAAACACCATAAATTGTAGGTAATGTGTCAACTAAAATCTTCTATACTGTTGGTGGTTTGGCAGTTATGACACTGTTGCCTGGTTGCAAGGATAATCCATAGAGGAATTTTGCTAGGAAAACAACTGGCCATGTGAATTAGTTCAGTGTGTGATTCTCACTTGATTCATATATATGTGGCTGCAGTTCCTGCTGACTAACCAAATGTCTTGCCGCAGTTGCTACCGGCTGTTTTCCCAACAAGTTGCTAGGAAACAACTCTGGGTCCAGCGAACAATTTCGGGCAATAATAATGTTAGCTAATCTTGTCCGTGTCTACATGTATTAGCATTAGACAAGTTGGTCAGTTTGCTAGTACTAGTTTGGGTCACGTTAGTAGTTAGTATCTGACTAGGTTAGGGTTCCTAGCGTGAGTCCGGTTTGAAAATTAGGCAAGTGCTGTGCCGTGTAACACTAGGAGTTGTTCAGGTCGGTGTGTTAGGTGCAGGCTTTTATATCTTTATCTTTATCTTTATCTTTATCTTTACCTAATATTAAAGGGAGGATTGTTTCTCCACTTTTTTTCGTCCATGGTGGGACCCAGCTAATTTTCGTCCGTCATGGGACGCTGGTTTTATTCCGTTTGTCATGGGACGCTGGGGTTAATTTTCACGTTCGTGTGTGATTTTTTCGGATGACTGGGCCGGCCCATGAAGATAGTGATAGGCTGCGATGGACTGTTCGTCTGTGATTTTCTCGGATGACTGGGCCGGCCCATAAAGATAGTGACAGGCTGCGATTGTGTACTGTAGCTTAAAAAAGAAATACGTTGCAAGGGATCGAACCCAGGTCGTCATACTACAAACCTAGCACTACAACCAGCTGACCTACAGAGCTTCGTTGGCTATAAAGCAGTGCAAAACCTTAAGAAACAATCTCGAGGGCAGATACGAATATTTTTCAAATTTCGAACGCAATTGTTTTTGAACAAAAAATACCAGAGTGTTTTGTGAAGCACAAACCCTTTACAAATTTGTAAACATATTTTAAGAACACGAATATTTTCGGCAAATCAAGAACAAAATTTTCACACAGGAATATTTTTTTAAAATTCCATAATAAAATGTGGGAACGGAAACATTTTTTTAAACTCCCCCGAATAAAATTGGAAACACAAAAAAATGAAACTCCTAAAAAAATGGAAACTGGACATTTTTTTGAAATAACAAAAAACTTTCTGAAAAGTTGTGAAAATTTTGAACAAAAACATTGCAAACATTTTTATTGAAAAACCAAAACAAAATTTGAAAACACATTTTTAAAACATTTTGGAACAATTTTGGAGATGGAGCATTATTTGAATATCCTGATGATAAGATGATTTTTTTAATTTGTGAACAATTTCTGAAGACGTGAACATTTTCTAAAATTCTGATTTTCTAAAAATCATTTGAAAATTAGAACAAAACCATTCCGAACAAACTTTGAAAAACATGAACATTTATTTGAAAATCCAAAAGATTTTTAATTTATGTACAAATATGAAAGCACGACCATTTTTGGAAAATTTAAAAGCGCGAACGTTTTATCATATATAGAGGGTTCGCTTGAATATTTATCCCACCTCGCTTCGATCCATGAAAATCCACCAGTTTATATACGGCGGAGAGTTGTTGAGTAATCATCAAGCCCAACGAAATTGGTCTAATTAAATGAAATTGTGGGAATATAGCCCGATGAAAGAATCAAATGTTGGCTTTAAACGGAAATGTGGGAAGTATGGCTGAATCTCACTAACAAAAGATATAAGATATCTGGTTGGAGTGGTACATATAGCTGGTGAGTGATGGCTGAATATTAACGCGCACTAACGAAACAACCCCCGAGATGTGTGCAACATGAGAGATGTTGTTGCCTTTTTTTCATGGGATCAATCGTGTCTCGCTAGCAAACTACTCAAAACTGAAAAAAGAATAAAACGACCCACTGTCAACTTTGATTTTTTGGCGGCCTGTTAACCTTTTCAATGTGCAAGGGAATGTTTTTATTTCACGGTGTTTTTGCCGCTATCAAGTTTTACTTTTTTGAAGAAAAAAACCTGGTTAATCCACATGCAACTTTTGATCGAGCATTGTTGTTGCAAACAGCACATACAACAGTTTTAGGCGCGTTGTTGTTTCTCAAAGCAGAACACAACGTTGGAAGGCCAACCGCTTGCTACGTAGCATGTCAATGTAACACCAGTCGCCGCTATTATTTTTCTATTGGAAAGTTGGACCGACGTGTTGCAAAATCGATTACATAAACACTGCTAGGAGAACAAGTCACACGGACAATGTAACAAAATCGATCACATGGACACAACAAGAATGACCGCATTGCCTCAAGTCGAATGCGTGTAGTCTAGCTAGGTCAATCAAGAGGTGTAAGGCTAACTACATGTATATGTTATGATTATAAGGAGAACTAATTGATCCTTAACACCGGTGTTAAGGGTTGTTGCGTGATTATTGTTTGACTGATATGCATTTCTTTTAGAGCTTGATGTGCGTGTCCCCATCGTGTGGTACCTTGTGGATGCTATCATGCCACATCGGTGGACGCGCTAATTTTTACTCCTGTTGCAACGCACGGGCATATGTGCTAGTATATATATATATATAGGACTCGGAAATGCCTTTTGGAGTTCGGCCACCATGGAGGCCGTTTTTGAAAAGTTCAAAATTCATCAAATTTCACATTTTTACATTTCAAAAAAATCTGAAAAAATACAGATGTACATGAAGGCATAACACACATGTGTGTATATTTTCAGAACGAAATTCATTAAAACGAGGGCTGTGCAAAAAAGACAAATTTGTGGCTTTTTAACACATGATACTATTCATCCCAAAAGTTCATGAATTTGTTCTTTTTGCACAGATCGCATCTCAAGGTATTTCATCCAGAATTTTTGCACACATACACATTTCATCCTTGTATACTTGCATATTTTTTTTAAGATTTTTTTGAAATCAGGAAATTTGAATTTTGAATTGTTTAAAAATAAAGGGCTCCAGGGAGCCCGAGTTCCAAAACGCCCTACTCTATAGGACTGTGCTAACTTCCGACTGTTATGTATATAAGCAATAGATCCGAACGATCTTCTCCCCGCGTAAAGCTGTCGCATGCATGCGTGTGATTCTCTAAAAAAAGCTACAGGCATAGTATTATCGAATGGATTCTTTCCCTATTGTTACATGCATGCATATAAGACAAAACTGCTGATGTCAGCAAAGATTTCACCGAATTCAAAAATTTAAAATGTTTTATAGATCAAACCGTCGCTCCGATTGAAAAACTGTTTTCACATAAAAGATTCGCAGCGACGAGATCTTCGAAACTAGATCCCATGTTGATATGTTTCGACGACTTTTTTTTTCTGGTAAAAAGTTACCACGTGTTCTACACAAAGTTATCATGCCTGTGGTGCATAAGTTATCATGTTGTTTACATAGAAATTACCAGGCCTGGGCCAAGTAAGTTATCGAATGGATTCTTTCCCTATTGTTACATGCATGCATATAAGACAAAACTTCTGATGTCAGCAAAGATTCCACCGAATTCAAAAATTTAAAATGTTTTATAGATCAAACCGTCGCTCCGATTGAAAAACTGTTTTCACATAAAAGATTCGTAGCGACGAGATCTTCGAAACTAGATTCCATGTTGATATGTTTCGACGACTTTTTTTTTCTGGTAAAAAGTTACCACGTGTTCTACACAAAGTTATCATGCCTGTGGTGCATAAGTTATCATGTTGTTTACATAGAAATTACCAGGCCTAGGCCAAGTAAGTTATCGAATGGATTCTTTCCCTATTGTTACATGCATGCATATAAGACAAAACTGCTGATGTCAGCAAAGATTCCACCGAATTCAAAAATTTAAAATGTTTTATAGATCAAACCGTCGCTCCGATTGAAAAACTGTTTACACATAAAAGATTCGTAGCGACGAGATCTTCGAAACTAGATCCCATGTTGATATGTTTCGATGACTTTTTTTTTCTGGTAAAAAGTTACCACGTGTTCTACACAAAGTTATCATGCCTGTGGTGCATAAGTTATCATGTTGTTTACATAGAAATTACCAGGCCTGGGCCAAGTAAGTTATCGAATGGATTCTTTCCCTATTGTTACATGCATGCATATAAGACAAAACTGCTGATGTCAGCAAAGATTCCACCGAATTCAAAAATTTAAAATGTTTTATAGATCAAACCGTCGCTCCGATTGAAAAATTGTTTTCACATAAAAGATTCGTAGCGACGAGATCTTCGAAACTAGATCCCATGTTGATATGTTTCGACGACTTTTTTTTTCTGGTAAAAAGTTACCACGTGTTCTACACAAAGTTATCATGCATGTGGTGCATAAGTTATCATGTTGTTTACATAGAAATTATCAGGCCTGGGCCAAGTAAGTTATCAGGTCTGCCGACTTTTTTTCCTGCAAATAGTTACCAGGCCTGGGCTAAGTAAGTTATCAGGTATGATGTGTGTCTATTATCATGCTATTTACACATGAGTTACCGTGGTACATTTTCAACAACTATTTTTTCCGTGACAAAGTTACCTCGTGATACTTTCACCTGGGCAAAAACTTGTTGAAAATATACCTCTTATAACCTTTATGTGAATAACACGGTAATTGATGAAGCACAAACCTGATAACTTATGTACAACCACCAAGGTAACTTTGTCCCGGAGAAAAAGTTGTTGAAAGAACACCCCCCTCCCCCCCCCCCCCCCCCGATAACTTGTATGTAAATAGCATGGTAATGTATGCGTCATAGACCTGATAACTTAGGTACAAACACCGCGGTAACTTTGACTCAGGGAAAAGAGTTGTTGAAAACCATACCCCCGGTAACTTCTGTGTAAATAGCATGCTAATATACGGACAATCTAGCTGATAACTCACATACAAACACCGTGATAACTTTGTCCGAAATTTTCTTTTTATTAAAAATGTATCACGGTAAATTATGTGTAAATAATATAAATAATATACACACATTAGAGTTGATAACTTACTTAGCCGAGACCTGGTAACTATTTACACGAAAAAACTCGTCAGGACATATGAATATGGGATCTAATTTTGTAGGTCTCGTCGCAGCGGCTTTTTTTATGTGAAAACAACTTTTTGATCGGACCGGTGGTTTGAGTTATAAAATATTTTGAAGTTTCAAAATATGGAGAATTTAGGATGACGTCAACTTTTCCATCTAATGCATGCACGCATGTGCATGTGAAGAGAAAGGTTGGAGGAACCATTTTTTTTATGCACGGTAATTTCTGTGTAAACAACATGATAATTTATTCTCAACTGATATGATAACTTGTGTAGCACAAGCGTGGTAACTTATTTGTCGAAAAAAAAGTCGTCGGAACATACCAACATGGGATCTAGTTTTGAAGGTCTCGTCGCGACGAATCTTTTATGTGAAAACGGTTTTTCAATCGGACCGACGGTTTGATCTACAAAACATTTTGAAACTGAATTTCTATGGAATCTTTTGCTGATGTCATCATTTTGTCTTATGTGCATGTCTTTGTACGCATGCATGCACGCAAAGAGGGAGAGTTAATACGCATGCATGCAACTGTAATGAGGGATGCCCACGCTCACGCTTGCAATGAAGGAGGAAAATTATTCGTTCGCATCTCTTACTATGGTCCGACCGTATGATCTAGAACGGACGAGATGCAATGCGTGCACATATCCGAACGTGTGAAAGATACAAATTTCAATATATATATATATATATATATATATATATATATATATATATATACACTAGCAAAAATGCCCTTGCGTTGCAACGGGTAAAAAAATTACACGCCTTAGCCCAATAAACATAACATGGCTCGAGACCCATCACAGTACACATTCTCTATTTCACAGAGAGCCATATCCATTTTAACCTTTATTGTCCTTCACACCCTCGTTGACAGTGGCAACAATGTCCACCTGATCAAACAAATAAGTGTATAACTTCACCGACAAGCTCGGCAATATAATAAAAGTAAATAATTAAGAATGTGTCACACACAACTTTATGATATCTTGCAAGGAAAAATATGAGAAAAACGTTCATTGATGCAATGCCTTGGTACATGGGTATTTTGAGTTACATTATCTTAACATGTCATCCTTTTTGCCAATAATATTTCTAAACAACACACATTCGAGTCCGTACACAATACCTAATAGTAATCCAAAGGTTTTTTTTTTGCGAAAGGTTATTATCACAAAATCACATTAACTTGTTCCTCATATTCCCTGTGAAAAATAGTTGTTGCCTCATACATAAAAAATAAACCATGATAAGGGCAAAAGTGAACTATAATTATAAATAAATAGAGAAGAAGGCTCAATATACGTGACACAAGTTTGTGCATTCGCTGTTCTGTGCTTCAGCAGGTGGAAATCAACAACCCCGTGTAAAAAAGACTAATGTCTCCAACTTGTCAATTCATATTCAAATACCATATGTATAGCTTGAACTTGTGTGTGCAGTGGTGGCCCACGGAAGGAGGGTAACAGCGGCTACAGGCGCGGGTGGCCTGATGGGACATGATTTGTGTGTATGTAGAACCAAAAAAGTATTCTTGCCGCGTCAAAAAAAAAGTAGTCTTGCAAACACTACCACAAACAACAGAGGAACACCAGCCCCGTTATCTTCATCATCAAATCCACAAAGTCTTCTGATTTCTTTTCTAACCACGAGCCTTGGAGAAAAAAGTAGAAAGCATATGCTAGCATCAAAAAGTGTATGCGTGAAACAAAGTAGTTCACCAAATGCAGAGAGTTCAGAGATCTTTCTTATATTCACAGATGAGCACATAGAATCATCCATCGAACATTCGTTTTTTGGCAGTAAATTAGACGATGGGGACTGCAGACGAAGATCCTTGGAAAGAAACGGACAACTACCAGACATTGCAAGTAGGAGGCAATGCCGTTACCAGGGAAAAAATCACACCAATGCGTGAGCTTTGAACGCACGCACCGCACGAACACATATCCAGCGTCCCAGCGTGGGCATCTGACCAGCGAAGGCGCTACCCCACGATCCGCTGAAGTCCTGCGCGCCGGCCACCGTCTCCATCCATCCGGTCAGCGCCCACCTGCCTTGGTTGTTCCACCCTCGTCCACACGCCTCTCCTCCTGTCAACGGTTGGCTCTTCCATCGACCTCATCCGCCAGCACCCTCCAGCAGCCGGCTGTGTGGGAGCGCCGGCAGCACCCTCCAGCGAGAATATGTTGAGCGCCGGCAGCACCCTCCAGCAGCCGGCTGCGTGGGACGACCGGCTCATCGCTCATGCAGTCCACGCACGCGGACGAACGGCTCCAGCGAGAATACGTTGAGCGCTGGCAGCACCCTCCAGCAGCCGGCTGCGTGGGACGACCGGCTCCAGCGAGAATATGTTGAGCGCCGGCAGCACCCTCCAGCAGACGGCTCCAGGATGGGAACGGTACGCACGTGCGTTGTTTGTTGGTTTTTCAGTTTCTATAAATAAGAGGAGTCTTAGTTGCGGTTGGGCTGTTCGGCCCATACGAACGAGTAACGCAAAGCGTATTATGACGGTGGTAAAAGCGTATTACGACGGTAAACCGACGGAAGCAATAGCCACGTTATTATTAAAAAATAGGGAAAGATATATAGACACAGACACACACAAACACACACACCGGGCTGAATGAAAGAGATATCCGACTTAAGAGTTAGACATCATCCGGGCTGACCCGCGTGCCATACAATGTAAGTAAGCACCAAGAAAATCAAACACACTTGTAGCTAGGAGCACACCAGTACTGACAAACCTTGGAAATGGAAACACAAAACCATTTCAAACCCAAACAGCAGCTTGGGTGTTTGGCCTATTGATGATCCCAGCATGTCTCAGCAAGACCCAGATGAGAGTCACTAGCTCGGTACCATTGGCACGTGCCTTCTTATGCGCCTTGATGTTATGAGGGGGAGCAACATACAAGATCAACTCAGACCCGAAGCAAGCCAAGATGCGCCACCCGGTCTCCTCATCTGGAACCAACTCCACTAGCTGCTTTCCTAGCCTCACTCGTCTTTTCACCACTTCATGCCTTGATTCCTCACCAAGGAGTTCGACCATGCTGCCATATTCCACCGACAAGTTGCCACCGGGGAGAGCACATTTGATATCTTTAGTCACAGTCTAGTACAATTTCTTAGACCATGCCTCCTCAGGTGGCAGTAGTTCAGGCGTGGATGCCATCAAGTAGACACCATAGCGTGATAGATGCATTGAGATCTGCTTGCCGGCCGAGCAACCGGTTGAAGCTCCATGCCTGGCCTCGAAGATGCCCGTGGCGATGTGCCAAACAAGGATAACACACTAGTACAGAAACCCCTTATAGGATTTTGCTACTAGCAGCGTGCAGCCAACCTAGCACGCGACAGCTAACCTGGATCAATACCAGCAGCGTTCGCCAAAAAACCACACGCTACTGCTCTATCCTTACTAGCGGTATTCAAAAGAAACGCACGCAGATAGTGAGGTACACCCCAGGGAGCCCTCAAACCAGGAGCTATTAGCAGCGTGCAAATATAGTACACTGTGGCCTCAGCACTAGCAGCGTGCACTGCAAATCACACACCACTGATACAATGTGCACTACACATTTCCTGCCAGGCCTGTGGTGGCCAACCTACTTGCAGCGAGCGAGGAAATCGGACTCCGCTAGTTGACCAAAGTATTAGTGGCGTGTATTATATACTGCACGCCACAAACTCGTTCTCACATTAAAATAAAAAGACGCGCGCAGATATGCTGCCGGCCGGAGGTACGCTGACGAGCCGTGGACGTCACGTTCAGGCAACTGACCTCCTGGCGTGACCCTGATGGAGGGCCCTGGCCGTGACTGGGGGCAGGCGGGGCCTCTCCACCGGAGTCACGCCGAGAGGCCGCCGCAGTGCTCCGCCGGCCGGGCGCGAAAGCGGTCCGGTCACCGCTGGAGAGCTCGCGCTCTACGCTCCGCGAGATATAGCCTGGACGGTGTGTGGTTTTGACGACACTGTGCTGTCGGTGTATGATATATATGTATAAAATACTAGCGGCATGCCGGCTGCAATGCACGCCGCTGATAGAAGATGTAACTACCAGCAGCGTTCGGGCCAACCAAACGCTACTAATAATAATGATAATAGTGGCGCTCCTCGTAGGCCGCATGCTGGTAATATGTCCTTGCAATAATTCCCGGGCCTTCTTCTCTGTTCTTCCCCTTCACTTCTCTTTTTCCTCCCCTAACTTCATTCTCTTCTTCCTCTCTTCTTCCTTCTTCCCCTCCCACACTCACTCTCTCTTTTCACTTCTTTCTTCCCACAAGCTAGATCCTACCCCTTTCCCCTACCCATTTTTATTCACTCTATATTTCCCCTCTCCTCTTACATATATTCTTCTTCCACTTTTTCTTTCCCCATGGTGTTCTCGTACGTTGTCTCGGCCATGAGCTCTCCGTCGTGGCCTGCGAAGCCAGTTGTGTCCGGTGAATCATCGCGTTGCAACAACGCGTCATCCATCGGATCCGGCGGCATTTCGTACGCCACCGGCGTCGAAGCCCCCCAAATCTGGAAAGCCCAACTGTGCTCCTTTTACGGCTGCAAATGCCCAATTGTGGAGAGAACCTCGTACACACGAAGAAATACAAGTTGAGAATTTCTCATGTGTGCACGCAAGGGAACTGAGGTATAACAAACATCTCTCTCTTCATTAGTTAATTAGGTATTGGCATGTAACTCTCGTTTCTCACAACATTAATAATTACATACACACACATGCAACAACCATTCTCTTGCCACACATGGATATGGGTCGATCTCTTAATGGCTTACGTAAACCAGTTGGTCGAGTACCGCACTCGATCACTGAGAGCCCAGTTGGATGATGCGTTGACAGACGCACGAGAGAAGCAAGTGAAGATGGATGAGAAGCAAGTGAACGTGGATGAGAAGCAAGTACAAATTAATGTTATGTACACCCAAAACAGCGAGATGCAAGCCCAGGTAGAGAACTTTAAGAAGTTTCGATATGCACTCCTAGTTGTTGTGATGATTTGTTTCGTACTCCCAACTGGATCAGTAGCAGGATTTCTTCTAGTGGCATCCATTGCACTGATGATATTTTTAGTTATGCTTCTACCTAGAGGAACAATTGGCCAATTATTGTTGTTAGTTTTGAACTATTACGTTCTTCTTAATTACTATTATGCATGTACTCAAAGTCAGCTCAGATAAGAGCAAGCAGTACTTCTTCATATAGCTATAGGATCGATCCTGCAGTTAGCATTAATTTTCAAAATATGGTATATAGACTTGTCCATTCAAATATGTGAACACCCCTACAAATATCAACTTAGTAGCAGCGTGTGGGGCAGAACAAAACGCTACTAATTACCTTACAAGCCGCGGGTGCCTTGCCCGCACGCTGCTAATATGATTTTTACATTAAATTCCCTAGAAATATGAAAACATGCCCAAAAAACCAACATTAATTTGGCATGTAACCAAAAATGGTTTATAACATGTATACAAACTTTTGAAGTCACAAAAAAAAAACACTACCATCTCTCTCTCAAACTGGACAAACTCCCTCCTTCGAAACTTGATCGTCCATTCGATATCTAAACAACGTATATCAAAACTTTTGTATAACAATTTAAAAATTTAACCACAGCTTCAAATTGTCATATAATGACACCATGGAAAAATCCATCCATAGTTCCTGTTTTTTAGAGCACATTTTTCATTCTTTAAATTTTCCGTAAATATAATTACTAGCAACGTGTTGTGCAGAAAAAAAACGCCACTAATTCCCTTACTAGGCACGTGTGCCTTGCCCGCATGCTGCTAATATGACTTTTACATTAAATTCCCTAGGAATATGAAAACATGCCCAAAAAAACCAAAATTAATTTGACATGTAACCAAAAATGGTTTATAACATGTATACAAATTTTTGAAGTCACAGAAAAAACAACACTACCATCTCTCTCTCAAACTGGACAAACTGCCTCCTTCGAAACTTGATCGTCCATTCGATATCTAAGAAACGTATATCAAAACTTTTGTATAACAATTTAAAAATTTAAACACAGCTTCAAGTTGTCATATAATGACACCATGGAAAAATACATCCATAGTTCCTGTTTTTAGGCACATTTTGCATTCTCTAATTTTTTGTGATATAATGACACCATATATGTGATGAACCAACATAATATGTATGCCACCGTTACAACACACGGGCAATTAACTAGGTCCTTTGGATGCTAAGAGTCTAGTTCGATCCATCTCTTTGTCGTTCTTGGGTCACATCCCATGAATCATGTGACAACTGAAATTGCTTATAAAAAACAGAAAGCCCATGAAACATGCAGTGCGCTTTGCTCCTCGCATCCAAGTTTCATGCGCATATATATCCTTAGACATAGTGCTGAAAAATAAAGCAAACTTCTATGTCTCATTTTTTTGACATTTTTAACTTTGTTATTCACTTGCTTGGGCTGAGGGAGATCTTTATGTCTGGTGGGTGTTTTACTTGGTCCAATAAGCAAGAGCATCCCACCCTGGAAAAACTGGATAGAGTTCTGATGTCTCCCGATTGGGAAGATCTTTATCCCTTAGTTTCTATTCATAAATTAGTCAAAGAGTTATCTGACCACAATCCCCTGTTGCTTGATGGTGGAGTTGCTCCCCCTAGAGCTCCTGGCAACATGTGCTTCAAGTTTGATGTTGCCTGGCTTAGCAATCCTAAGTTTCTTCCTCTTATTTCTGCCATATGGTCCAAACTGGTGTATACCAATGATCCTATTGATATCCTGAATATTAAGATGAAAAGGATAAAAAAATTCTTCAAAGGATGGGGGTCTAATATCTTTGGTCACAATAAAATTAGGAAGAATCTTATCAAGATTGAGCTTCTGGAATTGGAGCTGCTTGAAGAATCTGGTGACCAGTGTGGTGAGGCTTACATCAGGAAACTTGATATCCTAGTTGAGCTTAATAACATGTATGTGGAGGAGAAATTGTTTTGGCATAAAAAATCTCATGAAAAGTGGTTGCTAAAAGGTGACAATAATACTGATTTTTTCCATAAAGTAGCCAATGGGAGATGTAGGAAAAACACTATGCTTTCTCTCGAGTGTGGTTCTATGGTGATTGAGGGGACTAAAGACCTTTTGTCCCATGCTACCAATTACTATAAAGACCTGTTTGGGCCGGCTCCGGGTAACCTTTGTCAAATTGATGCCTCCTTGTGGTCTGATGAGGAAACCTTGTCCCCTAGTGACAATGAGGATTTGACTCAGCCTTTTACGCTTGATGAAATCAAAACTGCACTCTTTGACATGGACTCTAACCGTGCTCCTGGTCCAGATAATATCCCTGCAGAATTTTACCAGCATTGCTGGGAGGTGGTGTGTTTAGATCTTTTTCGGATGTTCGAATGGTTCTATGAAGGCAAGTTGGATGTGCAGAGGCTGAACTATGGCATTATCACTTTATTGCCGCAAACCTCTGATGCTAGAAAGATGCAACAATATAGGCCTATATGTTTGTTGCGTTTCCCTTATAAGCTGATCACCAAAGTCATGGACATTAGGGTTAGCAAGTTTGCCCCTAAATTGTTTAGTATCCAACAAAATGCTTTTATTTAAGGGAGGCACATTACGGATGGCGTCTTATCCCATTATACCCATATCAAAAAACGTGTAGGAGTTATCCTGAAACTTGACTTCGAGAAAGCTTATGATAAGGTCAATTGGGACTTTTTGCTTGATTGTCAAGCTAAACGTGGTTTTAACGACAAATGGTGTGGTTGGGTGTCGCAAATTCTTCATAACGGCACGATTAGCGTTAAGATCAATGATGCGATCAGGTCTTACATTCAGAGTGCCAAGGGGGTCCACTGGGGCGACCCCCTTTCCCCCTTTTTGTTTAACCTAGCTATGGAATGTCTCACAAAGATGGTGCTTGCTGCCCAAAAGAATAGTCTCTTTCAAGGGCTTGCTCCAGATCTTATTGATGGAGGGCTGGGTATTTTACAATATGCGGATGATACATGTTGTGCTTTTCCCATGATGTTGACAAGGCTTTAAATGTCAAGTTGCTGCTGCATCTTTTTGAGCTCATGTCGGGCTTGAAAATTAATTTTGAGAAAAGTGAGGTTTTTACTATTGGGGGGGGATAATGATATTGATGAGCTTTATGCAGAGATGTTTGGTTGTCAAGTGGGTACCCTACCTGTTGGGGATATAACCCGTGGTGAGACCCGCCCAGGCGGGGCCGGGTTACACCGGGCGGCTCGTAAGCCCAAGACTTGTAAGGTGGGCTTAAGGATGCAGGCAAAGCCGCCAGGGCGGCTTACCAGATGGGCCGTTGACAGGGGCCCAGACGGAAGATGGCGTGAAGACCCGGGTGGCTAAGCCGCCCGATGGCGGCTTACCCAAGATGGTATGGCGGCTTAGAGACAGAATAGGACACGTTGTGTGAGTCGGTTTGAGACGTGTAACCCGGGGCCTTGACCTCTTATATAAAGGCTAGACCCCGGGGCGGCTGAGAGGAGAAACCAAGTAATCGAGAGCTAGGTCAAGCAATCCGCTCCCTTGTAATCGATACTCCAGCTAATACAACACAAGCAGGACGTAGGCTTTTACCTCTACTTGAGGGGCCGAACCTGGGTAAACTCGTGTCCTTCGTCCCGATCAACCCCTTTGAGTCCACTGCTATGGCGATGGCCTCGAACCTAAGTCTTCGGACATCTGCCGTGACAAAACCACGACAGTTGGCGCCCACCGTGGGGCCAGCGCTCGGTGGTGTTGAGTTCTCAAAGGGCTCTCTGCCAGGGATCGAGGGGTACGCGGTTGGCAGGATGACCAAGAGTCGCCGTGGCCGGCTCTACATCGACGACGCCGGCTGGGGCCCCGAGGCTGACTCCGTTAAGTATGGTTTCCGGGTCCCCTTCGGCGGGATTCACGTCTTCATCGGCAAGATCGGCGGATCTGAACCCGGGCCGGACGTCTACACCGACATCGTCGAGCCGGCTCGGCGCAAGCAACCCGCCCAACGTTTGCAACCCGCCCGTGCTAAACCGGGTCGGAAACACGTCTTCGTCGGCTTCACTCAGGGCATGGATCTAGAAGGATCTATGTCACAGGAGGAAACTCTCATCTGCTCTGAAAACGGATCTTCGAGCGGAGAGACGGAGTCAATCTACCAGCTCCATAATGGCGGACTCGGGGGCTACGTTGAGCCTTGCCCCGAGTCGGATTTTCATAAGCCGGAGGAATATGAGCCGCCGAACCGCGCCGCCGTCTTCATGGCGGGTTCCGCGGCGGCTCATAACAGCACAGCTGCTGAGGCAACCGGATCGGGGGCTGGCAGGCAGCCGGCTCAGGTCCTTCTGGATTTAATGGGTGAGCTTTCAACCCTGATGGCGACTGAGGTCACAGCTGAAAACCAAGCCGCCCGTAACACGGAGGTTGCGAGGTTGAAGAATCAGATGACTGAAGTCCAGCAGGAGATCAATGAACTGAAGACTCAGATGGACGCCGAGGCAGAGCGCCTTAGGGCGGATGCTTTCCGTCTTGGGCTGGAGCAGCAATCAGCAGCGGCGGTTCAGCGGATGAGGCACCAATCCCGCTTGCCGGATCGGTATGAAGCGAGGAATCTTTTCAACACGCCAGGAACGGGAGACAACGTGCCTTTGGTCGTAACCCGGACGGCGGAAGTACCTGGAAGCCGGGCGGCGGCTCAGCATCAGCAGGTTAACCCGCCCCGACGAAACCAGATTGCACCGACCTCTTTTCCTACGCCGCCGGGTCACTACTCTAACCCGGCGGAGAACTTGGTAGCGGCAGCGACTCGGCTGACTGCTATCCCAATCCCCGATGAGTCACCCTTCGCAGAAGAAGTGCGGAACGCGGTTGGATACCTGCGAACGGCAATGGCCCAGCAGGAGAAGTATGCTTACAGCCGGAGTCGTGTGCATTCAACCCCCATCCCCAGTCGCAGTTACAGCCGGCGTTATGAGTCGCCGGCGGTATCTAGCAGTGAACGACATCGGAACCCGCCACGGGCTGACCGGCCGGCTCTGGATGCGCAGGCGCTGGTGGATCGAGCAAGAGCACAACGAGAAGCGGCGGCTCTGGCGGCAGCGGCGGCTCATCCGGAACCCACGGCTGCACCTTCCGTCTCAGCCGGAGCCGGGTTGACCTCCCGGGCTGTGGGAGTGCCATGCTTAGCGCCGGCTTTACGGAACGAGCGCCTGCCAAAAGATTTCAAGGGCCCTCGTAAGGTGCCCAATTACACAGCTGACCTACCTCCGGAGGCTTGGATCGAAAGCTATGAGCTCGCCATGGAGATGTTGGATGTTAGTGATGCAGTGTGTGCCAAGTACTTTATCATGATGCTAGAAGGGCCGGCTCGCACGTGGTTGAAGGGTTTGCCACCCAACACCATTACTTCCTGGGCCGAGTTGAAGGCGAAATTTATCAAAAATTTCAAAGGGACGTGCAAGCAGCCCATGACGATCGTGGATTTGGATCATTGTGTGCAACAGACGGATGAGTCGGCTCATCATTGGGTCCGGCGGGTTTCGACTATCATCCACTCTTCAGAACAGATCACGGCGGCTCAAGCAGTTTTGATTCTGGAGAAAAATTGCCACTTTACGCCTTTGAAGCAGAAGCTTGGCCGGCTTAAACGTTCGTGTCAAGACATGGGGGAGCTTATGGCGGCTCTAACCAAGTATGCGGACTCTGACAACACGAAAGACCCAGGCTCTGATGATGAAAAATCAGGTCAGGGGAAGAAAGGTAACAATGGAAAGGGTCAGCAGCAGAACGCGGCTGGAAACGGCAACTCTGGCAAGCGGAAACACCCGGACGGCGGGTCAGAATTGGTGGCGAATACCAGCGCTGGGAATAACCATGCTAAGGGCAATGGGAACTTCAAGCAGAATTTTAACAAGGGAAAGGTTCCATTTAATTTGGAAGCAATGCTTAATAAGCCTTGTCCAGAGCATAGTCGACCTGATAAGCCGGCAGGGCATACGTGGAGGAATTGCCACATTATGCGGCAGTTTCGAGATTACAGCCTTCAGCAGCATCATAACAACGGTAATGGACCGTCTGGCGGCTCAGGGCCAGGCGGGTCAGGAGCCGGCTTGGGTCCTGGCGGCTCAGGGTCTGGTTACCAGAATCAGGGTAATCAAGGAGGTCATAATCAACAGTCCGGAGGCGGTGGCCAACAGCAACATAACCAGTCAGGTTTTCAGAGTAACCCAAAACAACTTAGCGGGGGTCAGTATCACGTCTTCACAACCAGCTTCGACAAGCGAGACCAGAAGGTACGCAAGCGGGCGGTTAATGCGGTCATGCCGGCTCTCCCGCAATATCTGAAGTGGTCTGAGTATGACATCACTTGGAGCAGGGCGGATCACCCGCCGCGGGTTGACAACCCGGGGCAATTAGCTTTGGTGGTTGCCCCCCAAGTCGGTGGATACATGTTCACGAAGGTTCTTATGGATGGTGGTAGCAGCATCAACATCCTGTATTATGATACTTTCAGCCGGATGGGTCTGCTTGACAAAGATCTTAAGCCGTCTTCCACAGTCTTTCATGGTGTGGTGCCTGGCAAGTCGGCTTACCCAGTGGGCAGGATTTCGCTGGAAGTCGCCTTTGGTGATGAGTACAATTACAGGGTGGAGTCCCTGTGGTTTGAGGTGGTCAAAATTAAAAGTCCGTATCATGCTTTATTCGGACGGCCGGCTTATGCCAAGTTCATGGCTAGGCCTTGTTATGTCTACTTACAGCTCAAGATGCCCGGGTTAAGAGGAACGATTACTGTGCACGGTGATCGGAAGACGGCTCTTGAATGTGAGGAAGGCGATGCGGCTTATGCAGAGTCAAGTTGTGCAGAGGCAGAGCTCAAGTTTTATAAAGAGAATGTTGACCCGGAGGATATGACTCCCTTGAAGAAGCCTACTACGGAATCAGAGCCGCCCCTCAAGTTTTCGGCGGATGATACCAAACAGGTGGATTTTATGGAGGGCGACTCATCTCAGCAGTTCACTATAGGGGCTAACATGGACCCCGCATAGGAAAGCGCGCTCATCAAATTCATCCGTGAGAATCGGGACATCTTTGCATGGAAGCCGTCTGACATGCCGGGTGTACCGAGAGAGTTTGCTGAGCACCACCTTAATGTGGATCCTAAGTTCAAGCCGATCAAGCAATTCCTTCGTCGTTTCAATGAGGAGCGGCGCAAAGCTATTGGAGAAGAAGTAGCCCGGCTCTTAGCAGCAGGGTTCATCATGGAGGTCTTTCACCCGGAGTGGTTAGCTAACCCGGTGCTGGTGCTTAAAAAGAACGGCACTTGGCGTATGTGTGTGGATTACACGGATCTCAACAAAGCCTGTCCAGCTGACCCGTTTGCTCTCCCTCGAATTGATCAGATCATTGATGCAACGGCGGGTTGTGAGAGTTTATGCTTCCTGGACGCCTATTCAGGTTATCACCAGATCAAGATGGCAGTCAAAGACCAAGAGAAGACGGCTTTCATCACGCCTTTTGGTGCTTTCTGCTATGTGTCTATGCCTTTCGGGCTCAAGAGTGCCCAGGCGACTTATCAACGTTGTGTGCAGAACTGTCTTCACAGTCAAATTGGGTGCAATGTTCATGCTTATGTGGATGATATAGTGGTCAAGTCAAGGAAGAAGGAAACTTTGCTGGACGACCTGAAGGAGACTTTCGACAACTTGCGGGTTTACAAGATGATGCTTAACCCGGCCAAGTGTGTTTTTGGAGTTCCCGCAGGCAAGCTTTTGGGGTTTCTGGTTTCTGAGCGTGGGATTGAAGCTAACCCGGACAAGATCAAAGCAATTACATCTTTGTCTGAGCCGGCGTGCATAAACGACGTTCAGCGCCTGGCGGGTCGAATCGCCGCGTTAAGCCGGTTCATAAGCCGCCTGGGCGAGAAGGCAATCCCCTTATATCAAATGATAAAGAAGACGGATGATTTCGTCTGGAGCAAGGCGGCGGGTGAGGCGTTTGAGGCGCTTAAGAAGCAGCTGACTGAGCCGCCCGTCTTGGCTGCTCCGGCTGAGAAGGAACCGTTACTCCTCTATGTGGCGGCTAACAACAGGGCAGTCAGCGCTGCGGTTGTTGTGGAGCGCAAGGAGGCAGGGAAGGAATATCCGGTTCAACGGCCGGTTTACTACGTCAGTGAAGTTTTGATCGAGTCCAAGCAGCGATACCCACATTGGCAGAAGCTGATCTATGGAGTATTCATGGCAAACCGGAAGTTGAAACACTATTTTTTGGGACACCCGATCACAGTGGTTAGCTCTGCCCCGTTGGGAGACATAATTCAAAACAGAGAAGCCACTGGCCGGATTGCTAAGTGGGCGTTGGAGCTTGGACCTCTTAATCTAAAATATGTGCCTCGCACAGCGGTTAAGTCTCAAGCTTTGGTGGACTTTATAAACGACTGGACTGAGTGTCAGTCGCCAGAGGAGAAGCCGGACAACACTTATTGGACGATTCACTTTGACGGGTCTAGACAGCTCGAAGGCTCAGGGGCTGGAGTTGTCTTAACTTCCCCCAAAGGTGATAAGTTCTGTTACGTATTAAGGCTGATGTTTCCTTGTACTAACAATGCAGCTGAGTATGAAGCTTTGCTTCATGGCCTCCGGGTTGCTAAGGAGATGAATCTGAGCCGGGTTAGATGCCTCGGCGACTCAGACCTTGTGGCTCAGCAAGTTTCAGGCACGTGGGATTCCAAAGACCCACGCATGGCGGCTTATCGTCAGGCGGTAGACGTCGTTGCAGGTCACTTCAAGGGTTATCAGGTGGATCACATTGATCGTCGTAAGAACGAGGCGGCTGACGCATTGTCAAGAATTGGCTCCCAGCGTAAGCCGGTGCCGCCTAACGTTTTCTTGGACGTGTTATATCACCCTTCAGTTAAGTTACCTTCGGAGGAAGATCTGGCTATTCCTGACCCGGAGGGGCAATTGGTGGCGGCTCTGCGTGCTATTCCTGACTGGACGTTGCCTTACATGGCGTATCCAACTCGTGGCGAGTTACCTGACGAGGAGACCTTGGCAAGACAAATCGTCAGACGGTCTAAGTCCATGACAATCATCAATGGCGAGTTACACAAACGCAGTGTTACGGGCGTCTTTCAGCGTTGTGTTTCACCTGAGGAAGGCAAGGAGATCCTTAATGAAATCCACGCCGGAGATTGTGGTCATCATGCCGGCTCAAAATCTCTGGTGGCCAAGGCTTTTAGACATGGTTTCTTCTGGTTGACGGCTCATAAGGATGCAGAAAACTTAGTGCTCAAGTGTGATGGCTGTCAAAAGTTTGGACGGCGTGTTCATGTGCCGGCTCAGGAGTTGCGCATGGTCCCAATTACTTGGCCGTTTGCGGTCTGGGGGCTTGATATGGTCGGGCCCTTCAAGAGATCCAAAGATAAGAAGACCCACCTTTTGGTGGCGGTTGATAAATTCACGAAGTGGGTAGAGGCTGAGCCGGTCAGCAAGTGTGACGCAGCTACGGCGGTTCAGTTTGTCAAAAAATTGATCTACCGTTTTGGTTACCCTCACAGTATAATCACAGATAATGGCACAAACCTATCCAAAGGGGCTATGCAAACCTTCTGTGAAGAAGAGCACATCCGGCTTGACGTCTCTGTTGTTGCTCATCCACAGTCCAATGGTCAGGCGGAGCGTGCTAACCAGGAAATCTTGAGAGGTATCAAGCCCCGACTTATGGTTCCTTTGCAGAGAACGCCGGGTTGTTGGGTTGAGGAGTTACCATCAGTCTTATGGAGCATCAATACAACTCCCAACAGATCCACTGGCTATACGCCTTTCTTCATGGTTTACGGCGCAGAAGCCGTCTTACCAAGTGACATACATCATGACTCGCCACGGGTGGCGGCTTACGTTGAGACAGACAATGAGACAGCGCGTCAAGACGCGTTGGATGCTTTGGATGAAGAGCGTGACCTGGCGGCGGCTCGATCGGCGATTTATCAGCAAGACCTGCGCCGCTATCACAGCCGCCGAGTCAAGACCCGGACGTTTCAAGAAGGCGACTTAGTGTTGCGCCTGATTCAAGATCAGACGGACGCGCACAAGTTGTCTCCTCCATGGGAAGGGCCTTTTGTGGTTAGCAGAAACCTCAACAATGGGTCATACTATCTCATTGACGTACAAGACGAGTCACGTACTTCTGGGCAGGAGACCCTCCGGCCGTGGAATATCGCTCATCTGCGGCCTTACTACACCTAAGTCATCGACTTCCCTCATTGTATATATCATATATATATATATAATAAAGTTGGTATCCCTGCAAGCCGGGGCCTCTGCTGTTTTTAGATCTCATTGTCCAATATGGCTACAATCATATGATCACTTGGGGGCTTTCAACCTGCCGGGTTAGGCTTCAAACCTCTTGGTCTGGCTCTTCAAGCCGGAGTTACAAGGTCATTTGGGGGCTTCTAACCCGCCGGGTTAAGCTTCAACCTTCTTGATCGGCTCCTTATCTACAATATCACCACATACTGGCGGCTTACAATACGGCGGCTTATAGGTTGGTGTGCAAAGTTGATAATATCAACAAAGATTACTAGGAGTGCAGCGAGTCATGAACTCACCTCCTCTAATCTGTGAAAACGGGTTATGCCTGCCTGTATGCAGATGCACTTTGTCAGGGGTGCAGCGAGTTCTAAAACTTACCCCCTGCAAAGGCCTCTTACAGCGGCGAGGCTAACTCTGTAAGGCCGGGTTATACCTGCCTGTATGTAGATGCGCTTTGTCAGGGGTGCAGCGAGTTCTATAACTTACCCCCTACAAAGGCCTCATACAGCGGCGAGGTTAACTCTTGTATTTGTAACTACGGGTTATACCTGCCTGTAAGTAGATGCGCTTTATCAGGGGTGCAGCGAGTTCTATAACTTACCCTCTGCAAGGGCCTCTTACAGCGGCGAGATTAACTCTTCTATTTGCTGCGTCTCTTTCTGGGTTGCTACGCTCTTATTAAGAGTTCAAAGTAGCTAAGACCACTCAGAAGAACCGGCTTATATATTCGGAAAAGCAGGCAAGGAAAATGAGGTTTCACGCCTCCGGGTTAGACTTTCTAAGTCGCCCTTCGCAGTGATGCAGAACATGTTTCTGTCTTGTCTTATATTGCCGGGTTTGTCTACAAGGTAAGACGCCGTGCAGATTGATATCATAAGCCGCTTGAAGAAAAGCAAGGAATAAATTATGATTGATTAAAGACTCATACGTGCACGATGGCACGGGTCAGACAGTGAGAGTTTTTTTACAAGCCTATTACAAAGCTCTCTTTGAGAGCTCACCAGGCAAGCAGCCAAAAGTTTTATACACATCGGCGGCTCAATAAGCCGGGTTATCAAATATCAAGTTCAGCTCGACGGCGGGTCATCCTGCTCCGGGTCTTCGACTTCTTCGATCTGAAGATTGTCCACGTCCCAGTTGCAGTGTGTTAGTGCTTCAAACTGGGCGTCCTCAAACAGAGGAGACGGATCAATCTCAGGGGCGAAGAAATGCTTACGGCGCACGGGGGTCAAGTCTCTGCATTCAAATGTGGGACCACGTATCTTCTTGGATGTCTCGCTGTAAGCCGCCTGGTAAGTTGACATGTCAAGATCCTCCACCAGCTTGGAGGCAAGAACCCTGGAAGATTTTCTGCATTGAGCATAGTCTTCTGTAGTGAACTCCGAGCCGTCATCTTTCTTGGACGGGAACCCGTCCATCATCTCGTCAGCAGTTAACTCAGGAGCGAAAGCCAAGCACCGGCTTAGCGCGGATAGAGCCCCCTGCCTGGCGGCTGATCTTTTGAGCTCATCAATCTGCTTAGGCAGCGTGGACAGCAGCTCTAAGATATCTTTCATGTGCTTGGGGATGCTCCTTTCAGTCAGCATAGCTTTAATGGTCAGGAGAGTCCCGCAGTAGAGTTGTTCAGTTAAGGAGTACACTGCCTTTAGCTTCATCACACTGTCAGAGGATAACTGGCGGCTCCTTTCACCTGCAAAAAGAAGGTTTGGTGGTATAAGCCGCCAGAAATATTATTTAGCACGGACAAGACGGTCATTAAGTACCGTATGCTTACCAAAGATAGCAGAGGTCATCCTGGATATATGCTGTTTCAGGGTCTGCAGCTCTGTCGACACAGTGGCAAGCCGCCCTTCAGCATCTTCTGCACGCTTGGTCAGGGCGGCTTGATGAGTTTCAGTATTCTTCTTGAAAAGAGCTAACTCTACTTGCGTCTTTTCAAGATCTTCGACGGCAACCCGCCACTTGGTTTCCGCCTCTGACCGGGCGGTCTGTTGCACATCGAGATTTTTCTTCAGGCTGGCCATTTCAGACTCAGCCGCCTCTAGAGCATCCTGTAACAATTCAAAAGCAGGAAAAGGGGGGTTCAATGTTCATGGTAAGTTACCAGTGAGGAAATTATGCTAAAGTCTCAAGCAGATTGCAAGCAATATACTCGACACTTGGGGGCTAATGTCTATTTGTTCTCTAAGGCTTGTCCCGGCTCATCTTTAAAAAAGGTAAGCCGGCCCTTGGGGGCTACAGATCACGCTCTCAAGACTTTCAATTAAAGTCCCGATTCATCTTTAAAAAAAAAAGAGATAAGCCGGCCCTTGGGGGCTACAATCAGCATTTATACAGTATCCAATGAGAATCCGGGTCATCATTTCATGATAACCCGGACTTGGGGGCTACAACTGTTCAAACTCTATACATCGAGTATCGGCCTACTACTTATACTAACCCGATACTTGGGGGCTACAGCTCAAGTTATGAAAAGTATTGCTAAGGAAAGCCCCGGTTTATTATTTGACATATTAATCCGGCTCTTGGCGGCTAGGAAAGGGTATAAAGAACAAGCTGGTAAAAGTATTACCTCATATTTTTTCTTCATAAGGCTGACAAACTTCAGCTCCATCTTCCGGCTTGACTCCAGACGGTTTAGAAATCCAGCATGAAGTTCATCAGCGGTAAACTTCTCCAGCACAGTGGGTTCAAAATTAAATTCCTCCAGCGAAGAAGTTTCAGCTTTGCCAGAGTGCCTTGTTAATACACGGGGTTCAGGGGTGTGGTGACCCGTCTCAGTAATAGCAACGTCTGGAAGGGCTGTATCTTCATCAGCCATTGAAGGGCTGGGCAGTTTAGGATCATCCCTCGCAGGGCTTTCAGCGGTCGTATTATGACCCGCCGGCTCAGGTGGCTGGTGAATGTTTTTCTCAGTATCTGCGGCTGGTGGAGAGGCCGGCTTAGCAAACACTGGCTCTTTAGCAATTGGGGCGGCAGTAGACCCGCCAGTTTTCCTTCGTTTGGCTTGGGCCCTGGAAGGCGCAGTTGATGGTTATATATATGTCAAGGACATTGAAAACATTCAAGTGCAAAATAATACATACTCCGGGTTGATCTTCATTGGGGGCAGCTTTGATGCGGTTGAGTCGCCAGATGAAGGCGGAGAGTCCTGAAGGCATCCAAAGTAATACACGACAGTAAGATTACAATGCAAAATTGATGAGAATCATGTTTCCGTAAAAGGATACCTCAGCTGGCCGTTTTCGAGGAGCCGGGGAATGAGGTAACCCGGCCACGAGGTCGTCAGAGCCGGAGCTCCGGGTCTGGCGTCGGGAGTTGTGCTGTTGTTTTTTCAAAAGGAAATTGGGATCTAAGTGAGCAAGAGGATGAGAGAAGGGGACTTTCCGGACGACCCGCCGTACTCTGTCTTGTGGATAGATCTCTGAGTCAGAAATATCAATTACCTCAGGAGCGTTGGCGTGGCTTGCTTCCGTCTCATCCTGTGAGTAATTATTGTCAATAAGCTGTATAAAGAGACGGCCAAGAGAATCAAGTTCTACCTCCGAGTCATCACTTTCAGCCGGCTCTGGAGTGGCGGCTTTCTTCTTCTTTTTGGCTGGGGTTTTCGTCTTAGGCTTTCTCACCGGCGGGTTGAATTTCTTCTTCCAGAACGGGGAGTTGGCCTATACATAAGCCGCCGGTTAAGGTTAGAAGGTGCAAGATAAGTATAATCAATTGAAGGAAAAGAGACTTACGTCTGGAGCCGGATTCTTGGCATAGAAGGGCTTTAGCCCAACCTTGTCGCAAGCTTCCTGACTTTCGCCAAGGAGTCCCTTGACGCCACTGTTGATGTCTTCGTCAGTCAAGGGAGTTGTCTTGAAGCAAAGGGGGTCATTGGGTTCACCCGTATATTCGCACATGAGCCGGTCACGCCGGCTCAACGGCATGATTTTCCAGCTTATCCAGCAACGGGTTAGGTCAACACCTGTCAAGCCGTTAGCCAGCAGAGCCTTGACCTTGGTGTAAGCCGAGGCGTATTTTGCTCGCTCGGCGGCTGTCATTCGTGCTGGGAGGGGGTTGTCATTGGTAAAGCAGAGCCGGGTTGGACGGTAACCCGGCAGGGGATTCTCGCCTTCAGGAGAGGTGTCCTGGCAATAAAACCAGGTTTTGTTCCAGTCCTTGGGGTGACTCGGCAAGGTGGCTGAAGGGTATGGCAGGTCTCTTCGTCTTTGGATGGTAATACCACCAAGTTCCAAGCTGGGACCAGCCGCCATTTCAGTCTGGCGGTTTGCATAGTGATATTCATAGAAGAGGTCAACAGACGGTTCTTCTTGCATATAGACTTCAGTTAAAACTTGGAATTGGCATATATTGGTAACTGAGTTGGGGCCTATGTCTTGAGGATGGATCTGGAAGAAGTGAAGAACATCCCGAAAAAACTTTGACCCGGGAGGGCGAAACCCGCGAAGGATGTGGTCAGTAAATATGATGATCTCTCCCTCCTTGGGCTCAGGCCTCTTCTCCGGTCCTGGAACCCGCCAGTGTATTTCCTCTTTACTTGGTAACATGCCAGATTCAACAAAGTTAGCTAGGAGTTCTTCAGTGACTCCGGAGCTGACCCAATCACAGGAGGATGGAGTCCTCGTCATGACGGCGGGTTACGCTACAAAAATAGAAGGAATGGCGGGTTAAGAAGAACAGTCGCTGTGTAATGCAGTTATAATCAGTGTAAGTGGAAGAGCTAAGCCGCCAGAAAAATTGGCGGAGAGCCGGCAATACAATGGCGACTTACGAAGCCAAGATGGTATGGATGGGAAAATGACTAAGTGCAGAAAACAGATTTTGCATATTGTCTATTCATTGCAAGATCTACGGGCGAAGAAAAAATGAAAATGAATACGACTTAGAAATAACAGTGGATGAACGAGATCAATCTACCCGCAACAATGAGTGTCATATGGACACAAAAATGAGTGGGGGATGGACTTCGGAGGAGTGCCCGCAGCCAAAGGGTAGTGATACGAGGTCTTGGGCAGTGCTCGATGCCTCAGTGGTTTTCGATGGTGATGAACTCGCAAGAACAAGGAAGAACTCGGAACCCTAACGGGAGTGTACACAGATTCAATGAGGATCAGAGGAGCTTACCTCTGAGATGCGGAGGCGCCGATGAGGCTCTGGTCCGTTTCGGGCTGAGGCAGTGGCCGGCGAGGAGAGCGACGGCGCGTCTTCGGTTGCGGGCGGCGGAGCTCTGGAGAGGGAGGCTTCACGCGAGGAAGGAGACGACAGCGACAGGCGGAGAAAGGGAGGAGGCGCACGTGGCGCTATTTATAAGGAAAAGGGCAACCGTACGCGCGAAAGTGGGGAGCTACAGTAAATTGGCGCCTTGATTTTCGGGATGACCTTTCGGTGACAAAGATCCGTTGCAAACGTCATGGAATCTTTTCCGAATATTCCGTGTGACGTCATGGCGGGTTACAAGTTGACTTTCCAGATGACAGCGCAATGAAGACTCGCCGTTAAGTAAAGTTAAAGATTGACATGAGCTGGCTCAAATCAACCTGGGGCCTAATGTTGGGGATATAACCCGTGGTGAGACCCGCCCAGGCGGGGCCGGGTTACACCGGGCGGCTCGTAAGCCCAAGACTTGTAAGGTGGGCTTAAGGATGCAGGCAAAGCCGCCAGGGCGGCTTACCAGATGGGCCGTTGACAGGGGCCCAGACGGAAGATGGCGTGAAGACCCGGGTGGCTAAGCCGCCCGGTGGCGGCTTACCCAAGATGGTATGGCGGCTTAGAGACAGAATAGGACACGTTATGTGAGTCGGTTTGAGACGTGTAACCCGGGGCCTTGACCTCTTATATAAAGGCTAGACCCCGGGGCGGCTGAGAGGAGAAACCAAGTAATCGAGAGCTAGGTCAAGCAATCCGCTCCCTTGTAATCGATACTCCAGCTAATACAACACAAGCAGGACGTAGGCTTTTACCTCTACTTGAGGGGCCGAACCTGGGTAAACTCGTGTCCTTCGTCCCGATCAACCCCTTTGAGTCCACTGCTATGGCGATGGCCTCGAACCTAAGTCTTCGGACATCTGCCGTGACAAAACCACGACACTACCTATGAAATACATGGGAGTCCCAGTAACTTATGCAATGCTCAAAACCATTGATTGGGACTTTGTAGGTGCTAAGCTGATTAAAGGGCTTGATGCTTGGATTGCCTATGTGGCATCTACTTGTGCTAGGGTTACTTTGTTGGATTCTAGCCTAGATGGAAATCCATCTTTTCTATGTCTATGTTCCTTTTCAATAAAACCTTTATTGAAAAAATGAATACACAACGTAGACGGTTCTTTTGGAGGAAGGGTAAGAAAAAACATGCTTATCATATGGTTAGGTGGGCCAGGATCTGCCGTTCGAAACGAGTTTGTGGGTTGGGTATCAAAGATCTTCATAAACAAAATGTTAGTCTACTCGTTAAATGGTGGTGGAAGGTTGAAACTGGTGATGGGTTATGGCAACGTATTGTTCAAGCTAGGTATCTTAAGCGGACAACGGTTGCCAATGTGCAAACCCGTTTTTCAGACTCGCCATGTTGGAAGGCGATAATGAAAGTTAAAGAGGTGTACATGGCAGGGAGGAAGATCAATATTAATAGTGGAGACTTAATAAGGATCTGGCATGATCCTTGGCTTCTGGATGTTACCCTACGGGATCGTTTCCCTGTCCTTTTTGATATTTGTCAAGAGCAGGACTGCACCCTTGCTACCTTTATTACTAAAAATTGTGAGCTCAAGTTCAGACGTGGGTTGTTTGCTGAGCTGGCTGATCAGTGGGAGATGATTGTCTCTGGGGCTAGGAACTTTCCTTTGAATAGCTCCCCTGATGCTATTACTTGGGTTCTTAATAGCAAAGGGACCTTTACTACCAAATCGGTTTATGAATGGCTGGAGAGAGACCTGTCGGGACCTAATTACAAATGGGTTTGGAAAGCTAAGATCCCACTGGAAAAAAAATCTTGTTGCAGTTGTTTCAAAATGCCGTGCTTACTCGTGATAACATGCGTAAAAGAAACTAGCCTGGGAACTCTGCTTGTTCATTTTGTCATAATGTGGAAACTCTGAATCATTTGTTCTTCACTTGTGCATTTGCTCGCTCGGTTTGGGGGTTTTTGGGTTTGACATTGGGGGCATCCTGCTGCCCGCGATCCCTTTGGCAGAGTTGGGCGTGGTTCTATAATTACCTTCCTGGAGGCAAAAAATATTATATGATGCTTCTTGCTTCCATTTGTTGGGGGATTTGGAGTACCCGCAACAAAGTTACTTTCGAAAAGCATGTTGTTCGCACTCCTTTAGAGGCTGTTTTCACTGCTTGCTCTTTCATGATGTACTGGGCAGGGCTGTTGAAAGAAGGTGACAAGGTGAAGTTCCAGGCTGGGGCTAGGAAGATGGCTCAGGTCGCTGCTGCGTTGGCTGACAGGACTACCACTCGTGGCAGGCCCCTGCTGGAAGATGGTGTCGGCTCCCAGTTCGGCTAGCTTGTTGCTTTATCCTTGCTTTAGCCTTGCTCACTGGGGTTTAATGCCCGCTGAGTTCTGTAGTTCTTTTGGGCAGTTCTCGTTGGTGCTTATTTGGTAGTCATATCCAAGATTGTGTTGGGGTTGTTGTAAGTGTCATCAGGTTTTCGCCCCATAGTGGATGTTCCGTTTTAGGATCATCTACAGTGGGTTTCCTGGTGATGCTCCAACTCACTCCCCCCTTTCGGTCCCATTTTGCTTTGTGTCGCTCTGGTCAGTAATCACTCCCCTGGAACAAAACCAGACTTGGACCAGATGTATTTCCATTAAGCATTTAATGGAAAGGGGTGTGAGCCCGGTTGAAAAAAAATGCGCATCTTTGTGCTCTGTCGACACTCTTGATGAATGGATTTAGCATCCGAAGCATATTCCCTGATTTGCCAAAAAAATCTACAGGAAATAATTGCTAAGAGGTTAAAAATATCCTAATATGGTTACCTTTAGGTAAACATCTTATATGGTGCTTGTACCATGGATTAGTATATTCTAATGAAGAATAAATTGAGAACACCCGCCCTGCAGTTGGTATCGAGAAGTTCTGCTCCACTACTTTGAGAACTATGATAATGGGTATTGAAGAGAGGTTTACTGTTGAGATTTTTATCTGCTTTGCAACTTCATATGTTTGTACTTCCACCAGAAAGTCTGAAAATCCCGCTGCAAGAGCACCCTACTATAAATCAAGTTAACTTTTAGCTTTTAGACGTAGCTCTGCTAATGTGAAGAACTGCGTTAGCAAATAATTGATCCAATAGCTGAAGAATGGATCTAGACATTCAATGTATGGAATTTGAACTGACAACAAATAATGAATATTGGAAGATAGTATGCCACGGTATCAGTTATGAGGTAAAAAAAATCATTTTCTCCCTTTAATATTTTAGTCATGATTTATAGTTTTTCTCACTAACCTCTCTTCATAATTATTTTTGGATTAAATTTAGCTTTTTAGAAAGCTATAAAGAATAGTTCTAACTTTTGCGGGTAGTCAACCAAATTCTGGCTCTTGGTTGAAAGCCCCTTGTCATCATAGTTTACTCGAAGGCAGCTTCAGATTGATTCTCATACCGAGGGAGTCATCTTTGGAAGCAATAGTTCTATTTTTTTATAAAGAAGCATGTTATATTTGTTTGTTTTTTGTATAAGTAGCAAATCTTTCAAACGGATGTTATGATTAGAATTATGACAACATCGGTGTTCATCACTATTCTTTTTGGACTTGAATAGATCTATGTCTAAATTACACATAATGTGTACGAGCAAATTACTATAGTTTGAATTTCATGTCTTTCTTGACTCTGTGGCGAAGCATAGTCACCTTAGTACTATGTTGCTTTCTACATGTCTTCTCATGGCCTTATTAAAGATATCCGTTCTATGGTTTTAAACACAAGATGATATTTTTGTAGCACATTTCGTATAAGTTTTCCTCCTATAAGGCTATAATTTCAAATTCAAGCCCACCCAACACACAAAGTTTCTATATTTTTATTTTCTATACAGGAAGTAGTTGGCGTAGCTGTGGTGTTGATGAACGACACCCCATGCAGAGGCGACAGTGACCACGGGGAAGAGATCAAGAACATCAAAAACCTCTTGCGGTGTTCCTCCTCCTCATCGCCATCGCCGCCACCAACGGCAATAATGACGACCAGCTCACGAGACGGCTACTAGAGCGCTGGAGCCTTCTTGAGAAGAAAAAACACTCGAGATCAAGAGAGATCGAGAGAGAGTGAGGGAGAGAGGGGGGAGGGGGGAGATCGATAGAGGGAGGGAGAGAGGGAGGGAGGAAGGGGGAGAGAGATCTTGCAGGTACGCATTGGTAGGACTACCACGTTCTGAAATATAAATGAGATTTGGTGGTAAGTCACCATTGTGTTTGTTCCCAATCTGTCAGACACCATAACTTTCATGTCGAATGTGTTGTAGAAATGTTCTTCGATAAATATGTTTTTAGCTCTTGATATTTTAGTGTGGTTGTAAATTTATCCATTCACATATCACTCCGAGAAACATTTTTAGTTGGGAGAAGGAAGAAAGGAAGAAAAGGAGAGCGCTTTAACGGTAAACAGGAAGTCGCCAATGCAGCCTGTTGCAATGCACGAGCGTTCTACTAGTTTAATTAATGGAGGGGTTAATTAAGGTGGGGGGGAAAGGGGGTAGTGGCTTTAACATGGAAAAATGGGTCCCATAAGGTGAAGGAGGTGAGAGTGTGGCTAGGATGAAAAATGGTGGGAGGGAGAAGGAGAGGAGCTTGGAGAGGAAGAAGATTGGGGGAGAGAGAAGCTACTGTACCCAGCCCTCCTCACTTATTGCGATCTCATCAGTGTCGGGCGCTATATAGGGCCCTCCACTGCTAAAGTGCTGTCAACTTTGCCCCCGCGCAGGAAAATTTCCTGTGGCGGGAGGGAACAATACCCGCCACTGCTGTTACATACACGAGTGGCGGTCGTAGAATGTCACCCGCCACAGCAATGTGATGTGATTTTTGCCCCCGCGCGGAAGGGCATCTTGTGGCGGGCGGCAGAAGTTACCCGCCACTGCTATGCAAAGTACATGTGGCGGGCTGTAAAATATGCCCGCCACTGAATCATTTCGTCAACGGCTCAGGCGGGTTGAATTTATGAGTAGCGGGTGCAGATTTTTGCCCGCCACTGCATATCATGCACCTGTGGTGGGCGGCTTTTATTATCCGCCACTGCTCTCTGGCGGAAATAGCTGTGGTGGGTCCCAAGCGGCGCCCTCCACTAATTTGAGCCCACTTATAAGCCATATCCCAGTAGTGGGAGGTTCACATGGTGAGGCTCCTCTGTCCTATTTCTTCATCTTTTGTTATCTCAGGGAGGATATTAACCTACTTATTGGCCGCCTTCGTAATGTCCATGCATAACTCATAAGTAGTTCTGAGCCAACTAGTACCACAGACGATGCAATTGTAAGCATGTGTCAGTCTTTCTTTTATTCCCCCTAGTTACTAAAATTTGTGCTGCATGATTGTACTTGCACAGTTAATAGACATGTTGTACTTCTCATCTAAAATGGCATGCTGATCTAAATACAGCCAGCCAGCTTTACAAAAACTGTTTCGGAGATGCTGTGTCATGTCTTTCTGAATTTCAGTGCAATTCTTAATTAATTACAAGCATCACTTATTTGTTTATCAGTCTTTAGCATGAAAACATTATTTCGATATGTGACTGTCCATGCCAGTGGCAAGCAGCCAGGAAATCATATTACTTTTCTCTTTATTTGGCATAATATCTGATAGATTTTTTCGGATACAGTATGTGAACTTGTACTATCGTGTGAATAACCAAATCCACTTAATAGTGTTAATTATGTTGATGAAGGAACTGAAACGCTATTGTCTTATTCCATTAGTTGGCAAGCATGTCCTTAACTGACTTTAATGAAGTGATTTTACGCATTCCAGAGAATACACACAGCACTTGGCACCACACCAGATGTTACTTCACATGTTGAATACTTCTTCTCTAGAGCATATATGTTATTGGTGATGGTTTGCACTTGCACCTGGAAAGGGGGAAGAGCACTGAGCACATTCTTACCTTCTCTGGTATACCACCATAGACAGGCGAACATTTATTTTTGCCAAACCTGCTTTGGTAACATAGGGAATTTATTTCTTAACTCGTGGGTTGGTCCGGTCACAACATTTACTTGCTTTTGCGACAAAATGAGTCAGCAGAGATTCAGAATGGGAAAAAAATGTACCAACATTTCATATTCAGGGCAACCAGCCAGGAAATCATATTACCTTTCTCTTTATTTCTTTATTCCTTTCTTGACATGTGCCTTGTGTCCTACAGTCCCCGCTTTTCCTTTCTCTTTAGCTTTAAATAGCTGTGTCCCTCAAAAGTCATGTATCCTGGCAGTACTGTATCCCAACAAGAACTACTATCCTGCACAAAAACCTATGTAGCCAGATCGATAACAATGGTAATCAAGATAATAATCATGGTCCGTAAAGTATTCTTGATTATTCTTAAAAGTTTCTGAATCCAAATAAAATATAAAAAAGATAAATGCGACGACCTAGCCACCGCCAATCGCCTGAAAAAACTCCTCCGCTTTCACCCAATCCCCTTGCTGTAGGAGATATGCCCTAGAGGCAGTAATATCAGTTGCTTTTGTATCTCCAAGTTTGTAATGAATGTTTATGATCCATGCTATAACTACAATGATTCTCGAGTCTGCAATATCCATGAGGCCCGGAGGGAAACTCATTTGCACGTGCGGTATAATAAACGGAAATATGTATTCCTAGTCTTGCCTCTAAGACTGGCTCAAGTATTGCATGATGATCCTGTTTTCCTGATCATGGGCATGGCTATGCCGGCAATTTTGAGGGCACGATGTTGGTAGAACACTTGTGTTGAATCGACCCAAATTGATGTTATGCTATGAGATATATTCGTCACAAGTTAATGGTTAATAACACAGAGATGGTTAACGTTTGCATGATTCCTTAGACCATGAGAGTATCGAGTTTCTTCATGCTTGCTTCATGATCTTTGGGGTTTGTTAAACGTCATCCGTAAATGGGTGGCTATTACGGCAGCTTACGGGTTCATGCAATAGTATGTCAAGTAACTTGATAGCTCAAGATTGGGATTTGCTCCTCCGACGATGGAGAGATATCTCTGGGCCCTCTCGGTGTTACGGTATCCATCATCGTCTGGCCAGACACTTTGTGATTTGATCATGGGGATGCCGGAACACGGGAACGAGAAAAGAGAACAATACCGGCAACGAGGTAACTGGCATAGTGGACAAGTTGTTGATCCACGAGGATGCCAACATGTCTCACCTCGGGTAATTGTAACATATCGCGAAGCAACAGGAATAGCACACAGCAACTGGAGGTTCACTCGAATATTTATTCGTGTGGGTATAGGGATCGATATGGGTGTCCACGGCTCCGATGTTGATCATAGATCGGAAGGGGTTCCGGGTCATGTCTATACTTCACCGAACCTATAGGGTCACACGCTTAAGGGTCATCTATCTGCTGAATACTAGACAGGGAGTCGGAGAGAAAGTTTTCCGGAAAAAGTTTTCGGAGACAGCGGAAAAGTTCCGAAGAAAGAGGTCACCGGATGAGTTCCGGTGAAACTGGAAAAGTTGTTTCAGGGGATACCAAAAAGTCAAATTAGTTTTGGCACGTGCCTGATAATTCTTGGAGGGTGCCAGAATTGTTCTGGAAACTTTTTGGAATTTTCCGGGATGAAAACTGGAAATGTTCCGGAGCTGCCGGAACCGCTTCAGATGCTTTTCGCAGATGAAAATCGCTAATCCAGAATTGTTCCGGATTGCATTGAAACTTTTTTAGTGGGTACTGGAAATGTTCTAAGACCACATAAATATTTTCAGTTCGATCAGACGCTGAAAAATGTCGTCGTGAATAGTGAAAGTGCTTTTTGGATATTTATGGAAAATCACCTTTTGGGATATTTCCCAAAAGGCTTCTAGAAGGCCTTGGGGACCAAGGAAGCCCCTCATGGGGGGGCCCCCAAGGGTTAGCCGGCCAAGGGTGGAGCTCCTCCATGGAGCTCCACATGGCACCCATTTTCCTTCTTATGATTTTTATGTGTGACATAAAGTGGGATATTTTGGTACTTGAAGTGACCATCCTACCCCTTGGTTTTCCTATAAATAGGAGGTGAGTGGGATGCCCACTTCCTCATCCTTGGTGCTCATACACATGCTTTGCTTTGCAAGCTCTCTCTCTCCCTCCCACGAAAAGAGTTTTTCGTAGAGCTGAAAGGCTGTCTGGGTTCCAGCAGGAACTAGTTCTGGACGGCGAAGCCCTGCCGGATAGATGACACCATATGTGTGCAACCCCGTAGAGAGGTCGTAGTTTCGATCTTTTGCCCGAGGGGCTGTTCGTGTGTCCTCCCGAAGGGCTGTCCGAGTCTCCATTCGAGTTTCGAGGGTCCTCCCGAAGGGCTGTCTGCGACATCGTCCGGGGGACTGTCCGACCGCCTCCCGAAGGGCTGTCCGACGAGGGAGTACATCCTCGCGGTTGGGAGGTTGTAAAATCCTAGCTGCGGGGATCTGCACCAACGATCTCCACCGACTCTTCTTCCGCTGCGCTTCGAGTCGGTACGGATCAGATCAAACCTTGTATGCAGTCTCCATAGTGGTCCTGGGCGTGCTCGCTATACCGAAATTTTTTATTTTCTGTCGCATTCCCCAACAGTGGTATCAGAGCTAGGCTATACGTAGATGCATGTTATGATCTAGAATACATGAGATGTATGGGTATTGCATAGCATAATTTTGTAGTAGATAAGATCTATTACTGAAAATTATCTGAAAACATTGAAGAGAGATATGGCACGAACTTGACGAAGTCTTCAACGAAACACCGGTGAGAATTGAAACGAATGAAGATACTACGAATGAGTGGAGATACATGAGAATGAAGAGATCATGATCCACTAATAGAAAATTTGAACGAAGCACCGGAATAATAGAGATACGAACGAAAAGACAACAATTGAGAAGAATTGGAGAACGAAGCTGAAAGCTGAGAACGAATAAATCTTCTGAAATGATGGCCTTCGGAGGATCGATAAATGAAGACAACTCTGAAATGCTCCGGATAGATAGGGCAGGAATTACTCATTATTGGCAACAATTTGGAAGAATAACATCAAACTGAAACCATGAATATCTGAGGATGGAACCAGATTTAAGAGAAACTCTCCTTCGGTCTTCAAAGCTGAGAATGATGACAAAGAACACATCAAGAATTACCAAGGCACTCCGGAATAATGAATAAGAAAAGGTTGAGCCAACAATGAAAATGATTTAGAAGCGACATTTGAGACGGAATATGACTGATGGAATTCATTCTTACGTCATATTGAAAAGAACTTGAGGAGATCTCCGGAAGATTAGATGAGCCAGGTAAGATCCTGGGGACAAACCTGTGGGTTATGAGCCCACTCAAAGAGATCACCGTTGAAACGATTGCTTATGAAGAGAGATTGCACCGGTACACATTGAAAAGTTGATGAGGTGAGAACTTCAAAATAATTTGAAAGGATTTGAATGGGAACATGAGTCTTCTGAGATATCTTCAGCACTCCAGTTAGAAAAGAGAAATATGAAAACCAAGAAAGGCTTGATAAAGAATTCCAACACGGGAAAGCATTAAGAGAATGACAAGGATATGATGAACACCGAGAGCTTGAATTGAATCCACCGGGAAAGAAAACAAAGATGAAGGCTAAGAAATGATAAACTTGAGCACTGAGCATCTTCACCAAGAATCATCGGATACGATACGGAAGAAAGATAGCGGAAGCATCACTGAAAAGAAAGGCATTTGAATGAGAATTTAATCATTGAAGAAAAGGGCGGGAGGGTGGGGAAAAACAAAGAAGACTTGAAACAGATGAGACGAACTCCGAAAAGAAATAAGAGTATAGATCTTGCAAGAAATTGGAAGGGGTTGAATCATCTCGAAGAGAAGCACACCGGTTGGAAAGAATTGACATGACAACTCCGGTTGAACAAAAGGATTAGCATTCCCACAAAATATGAGAACACCGTTTAGAAAAGATATGAAATCACCACTTGACATCGAAGCAACTTGAATTACCATATTCCAACAAAACAAAGGATGGGGCTTGAGAATTAAGCCGGAAACAAATACAAACCCATTTGCAGTTGTTGGAAGGATAATCCTAGGTAACTACTTGAATTCCCACCTAAGAACTTCCGAAAACTTTCTTGGTTATGCAATCGGGTGTTGGGGATACAAGGAGGAAATATCTCACACAACTAACAAACCTACACCCCAACTGTATCCATCCTTCAACACATAACCAGAGGCTTTCGCAAGTCCATCTACCTCAGACACTCGCAATCACAACGATACTAAGTATGGCAGTACATCCGAACTCTCTCCACCAGTACTGGGGATGCCGGACTCCTCTCGCCACTACTAGTATTGAAGCAATTTCGAACATCCTCCGTCCTGAGATACTAAGGAAACTGAATGATAACGATGTGCACAAGAATCCCCTGGAGCTCAACTCCCCGGAAGAAATCAAGTCAGACAGGAGGCACCAAGACAGAACTCCGTCACATCGGCATCATATAGATTCCAAAATACCCGCGTGATCCTAAAAAAATTTGAGCGAGAAGAGGAGTAGAATCAAAATTTCTAAGTCGTAATTCCTCACCAGAGCATAGAAGAGAAGTAAAAAGAATCCTACTCTCCGATATAACTAGACTCAAAATAGTTTTAACTAGACTCGACTCGGCCAAGTTCGATCAATCAAGGGGGCTCCTAGGTCGGTACAGGCTCTGATACCAACTTGTCACGCCCAAGATGCGATCCTATCCTTATTTTGGCATGAGGGCCTCGACAGGGATAGAAGCGCATCTCGTCGTGTTGCAAGAATGGATATCATTACAAGTACATGTAAAGAAAAGATGAGTATATGGAATTGGCTTACACTCGCCACAAGCTACATCAATATCACATCAATACCATAACATAACAACCACCATACAGAAGAGCAGGGTCCGACTACGGACGAAATCAAACAATAAAATGACATCCATCCTTGCTATCCCAGGCTGCCGCCTGGAACCCATCCTAGATCGATGAAGAAGAAGAAGAACTCCAAATCAAACAAGCATCGCGCTCACGACATGTCATCGCATTACCTGTACCTGCAACTGTTGTTGTAGTAATCTGTGAGCCACAGGGACTCAGCAATCTCATTTCCAAGGGTATCAAGACTATTAAAGCTTAATGGGTGAGGTATGGTTAAGTGGTGAGGCTGCAGCAAGCGACTAAGCATTTATTTGAGTGGCTAACTTACGAGTACAAGAATATAGGGGGATGATGGTCGAATAAACGGACGTGGTCTAGTAACAATCTCTAAGAGATCCTGAACACCTACTTACGTCAAACATAACCCCACCGTGTTCTCTCTCGCATCAGAAATTCACGAGAAGAGACAGTCACGGTTACGCACACAGTTGGTGTATTTTATTTGAGTTTACTTCAAGTTTGCTATGACCGGGTGTTAAACAAAGTTTCCAAGTTTGCCACATAACCGCGGGCACGGCTTTCCGAAAGATTTAACCCTGCAGGGGTGCTCCTACTCATCCATCACAAACTAACCACACTCAGCGGGAATAACCTCGACCACGAATCTCATGATCTTCCTAGGCAATTCCGTTGGAAAACCTCAACCTCGAGATACCCCAAAGTATCGGAATTCCTCACACAAGACGTTCGAGAAAGGTAAAACAAATCCAGCAAGGCCGCCCGGCGCGTCGACGAACCCGATAGGAGCCGCGTATCTCGTTCTCAGGACACGTCGGATAAGCTAGTGTACAGGGCCTGATAGACATCACCCGAGTTGCCCCGGGGTGGCCCCGCACAGTGCTCTGGTTTGGACCAACACTCATGAGGAGCACTGGCCCGGGTTGTTGATTAAAGATCCTCGGGTTAATTACTCCCTATGCAGGTTTATTAGTTAGGCAAATGTAGTACCAATGTTGGGCCTTGCCAGACAAGTTTTATCCTGAAACGAATATCAAGGGGGTCCCCATAACAACCCCGAGCATGTTAGGAGCGCTCATTTATGGAACATAACACCGGTACACAAGTAACTAGGGCGGCAAGAGTGGAACAAAACACCGAGCAAAAGGCCAAGCCTTCCACCCTTTACCAGGTATATATGTGCATTAAATTAAATAGTAGTAATATTGTGATATAACAAAGGATATCCATGTTGCACATGGAAAGAGCTTGCACCTGCAACTAGCAATGCTATAAGAAGGGCTGAGCAAGCGGTAACATAGCCAAACAATGTTTTGCTAGGTAGTGGAGGGTTAGAGGCTTTTCATGGCAATTTGGGAGGCTGACAAACATGTGGTAGGTAGCGAGACATTGCGATAGAAACGAGACAACTAGCATGGCAATGATAGTAATGGTATCCAGGGAAATGATCATCTTACCTGAGATCCCGCTTGGAAGAAGAACGAATCCATGCAGAAGACGAGCCAACGTAGTCGAACGAATCCTCACACTCCGAAGCGGTTTTGGAACTCTATCGAGAAGAAGCAAATCGGAAACAACAATCAACACACGAGAACACCACAACATATGCATGACATGTTGCGCAAACAATTATGATGCATGTCCGGTTTACTATGCGAGGCATGGCAATCACAACAATCAAATACTACACATTAAGTGAAGCTCAATATGCAACGTGTTGCATATTGACGAAACTCCACATTCAAATATTTAGTTCACTCTCGTTTAGGTATACGACAATATTAAATGTTGTTAAACATGGCAAGAGGTGAAGCATAAGTAAACTACACATCTAGGCAAGTTTAAATGAGGCCGGAACAACATATAGCATTTCCAAAATGACCCCATATGTTAATTTCGAAATTGGTCCAGATCTGAACTAATCAGGTTTTAAATTTGTTAAACAGCAAAATAAAGTGAACCATGCAATTCTACACGTCGTTCTAGTCCATTTACATATATAGAACATCTCAAACGGAGCTACGGTCTAAAAGATATGACACCCGCAAGATGCATATGACATGAATGCAAAATGCATGCAAACACCCACCACAACATGTTACAACATAGATGCAGCAATATATTATGAAACTACATGAAATTCTAGTCAAGATTCATATGCAACATGTTCAAAACGGAGCTACGGTTCAACCACAATCATCAATGCAATATTTTAATTAAATCTGCCCAAAACAGCAACATGGCATATTGCACGCATGAAAACAACAAGTTACAATATTCTAAAATGCACAACTAAGCATGGGGCAGTAGCATACAACATACACTTCATTACATCTTCACATATCATACTCAAAAGAGTCATGGATCACATGGTACGAAGCTCACAACATGGCAACAAAATATGGCAGATTAGGACTTAGTGAAAATCACAGGGTTTTAGCTTAGCAGATTTCACGGAGGCATATGGCAGCAATAAAACTATATGCTACAGGGCATATTATGACATGAAAATTTACAGCATGGTAGAGGACATGATGCATTACAATTCATTACTTTGTGGCAACATCAAATTATGCTCAGATTCATGGCAACCATCCACACAACATGGCATATTGAAGAAAACCGATTCTCAGACTTAGTGAAAATTAGGATAGTCATGAGCAGCAGTTTTTATCAGATTGACATATTGAGCAACAGGTTTAATTATGATGCAAAACCTATTCATGCAAACTATTGGTACAACATGATAGAGCATAACATGCTCAACAAAAGACCCCTTGGTGGCATCACCAAAATACTCCTAGAACACTAGCAAAACACATGGCAAGACAGCAAGAAAATAACAGATTTCCAGACTTAGAAATATTTTGGACCCTCAAAACAACAGATTTTTATAGCATGTTGGCAACAAGAAAACAACACCTAAACATGCATTTCTATGACAACCAAAAATACCAGGGCCTAGCACACATGACCAAGAGCACATCTCATGTTCAAAATTATTTTATATGATGCACGGATTAAATCACACGAAATAGACAAAAGGGCATCATGATAAAAATGACATGCACATGAACTTCCTCCAATGACAAAACTAAATGCACGGTTAAATACTATGGATTTTCCTACCCCGAAAACATGTATAATATGCATAGGTTCACGTGGAAAAATAAGTCACAATTAATTATGCCAGTTTATGGCCTAATCCCCTTTTAGCAATTATAAATGCAAGTTACATGCAAAAATTACAATGAACAGGTTTGTCATGCATGAAAATACGATGCCGATATTATGAACATTTTTAATATATTGTTGGGTTAATTCCAATGCACGGGTAAATAAATATGACAATGCAAAACTGATGGCAATTATGCAATATGATGCAACAGCGAGCTTAGGCATTTTAACGTGGACGAGAATGGCATATTATTAACCTACACATTTTTCTGAGCATTTTTCATATATAAAACATTTTTATACGGTGCACGATTAATTATTTTATCAACAATTTTAAAACAGGATTTCTCTGAAAACAAATAAAATGCTAACGGGCCTAATCAAAACGGGAAGGAAAAAAAACACGCAGGGGGGGCTGGCTCACCTCGTGGGCCTTGGCCCATTCGGTGAGAGGCAGAGGCGAGGCAGGGGCTGGGCCGGGCGAGGCCTGGGAGGCGGCCCAGGCGGATCGAGCGCTCGGGCGGGAAGCTCCTCCGGTCGTCGTCCTCCTCCCCGCAGAGACGAACGGCGGCGGCTGCAGGGTCAACGGCGACGTCCCCCGTCGCGGATCCAGACAGAACCAGCGGGAACGGGGAGATCCGGGCTGCAGGAGGCCGGATCCGGCGGGTCCTGGTGGCGGCGAGGGCCGAGGCGGCCGGCGGCGGAGCTCCTGCGGGCATGGAGGAAGAGAAGCAGAGAGAAGGGGAGGTTAGGGGAGAGAGGGAGCAGAACGGAAGGAGGAGAGCAAGGCGAGGGGCGGCGGAGCTTCGGCCTGGGTCCGGCGGGCGGCGGCGCTCCGTGGAGGGCGACGGGAGCTCGGGCGCGGGGTGGCTCGGGCGTGGGCTCGCCGGTGGCTGCGGGCTGCGAGGAGCTCGGGGCTCTGCGGTCGCCGGACGTGTCCGATTTGACCACGGACATGTCCGGTAGGTGGGGTTTTTGGGCGATTTCAGCCTCTAGATCGCGATCCGAGGGCCGAAAATGGGCAGATGGATGGGGCTGCGGGATCTGGAGGAGGAGGGCTAGCAGGTGGGGTTTGGTAGGGGGGTGGCTGCAATTTTGGCAAGGGGGAAACCCTAGAGAGTGAGAGGCTCTCTCTCCATGGGGTGGTTTATATAGGGTATGGACTAGGGTGGGATGGATCTCGTCCGTCCGATCGCGATCCGATGACCATGAGCGGAGGGGGCTAAGTTGGGCTAGTGGGCTGTGGAGAGTTGGTTGGGCCAAGAAGAGAGGGAGGTTTGCGGCCCGTGACAAGATTTGAAATACCGAAAGCGTCCGATAATAAACCGATGCCGCGGGCGCGTGCGTGTGTGGTTGGGCTCGAAACGGACGACGACACGAACGGAGCGAACCGGCAACTACGAACGGATGCAAGTTTTGAAAATGAGTGACGATGCTATGCACATGATGCGAATGATGCGATGATGAATGCGACAAACAGACGAATCACACGATGACAATGAAATAAAAGGGGAATCTTCTGGAGCGTCGGTTCCGGGCTGTTACAGGGTAGCAGATGAAATCTGTTACCCGATGTTCCTGTTGCTTCCCGTGAATTTGCGTAGTCCTGATCTTGACGGCATGGTAGAATCTCACAAAGTTCTGGCAATCGGCGATCCCTTCATGCTGCTCCTGAGTATGCTGATTGACAGATCAACGAAGTGCTAACAGTTCTTTGGGTTCTACCATAGTTAAAGAAAGATGGATGTTTCGCAGACGAAAGGGCAATGCAGATATGATCTGCACGGGGGTCACGCGTATGACTAAGTTTAGTATGGGGCTCGAGATTTTATTATCTCGTGTTTCATACACCCTGGAAAGTTAATCTAGCAACTTGAATTATCATACTTGATGATGAGCGTTGGTAGCTGCGGTTTAAGTAAAAACCTTAGAAGCCACGTAAAATAAAATTTTGTATAAACCGATTAGAGGCGTCTAACTTGGTTTTGCAGGATGGTTTGCATGTGATGTGGTATAGCAGGTCTCACATTAATTTGATTATGTATGAGTTGACTATGTGATGTAATTTAACATGACCTGCGTGTCATGATTCGGCATGATGGCTGGAGCCATATGATTGCACTTTAATGACCTACGTGTCAACCTTATGTAATGCACTTATTTTATTAGCTATAGAGATAGCAATATTATCTGGTGCATCGACAAGGTGGTGGCAATCTTCGCGAAGGTGTAAACCGACGCGAATGCCGAAGACGTAGAAATACTTGACTTCTCCGTGAGAAGGGGCTTTACCATATCATGCTATTATGAATTGCCTGAGATGTTTATCCCTCTTGATGCACCCTTCTTGATTGCGCGGTAGTCGCTTTTTATTAGGGCGATCTCTCACTAAAATATCAAGTAGTTAGTGTTCTCCCAAGTGTAGCACCGTCACGGCACCTAACTTTTCGGGGTATCACAGGATCTCCCTGGGTACGAACGAATAGGGATGTGTGAGGCGGGTGAGTTGAGACCTCGCGGCGAGATCACTTGGTTGTCTTGACGTTCTGGAAGGATCTCCCTGAGCTCGGAACACGCCCATCGAAAGATGAACAAGAGTCACATAGAGATGTGATCGGCAAGTTTGCCTACCGATTGAAGTTCGCGCCATCAGTGTTCATCTCGTTCAATGGCGTTGAATGGATATGCGGATCTTGAATCACTCACAATCAATTATGAGAAATATTGATTTGAGTGGGAGCGCACTTTAGAATAAAACTGTTTATTCACTAGTGCAAAAATCATTATGAACAAAGTCTAAGTGAAATTGTGTTTTCCGTTGTAGATCAAATGGCTCGCAACAGCGCGTTCAACTTAGGCCCGTTGTTAGAGAAAGAGAAGTTAGCTGCGAATGGAAACAACTATGCGGACTGGGTCTGTACCCTGAGGATTGTCCTCAGGAGTGCTAAGAAAGTGTACGTGCTTGACGGACCTCTTCCACCTAAGCCGGCGGCAACAGCCGCGGCAGACATACAAAATGTCTGGACCACTAAGGATGATGATTTCAACTTAGTGCAGTGCCTCATGCTGTCTTGCATGAGTTCAGAGCTTCAAAAACGTTTTGAATTCCATAACTCCTTTGATATGATCAAGGATCTGGATGCTCTGTACAAGTTTAATGCACGGTCTGAATGTTTTGATATCATGAAAATGATGGCGGAGACCAAGATGGCTGAGGGCAGTTTAGTTGGCGAGCACGTAGTCAATATGATTGGCTACGCTGAAAGGCTTAAATGTAGGGTAACGCAGCAGAAAACAAATTTTTTCCGACCTACGCACCAGCCCAGGATCACTATGGAGACTGCATACAAGGTTTGATCTCTTTCGTTACCGACTCGTAGCGCAGCGGAAGTAGAGTCGATGACGATCGGCGGTGCAGATCCCCGCAGCTAGCATTTTACAACCTCCCAACCGCGAGGATGTATACCCTCATCTGCCCCGCGGACAGCCCTCCGGGAGGCGGTCACACAGTCCCCGGACGGTGTCGCGGACAGCCCTTCGGGAGGACCTCCGAAACTCGGACTGTCACTCGGACAGCCCTTCGGGAGGACCTCCAAAACTCGGACGGTCACACGGAGAGCCCTTCGGGAGGCACTCTCGAACTAAGACCGAAACTACGATCTCTCTACAGAGTTGCACACATACGGTATCATCTATCCGGCAGGGCTTCGCCGTCCAGAACTAGTTCCCACCGGAACCCAGACAGCCTTTCGGCTCTACGAAACTATTTCGTGGGAGGGAGAGAGAAAGCCAGACGAGCATGGCACTTGTATGTGAGAGCAAGGATGTGAAGATGGCAGCCATCTCCCTTCCTATTTATAGGAAATCCCAAGGGGAATATCCCTTTCTCAAAAGGAATATGCCTTTGGAATATCCCTTTCTCAAAAGGAATATGCCTTTCTCAAAAATATCCAAAAAGTGCTTTCACTATTCACGACGACATTTTTCAGCGTCTGATCGAACTGAAAATATTCATGTGGGCTTAGAACAATTCTAGTACCCACCAAAATAATTTTCAACGCGAGCCGGAACAATTCCGGTTTAGTGATTTCATCTGCGAAAAGCATCTGAAGCGGTTTCGGCAGCTCCGGAACATTTCCGGTTTTCATTCCAGAAAATTCCAAAAAGTTTCCAGAACGATTCTGGCACCCTCCAAGAATTATCAGGCATGTGCCAAGACCAATTTGACTTTATGGTATCCCCTGAAACAACTTTTCCAGTTTTACCGAAACTCATCCGGTGACCTCTCTCTGCGGAACATTTCCGCTGTCCGAAACTTTTCCGGCGTCCGAAACTTTTTCGGTGTTTTTCTCTCAGACTCCCTGTCTAGTATTCAGCAGATAGATGACCCTTAAGCGTGTGACCCTATAGGTTCGGTGAAGCATAGACATGACCCGGAACCCCTTCCGATCAATGATCAACATCGGAGACGTGGACACCCATATTGATCCCTATACCCACACGAATGAATATTCGAGTGAACCTCCAGTTGCCGTGAGCTATTCCTGTTGCTTCGCGATATGTTACAATAACCCGAGGTGAGACATGTAGGCATCCTTGTGGATCAACACTTGTCCACAATGCCAGTTACCTCGTTGCCGGTATTGTTCTCTTTTCTCATTCTGTGTTCCGGCATCCCTGTGATCAAATCACCCTGTGTCTGGCCAGACGATGATGGATACCGTAACACCGAGAGGGCCCAGAGATATCTCTCCATCGTCGGAGGAGCAAATCCCAATCTTGAGCTATCAAGTTACTTGACATACTTTTCCATGAACCCGTAAGCCGCCGTAATAGCCACCCATTTACGGATGACGTTTAACAAACCCCAAAGTTCATGAAGCAAGCATGAAGAAACTCGATACTCTCATGGTCTAAGGAATTATGCAAACATTAACTTCCTGTGTTATTAACCATTAACTTATGACGAATGTATCTCATAGCATAACATCAATTTGGGTCGATTCAACACAAGTGTTCTATCAACATTGCGCCCTCAAAATTGCCGGCATAGTCATGCCCATGATCAGGAAAACAGGATCATCATGCAATACTTGAGCCAGTCATAGAGGCTTGACTAGGAATACTTTTTACCGTTTATTATCCCACACGTGCACATGAGTTTCCCTCCAAGCCTCGTTTTATTTGCAGACTCGAGAATCATTGCAGTTATAGCATGGAACATAAACCTAATTATGAACAGGGAGATAATCAATAACATTTATTATTGCCTCTAGGGCATATCTCCTACATTAAAACCCTGGAATTTCCACTTCCAGAAGAGCATGTTATGGACTTGTTGCTAGGTTCACTCCCCCCGTCTTATAGCGGTTTTATCATGAACTACAACATGAATGGGATGAACAAAACACCTAATGAGGTGCTTGCCATGCTGAAAACTGTTGAAGGAGGACTGCGGAAAAATCACAAGCAAGTGTTGCTTGTGAATAAAACTGCCAGTTTCAATAAGAAAGGCAAGCCAAAGAAGGGCAAGGGCGCCGGTAAGACCGGCTTCCAACGCAAATCTAAGGGCGGAGCCAAGAATGAAACTGAGTGCTTCTACTGCAAGGGCACAGGACACTGGAAGAGAAACTGCAAGAAGTATCTGGAAGATAAGAAGTCCGGGAAAACCGGAAAAGGTATAATTGTTATACAAGTTAATGTCATTGACGTTTTACTTGCTAGCGAAAATTCTAAGTCTTGGGTATTTGATACCGGATCGGTTGCTCACATTTGCAACTCGATACAGGGCTTCAGAAGGTGCGCAAGCTGGCAAAGAATGAAGTCGTGATGCGTGTCGGGAACGGCGCTGGGATCGCCGCTCAAGCTGTCGGCATTATGCCTCTACGTCTCCCTTCAGGATTTATTTTGGAACTTAGTAACTGTTATTTTGTTCCGTTGTTGTGTAGAAACATTATCTCTGGATCATGTTTAGTACACGATGGGTACTCCTACAAGTTTGAGAACAATGGTTGTTCACTTTATTGTAAGGATATGTTTTATGGATTTGCACCCATTGTTGGGGGCCTTTTCATACTGAATCTTGAATGTGAAAATGATGTATTTAACGTGAATGCTAAACGCCTTAAGAAGGCTGATACCACCACCACTTTCATGTGGCACTGTCGGCTTGGCCACATCGGAAAGAAACGCATGCAAAGACTCCATAAAGATGGAGTTTTACCGTCCCTTGATTTTGAATCATTTGACACATGTGAGGCTTGCTTGATGGGAAAAATGACCAAGACGCCGTTCACGGGTCATCCTGAACGGGCAAGTGAATTATTGGAAATAATACATAGTGATGTATGTGGTCCAATGAGCACAATCGCATGGGGTGGGTATTTCTACTTCGTGACTTTTACTGATGATTTAAGTAGGTATGGCTATATCTACTTGATGAAGCATAAGTCGGAAACCTTTGAAAAGTTCAAAGATTTTCAGAATGAGGTAGAAAATCATCGTAACAAAAAGATTAAGTTTCTGCGGTCTGATCGCGGAGGCGAATATCTTAGTCACGAGTTTGGCCAACATCTGAGTGACCGTGGAATCGTTTCACAGCTTACGCCTCCCGGAACTCCACAGAGAAACGGAGTATCGGAAAGACGTAACCGAACCCTGTTGGACATGGTAAGGTCGATGATGTCCCTTATGGATCTTCCAATATCTTTTTGGGGTCACGCACTAGAAACTGCCGCTTATACATTAAACAGAGCACCGTCTAAGTCTGTTGAGACGACGCCATTTGAATTATGGTATGGGAAGAAACCCAATGTGTCGCATCTCAAGGTTTGGGGTTGTGAAGCGTATGTGAAATGTTTACAACCAAGCAAACTCGACCCCAGAGCAGACAAATGTTACTTTGTAGGTTATCTAATTAACACCATTGGGTATTCCTTCTACCACAAGTCCGAGGGCAAAGTGTTTGTAGCAAAAGTTGGACATTTTCTCGAGAAAGAGTTTCTCGCCAAAGAATTAAGTGGGAGGACATTACAACTTAATGAGATTAGTGAATCTTCGGCAACCGTTGTTATGGCTAAGGAACCGGAAGAAATTTCGCTAATTATCCCTACAACCGAGCCGGAAGTTGTCGCATGTGATGCGGAAACTTCAAACAATGTTGTAACTGAACCGCGCAGATCAGGTAGGGCTATCCAGCCACCTGAGTGGTTTCATAACGAAATCTTCATTCTTGAAGACGATGAACCTGCGCACTACAAGGAAGCGATGGCGGGGCCTAGCTCAAGGGAATGGCACAAGGCCATGAAATCCGAGATGGAATCCATGTACGAAAGCCAAGTTTGGAACTTGGAAGAACTTCCAGATGGCATAAAACCCATTGGTTGTAAATGGATTTTCAAAAGAAAGACGGACGCGGATGGTAACATTACTATCCACAAAGCTAGACTTGTCGCGAAAGGGTTCACGCAAGTTCCAGGAGTGGATTACGACGAGACTTTCTCGCCCGTAGCTATGCTTAGGTCTGTTCGGATATTACTAGCAATTGCTGCTTATTTCGATTATGAAATATGGCAGATGGATGTCAAAACGACTTTCCTAAATGGAAACCTTGAAAGGGATGTATACATGATACAGCCAGAAGGTTTTGTCGATCCTAAGAATGCTGGAAAGGTATGTAAGCTTCAGAAAGCCATTTATGGTCTGAAGCAAGCATCAAGGAGCTGGAACATTCGTTTTGATGAAGTGGTCAAAGAGTTTGGCTTCATCAGGAACGATGAAGAATCTTGTGTTTACAAGAAGTTTAGTGGGAGCGCAAAAGCATTTCTAATCTTGTATGTGGATGACATATTGTTGATTGGAAATGATGTGAAATTTCTTAGCGAAATAAAAGACTCATTGAAGAAGAGTTTTTCAATGAAAGACTTAGGCGAAGCGGCATATGTATTGGGCATCAGGATCTATAGAGATAGATCAAGACGCCTAATAGCGCTTAGCCAAAGCAAGTACATTGACAAGGTGTTGAAAAGGTTCAACATGGAGAACTCCAAGAAAGGCCTACTCCCCATGTCACCTGGCACAGTGCTTTGCAAGAATCAGTGTCCTCGGACCCTCGATGAGCGAGTACAAATGAATGATATTCCATATGCTTCGGCAGTTGGTTCTATTATGTATGCCATGCTATGTACAAGACCGGATGTTTCCTATGCGCTAAGTGTTAGCAGCCGGTACCAAGGTGATCCAGGATTTGAACACTGGGCCGCAGTCAAGGGTATTCTTAAGTACCTCAGAAGGACCAAGGATTTACTCCTTGTGTACGGAGGTGATGAAGAGCTCATTGTAAGTTGTTACACTGATGCAGGCTTCATGACTGACCCAGATGACTTCAAATCTCAATCTGGCTATGTTTTCATATTGAACGGCGGCGCAGTTGATTGGAAAAGTTCCAAACAAAAGACTGTGGCAGATTCTACAACGGAGGCGGAATATGTTGCTGCTTCAGAAGCCTCCAAGCAGGCTGTCGGAATCAAGCAATTCCTTGAAGACCTTGGTGTGGTTCCAAGTGCTCTGGACCCGGTGGAGATCTATTGTGATAATAGTGGCGCCGTGGCTCAGGCAAGGGAGCCATGTTTGCACCATAAGACAATGCATATTCAACGCAAATATAAACTCATTTGACATCATGTCGAAGAAGGTTTAGTGAAAGTACGCAAAGTTCACACGGATCTGAATGTGTCAGACCCGATGACTAAGCCTCTACCACGAGCAAAGCATGAGCAACACCAGAAAGCCATTGGTGTTAGGGAAGCCATGTAACTGGATTATGACTCTAGTGCAAGTGGGAGTCTGTAGGAGATATGCCCTAGAGGCAGTAATATCAGTTACTTTTGTATCTCCAAGTTTGTAATGAATGTTTATGATCCATGCTATAACTGCAATGATTCTCGAGTCTGCAATATCCACGAGGCCCGGAGGGAAACTCATTTGCACGTGTGGTATAATAAACGGAAATATGTATTCCTAGTCTTGCCTCTAAGACTGGCTCAAGTATTGCATGATGATCCTGTTTTCCTGATCATGGGCATGGCTATGCCGGCAATTTTGAGGGCACGATGTTGGTAGAACACTTGTGTTGAATCGACCCAAATTGATGTTATGCTATGAGATATATCCGTCACAAGTTAATGGTTAATAACACAGAGATGGTTAACGTTTGCATGATTCCTTCGACCATGAGAGTATCGACTTTCTTCATGCTTGCTTCATGAACTTTGGGGTTTGTTAAACATCATCCGTAAATGGGTGGCTATTACGGTAGCTTACGGGTTCATGGAAAAGTATGTCAAGTAACTTGATAGCTCAAGATTGGGATTTGCTCCTCCGACGATGGAGAGATATCTCTGGGCCCTCTCGATGTTACGGTATCCATCATCGTCTGGCCAGACACTTTGTGATTTGATCATGGGGATGCCGGAACACGGGAACGAGAAAAGAGAACAATACCGGCAACGAGGTAACTGGCATAGTGGACAAGTTGTTGATCCACGAGGATGCCAACATGTCTCACCTCGGGTAATTGTAACATATCGCGAAGCAACAGGAATAGCACACGGCAACTGGAGGTTCACTCGAATATTTATTCGTGTGGGTATAGGGATCGATAGGGGTGTCCACGGCTCCGATGTTGATCATTGATCGGAAGGGGTTCCGGGTCATGTCTATACTTCACTGAACCTATAGGGTCACACGCTTAAGGGTCATCTATCTGCTGAATACTAGACAGGGAGTCGGAGAGAAAGTTTTCCGGAAAAAGTTTTCGGAGACAGCGGAAAAGTTTCGAAGAAAGAGGTCACCGGATGAGTTCCGGTGAAACTGGAAAAGTTGTTTCAGGGGATACCAAAAAGTCAAATTAGTTTTGGCACGTGCCTGATAATTTTTGGAGGGTGCCAGAATTGTTCTGGAAACTTTTTGGAATTTTCCGGGATGAAAACTGGAAATGTTCCGGAGCTGCCGGAACCGCTTCACATGCTTTTCGCAGATGAAAATCGCTAATCCGGAATTGTTCCGGATCGCATTGAAACTTTTTTTAGTGGGTACTGGAAATGTTCTAAGACCACATAAATATTTTTAGTTCGATCAGACGCTGAAAAATGTCGTCGTGAATAGTGAAAGTGATTTTTGGATATTTATGGAAAATCACCTTTTGGGATATTTCCCAAAAGGCTTCTAGAATGCCTTGGGGACCAAGGAAGCCCCTCATGGGGGGCCCCCAAGGGTTGGCCGTCCAAGGGTGGAGCTCCTCCATGGAGCTCCACATGGCACCCATTTTCCTTCTTATGATTTTTATGTGTGGCATAAAGTGGGATATTTTGGTACTTGAAGTGACCATCCTACCCCTTGGTTTTCCTATAAATAGGAGGTGAGTGGGCTGCCCACTTCCTCATCCTTGGTGCTCATACACATGCTTTGCTTTGCAAGCTCTCTCTCTCCCTCCCACGAAAAGAGTTTTTCGTAGAGCCGAAAGGTTGTCTGGGTTCCGGCAGGAACTAGTTCTGGACGGCGAAGCCCTGCCGGATAGATGACACCGTATGTGTGCAACCCCGTAGAGAGGTCGTAGTTTCGATCTTTTGCCCGAGGGGCTGTTCGTGTGTCCTCCCGAAGGGCTGTCCGAGTCTCCGTTCGAGTTTCGAGGGTCCTCCCGAAGGGCTGTCCGCGACATCGTCCGGGGGACTGTCCGACCGCCTCCCGAAGGGCTGTCCGACGAGGGAGTACATCCTCGCGGTTGGGAGGTTGTAAAATCCTAGCTGCGGGGATCTGCACCAACGATCTCCACCGACTCTTCTTCCGCTGCGCTTCGAGTCGGTACGGATCAGATCAAACCTTGTATGCAGTCTCCATAGTGGTCCTGGGCGTGCTCGCTATACCGGTAATTTTTATTTTCTGTCGCGTTCCCCAATACTTGCCTGATACTTTTAGCTTGGCATTGCCTGTAGCATTCTGACTGTTGATAACTGAAAAACCAGAGAAACGCCTGATCGGTCAGCTAATTCTCTTCCACCAAGATATGTTTTTTTAGCAAGTGTACTCTTCCACCAAGACATAATGTAAATCAGCTGTCTATCCCGAAGTGTACTATGTATGTTGCAGCAAACGTGGAATATCGTAAGTATTCAGAGTGCCGATGGGCATGTAAACTAGTGCTTATATTTTGGCAAGTTTACTTAAAGGACAGCTGTAAATTTGTGCTTAATTTGCGCAATTTTTGCTAACATTTCTTCAACACACATGATTTAGTAGATATTCAGAGTGGTGATTTTATCTGGCCTATTGCTTTCATGGCTTTAGAACTTAGATGAGCTGTAGCTCAACTAGTATAGGAGTAGCACATAACATGAACCATGACATATATGCTTATGATGTAATTTCTCCACATTTGTGTTAACATCCTCAAGCAAGTGACAAAGCAACAGACCGTCATTCATCAAGCAACATTATGCATTCTTAGGCCCTCTACGATGTAAATAACATAAAGTTTCCTGTAAAACAATGATGACATATCTGCACCAATGCATATTATTTAGATGTTAAGAGAATAGTTGAGAATTAAAACTGGCACGGACGCTGAATGGCAGTATTTTTAGGCAAGAAGTCAGTCACCTTGTTATTCTCATTTTTCTTGTATGATTTTCCCAATTAATGAAAAACACTGAACCTAAGATAGTAGCACTCCAACACACATGCTAACTGGTCAGAACTCTGAAATTAGTTACTGGTTGCAAGAGCTACACCAACTGGTAATCTATGTAAAGTCGCACATCGTAGGCAAATTTTCCTCTAAATGTCTGAATCTGTAACCTAATCCAAATGCCAATGTAGCCAGATAAATTGTACGTAAGAGCTACTGGTTAGTAAAATACCTAGACAGGGGAATGAAATGCTTCAGACCCTCATATTATTCGGCATAAATGTCATCGAGCGGAAGAAAGACAATACAACTGAAATGCATGTACCATTTATCACCGATCCACCAGTGCAGACTGCAATGATCTTGTTATCCACCTCTCCAAAACAACATGGTTGCAGAACCTTGTCTGCACTCTGAACAAAGTGCAATAACGCCTGAGTATCCGGGTAGGAACCAAACTCGATCCATTATAGGCACGGGACCTTTACTCGAAGGACACAGCCTGAGCTGAGAAATGGCATAAAACACATTATTTCAAGATGGGAACAGTCTAATACATGGGTATATGGCATTAACTGAGAAATGGGGGAATGACTGAAATCAATATGCTTCTGGGATCTGGTAGATAAGAGGCATAAGATTCATTTCTAACAGGCTATGGTGTTGTGTAACTGTACTGTAAGTATTAATTATACTAGATGTATATGGGAAGGAAATATCCCTGCACTATGATCCAATAGGTCACTGTCATAAAAACTTGCCTCATAAAACTTGTTGCCTATTTTTTTGTTACCCCAAGAAATAGATCACTGTCATCATACAAGACAGAATGTGAAGAATGGGTCCCTTGTTGTGACGATAGATAACTAACAAAAAGGGTTGACGTGCACATGTGTATTATTGGTAATGGAAAAGATATTTCTTGTGAAGCTTCTGACTTTCTGAGAGAAGCACACATCTGCACCTCGATTCGAGGTTGTTTCATGGAGAATGAACAGTGAGTAAGATCCTCATGTCAATGTATCTGAAAGAAATGCTGTGCTACCATCTTAGCCTTGGGTTGATTGTTTCGAGGCTTACCTTGCACAACCTACTTATATACACATGCCTTTGCCTTAACTCCATCCTTTTGGAGCACCCACTCATAATGGTGGAGTCTATCAGATATTTAGTTCAGAGACCTACGTATTCATAGGACAGTAATCCGATGTTCGGTCTGAGCGGGATTTTGTCTTTTGGGGGTGCAGCCGTCAGGGAGGATATTGGCTAGTTCTGAAACTTGATGCTGGGACTCATCCATCTTTATTTTCTGCATATTTGGCTATCTCAGGGAGGATATCGGCTGGTTGGTGAAGCCATCTTCACAAAATGGTCATGCATAAGTAGTTTTGATTTCACCCCCCTTACTGATGCAAGATTGACAGACATGCTCCACTTCTCATCTATAATGGCATTCTGATCTAAATACAGCAAGCCAGCTTTAAGAAAACAAGATTGACAGGCATGCAGATAGATTTATTTAACATTCTTGCAGTTTTTCTGAAAAGGATACATGGTCTGGATAAACACGGGGTCACTTCATCTATTTTTAAATCATAACAATTAATTGTTTTAGAATAAGAAGTATGATCTTTCTAACCCCTTGCATCAAAATTTAAAATTTTGCATTCCTTCTGTAAATTATGCTACACAGGATGTTGTGGTGATGTGTTGAGAGCCGATGGCCTCATTAGTTTTGAGTGACAATTTTGGATCTCGCGACGGTAAGATCCCATCCACCACGACGGCCCCGCGTACATAGCTCTATCTAGGCGGATAGCGATAACGTCGTCGTGATGAAGGCATGAGCTATATAGCTGCTCCGGTCGTAGTGGTAACACAAGGTCACATCCTACTGGTGCCCCACTTCAATGCATATTAGCAACGAGGCGAAGGTATGCATCTGTGTACCGATCACATGTACTTCGGTTGCAGCTTCTTTGTTTTCCTTGTAATACTGGTTGTCGCTTTTACATATTGTTCTGATGTATCGAGCTGCTCAACAAGAATGAGAGGGATGGTCATGACGGGGAGCAAAAGAAGAAGACGACGACGAAGAATAAAAAAGCGTGATGTGTATAAGGATCTTAAAGGTATATATTAAACACGATTAGTGTTGGGCCACTAGAATATATATGCTCCCGTTATTGAGATATATATTAAAGCATGATTGTATATATATATATATATATATATCAAACTGGATGATATGGACGGAATTGTTATTGAGATGAACTGGTACTGATTGACACTATTTCAATTTTTCTTTCCAAAAATTGCCGAATTACTCTTTTTTCTATTACTTGTATGGTTATGATTGCTTGCCTGGCTGGTCCAAAACCATCACTCTTTTTGGCATAATTGCATGATTGCTTGCCTCGCTGGTCCAAAACCATGATATTTTCCCCCATAGACTTATTTTTCATAGTTTAAAATAATTTATCGAATTAATTAGAGATAAAAATTGGGGCCATGTGTAGCTAGCACCATGGGTAGCAAATTATTTCTGTATTCTCGAAAACATGGATGGTCAAGTTAAGCATTCTGATGTGATTAAAGAAAACCGATAATGGAAAGAGAGAGGGGAGGGGGAGATGGAGTGGGGATGGTGGGAGGGAGAGATAAAAAGGGGTTTGTCGCGCCATGAAGTATATCCAAACTACACGGTTTCGTGTTTGAAATCAAAGTGTGTGGGGATGGAGGTGGAAGGGATTGCAATTTAGATGCTCCATTGACAGGGTACGATGGAGTGGATTTTTGTGGGGGTGAGGAGGGGGAGGGACGGAGATAGTGGGTGAAGGAGGAAAAGGTCGATAGTGCTACATGAGGATCTAGAAGTATATGGTACGCGATTAGTGATGAACCAACATAATATGTATGCCACCGTTGCAACGCACGGGCAATTAACTAGGTCCTTTGGATGCTAAGAGTGTAGTTCGATCCATCTCGTTGTCGTTCTTGGGTCACATCCCATGAATCATGTGACAACCGAAATTGCTTATAAAAAACTGAAAGCCCACAAAACATGCAGTGCGCTTTGCTCCTCGCATCCAAGTTTCATGCGCATATATATCCTTAGACATAGTGCTGAAAAAAATAAGCAAACTTCTATGTCTCATTTTTTTGACGTTTTTAACTTTGTTATTCACTTGCTTGGGCTGAGGGAGATCTTTATGTCTGGTGGGTGTTTTACTTGGTCCAATAAGCAAGAGCATCCCACCCTGGAAAAACTGGATAGAGTTCTGATGTCTCCTGATTGGGAAGATCTTTATCCCTTAGTTTCTATTCATAAATTAGTCAAAGAGTTATCTGACCACAATCCCCTGTTGCTTGATGGTGGAGTTGCTCCCCCTAGAGCTCCTGGCAACAGGTGCTTCAAGTTTGATGTTGCCTGGCTTAGCAATCCTAAGTTTCTTCCTCTTGTTTCTGCCATATGGTCCAAACCGGTGTATACCAATGATCCTATTGATATCCTGAATATTAAGCTGAAAAGGATAAAAAAAATCTTCAAAGGGTGGGGGTCTAATATCTTTGGTCGCAATAAAATTAGGAAGAATCTTATCAAGATTGAGCTTTTGGAATTGGAGCTGCTTGAAGAATCTGGTGACCTGTGTGGTGAGGCTTACATCAGGAAACTTGATATCCTAGTTGATCTTAATAGCATGTATGTGGAGGAGGAATTGTTTTGGCATAAAAAATCTCATGAAAAGTGGTTGCTAAAAGGTGACAATAATACTGATTTTTTCCATAAAGTAGCCAATGGGAGACGTAGGAAAAACACTATGCTTTCTCTCGAGTGTGGTTCTATGGTGATTGAGGGGACTAAAGACCTTTTGTCCCATGCTACCAATTACTATAAAGACCTGTTTGGGCCGGCTCCGGGTAACCTTTGTCAGATTGATGCCTCCTTGTGGTCTGATGAGGAAACCTTGTCCCCTAGTGACCATGAGGATTTGACTCAGCCTTTTATGCTTGATGAAATCAAAACTGCACTCTTTGACATGGACTCTAACCGTTCTCCTGGTCCAGATAATATCCCTGCAGAATTTTACCAGCATTGCTGGGAGGTGGTGTGTTCAGATCTTTTTCGGATGTTCGAATGGTTCTATGAAGGCAAGTTGGATGTGCAGAGGCTGAACTATGGCATTATCACTTTATTTTTTTTCGACAAAGATTATCACTTTATTGCCGCAAAGCTCTGATGCTAGAAAGATCCAACAATATAGGCCTATATGTTTGTTGCGTTTCCCTTATAAGCTGATCACCAAAGTCATGGACATTAGGGTTAGCAAGTTTTCCCCTAAATTTTTTAGTATCCAACAAAATGCTTTTATTAAAGGGAGGCACATTATGGATGGCGTCTTATCCCTGCATGAGATTATGCATTATACCCATATCAAAAAACGTGTAGGAGTTATCCTGAAACTTGACTTCGAGAAAGCTTATGATAAGGTCAATTGGGACTTTTTGCTTGATTGTCATGCTAAATGTGGTTTTAACGACAAATGGTGTGGTTGGGTGTCGCAAATTCTTCATAACGGCATGATTAGCGTTAAGATCAATGATGAGATCGGGTCTTACATTTAGAGTGCCAAGGGGGTCCACTAGGGCGACCCCTTTTCCCCCTTTTTGTTTAACCTAGCTACGGAATGTCTCACTAAGATGGTGCTTGCTGCCCAAAAGAATAGTCTCTTTCAAGGGCTTGCTCCAGATATTATTGATGGAGGGGTGGGTATTTTACAATATGCGGATGATACAGTGTTGTGCTTTTCCCATGATGTTGACAAGGCTTTAAATGTCAAGTTGCTGCTCTATCTTTTTGAGCTCATGTCGGGCTTGAAAATTAATTTTGAGAAAAGTGAGGTTTTTACTATTGGGGGGGATAATGATATTGATGAGCTTTATGCGGAGATGTTTGGTTGTCAAGTGGGTACCCTACCTATGAAATACCTGGGAGTCCCAGCAACTTATGCAATGCTCAAAACCATTGATTGGGACTTTGTAGGTGCTAAGATGATTAAAGGGCTTGATGCCTGGATTGCCTATGCGGCATCTACTGGTGCTAGGTTTACTTTGTTGGATTCTATCCTAGATGGAATTCCATCTTTTTTTATGTCTATGTTCCTTTTCAATAAAACCTTTATTGAAAAAATAAATACGCAATGTAGACGGTTCTTTTGGAGGAAGGGTAAGAAAAAACATGCTTATCATATGGTCAGGTGGGCCAGGATCTGCCGTTCGAAAAGAGTTGGTGGGTTGGGTATCAAAGATCTTCATAAACAAAATGTTAGTCTACTCGTTAAATGGTGGTGGAAGCTTGAAACTGGTGATGGGTTATGGCAACGTATTGTTCGAGCTAGGTATCTTAAGCGGAAAACGGTTGCCAATGTGCAAACCCGTTTTTCAGACTCGCCCTGTTGGAAGGCGATAATGAAAGTTAAAGAGGTGTACATGGCAGGGAGGAAGATCAATATTAATAGTGGAGACTTAATAAGGATCTGGCATGATCCTTGGCTTCTGGATGTTACCTTACAGGATCGTTTCCCTGTCCTTTTTGATATTTGTCAAGATCAGGACTGCACCCTTGCTACCTTCATTACTAAAAATTGTGAGCTCAAGTTCAGACGTAGGTTGTTTGCTGAGCTGGCTGATCAGTGGGAGATGATTGTCTCTAGGGCTAGGAACTTTCCTTTGAATAGCTCCCCTGATACTATTACTTGGGTTCTTAATAGCAAAGGGACCTTTACTACCAAATCGGTTTATGAATGGCTGGAGAGAGACCTGTCGGGACCTAATTATAAATGGGTTTGGAAAGCTAAGATCCCACTGAAAATAAAAAAAAATCATGTGGCAGTTGTTTCAAAATGCCGTGCTTACTCGTGATAACATGCGTAAAAGAAACTGGCCTGGGAACCCTACTTGTTCATTTAGTCATAATGTGGAAACTGCGAATCATTTGTTCTTCACTTGTGCATTTGCTCGCTCGGTTTGGGGGGTTTTGGGTTTGACATTGGGGGCATCTTGCTGCCCGCGATCCCTTTGGCAAAGTTGGGCGTGGTTCTATAAATACCTTCCTGGAGGCAAAAAATATTATATGATGCTTCTTGCTGCCATAAGTTGGGGGATTTGGAGTACCCGCAACAAAGTTACTTTCGAAAAGCATGTTGTTCGCACTCCTTTAGAGGCCGTTTTCACTGCTTGCTCTTTCATGATGTACTGGGCAGGGCTGTTGAAAGAAGGTGACAAGGTGAAGTTCCAGGCTGGGGCTAGGAAGATGGCTCAGGTCGCTGCTGTCTAGGAAGATGGCTCTTCCACCAAGATATGTTTTTTTAGCAAGTGTACTCTTCCACCAAGACATAATGTAAATCAGCTGTCTATCCAGAAGTGTACTATGTATGTTGCAGCAAACGTGGAATATCGTAAGTATTCAGAGTGCCGATGGGCATGTAAACTAGAGCTGATTTTTTGGCAAGTTTACTTAAAGGACAGCTGTAAATTTGTGCTTAATTTGCGCAATTTTTGCTAACATTTCTTCAACACACATGATTTAGTAGATATTCAGAGTGGTGATTTTATCTGGCCTATTGCTTTCATGGCTTTAGAACTTAGATGAGCTGTAGCTCAACTAGTATAGGAGTAGCACATAACATGAACCATGACATATATGCTTATGATGTAATTTCTCCACATTTGTGTTAACATCCTCAAGCAAGTGACAAAGCAACAGACCGTCATTCATCAAGCAACATTATGCATTCTTAGGCCCTCTACGATGTAAATAACATAAAGTTTCCTGTAAAACAATGATGACATATCTGCACCAATGCATATTATTTAGATGTTAACAGAATAGTTGAGAATAAAAACTGGCACGGACGCTGAATGGCAGTATTTTTAGGCAAGAAGTCAGTCACCTTGTTATTCTCATTTTTCTTGTATGATTTTCCCAATTAATGAAAAACACTGAACCTAAGATAGTAGCACTCCAACACACATGCTAACTGGTCAGAACTCCGAAATTAGTTACTGGTTGCAAGAGCTAGACCAACTGGTAATCTATGTAAAGTCGCACATCGTAGGCAAATTTTCCTCCAAATGTCTGAATCTGTAACCTAATCCAAATGCCAATGTAGCCAGATAAATTGTACATAAGAGCTACTGGTTAGTAAAATACCTAGACAGGGGAATGAAATGCTTCAGACTCTCGTATTATTCGGCGTAAATGTCATCGAGCGGAAGAAAGACAATACAACTGAAATGCCTGTACCTTTTATCACCGATCCACCAGTGCAGACTGCAATGATCTTGTTATCCACCTCTCCCTCCCTGTTCAAAACAACATGGTTGCAGAACCTTGTCTGCACTCTGAACAAAGTGCAATAACACCCGAGTATCCGGGTAGGAACAAACTCGATCCATTATAGGCACGGGACCTTTACTCGAAGGACACAGCCTAAGCTGAGAAATGGCATAAAACACATTATTTCAAGAAGGGAACAGTCTAATACATGGGTATATGGCATTAACTGAGAAATGGGGGAATGACTGAAATCAATATGCTTCTGGGATCTGGAAGATAAGAGGGATGAGATTCATTTCTAACAGGCTATGGTGTTGTGTAACTGCACTGTAAGTATTAATTATACTAGATGTATATGGGAAGGAAATATCCCTGCACTATAATCCAACAGGTCACTATCATAAAAACTTGCCTAAAAAAACTTGTTGAGAAAGGTGTAACAGCACCTGGGTGCCTAGGCACCCTCTATGAACAGTAAAATCAAAAAAATAGGAAAACATTTTAAAAAAATCTGAAACTTTGCAGCATCAAAGGTGGTCAAACTTTATAGGTTCTTGCAAGTTTTCATGTCAAAATATCATGTAGAGAAATGTGTACAAACAAGTTTCAGATTTCAGTGCTAAAAGTGCTCAAAACTTGAAGCACCGAAATGTTTTTTGTGTGTAGAGCTCCTCGAATGTTTTTTTGGCATGAAAACTTGCAAGCACCTAGAAACATTGGTCATCTTTGATATTGCAAAGTTTCAGAATTTTTCGATTTTTATTTCTATTTGTTTTGATTTTACTGTTCATAGAAGGTGCCTAGGCACCGGGGAGCTGAAAATCCACTCTCAAACTTGTTGCCTATTTTTTCTTATTACCCCAAGAAATAGATCACTGTCATCATACAAGATAGAATGTGAAGAATGGGTCCCTTGTTGTGACGATAGACAACTGACAAAAAGGGTTGACGTGCACATGTGTATTATTGGTAATGGAAAGGATATTTCTTGTGAAGCTTCTGACTTTCTGAGAGAAGAACACATCTGCACCTCGATTCGAGGTTGTTTCATGGAGAATGAACAGTGAGTAAGATCCTCATGTCAATGTATCTGAAAGAAATGCTGTGCTACCATCTTAGCCTTTGGTTGATTGTTTCGAGGCTTACCTTGCACAACCTACTTATATACACATGCTTTTGCCTTAACTCCATCCTTTTGGAGCACCCACTCATAATGGTGGAGTCTATCAGATATTTAGTTAGTTCAGAGACCTACGTATTCATAGGACAGTAATCCGATGTTCGGTCTGAGCGGGATTTTGTCTTTTTGGGGTGCAGCCGTCAGGGAGGATATTGGCTAGTTTTGAAACTTGATGCTGGGACTCATCCATCTTTATTTTCTGCATATTTGGCTCTCTCAGGGAGGATATCGGCTGCTTGGTGAAGCCATCTTCACAAAATGGTTTTGCATAAGTAGTTTTGATTTCACCCCCCTTACTGATGCAAGATTGACAGACATGCTCCACTTCTCATCTATAATGGCATGCTGATCTAAATACAGCAAGCCAGCTTTAAGAAAACAATTTCAAAGATGATATGTCACATCTTTCAAAATTTCGGTGCAATTCTTAAACTAATTACAAGTATCATTTACAAGTCTTTATCCTGAAACCATTATATTTATATATAACTGCCCTTGGCTTCTGCATATGAGATGAGATATTTAAACATTATTTCTAACTACAGCATGGGTTGCTGGTGAGATGATTTGCTCTTGCAACTGGTAAGATATATAGACATGGGAGAAGTTCACTGTGTACAGTTTTACATTCCGTGCAATGAAAAAAATAGCGTGCTATGACAAAATAGCGTGACCCCTAAAATACGCTATTAGCGTGCTATATCGCGCTATAGCGTGCTATTAGCGAGACATTGTACATCGATTTATTTAGCGAAACATTGCTCAGAACGCTCCGCGTTATTTTTTTCACTGCTTCCGTGTTAGTACTATACACAAGCGAACGTTTATTTTTGCAAGTATGCTTCGTTAACTTAGGAAATTGTGGCTCGGCAGGTCACATCATTTACTAGCTTACGCGACAAAATGATTCAGCGGAGACTTGCAATGGAAAAAAAATATGCCAATTGTTTCAACGTCAAAAATATGCCAATTGTCTCATATCCAGCCAGGAAATCATATTACAATGTAGTTGGCCCTTAATTTAAGGCATTGTAGCTCCTATATTACTACTAGTATATATACGTAGGTAGGTCTGTCCACAATCAGTCCATTTTGGCTGGATCAGTTATCACACGAATCCAAGCTAAGCAAAAACTCTTCAGAACAAAAATCAACAAGGCAAAGGAAAGGCAGTGATATATTATTCCAAACATTAACAACTCATCATCCGGGCTGATCTGCCACACAGTAATAATCACTGGACAGTACATCACAGATGCAAATAAGACCAAAAACACAGAAAAAAAAATATTCTTGTGAATGAAAGAGATATCCTATTTGAGAGGCCATCATCCGGGCTGAACCGCCATACAATGTAAATAAGCACAAAGCAAATCATACACACTTGTAGCTAGGAGCACACCAGTACTGACAAACCATGGAAAAAGAAACACAAAACCATTTCAAACCTAAACTGCAGCTTGGGTGTTCGGCATATCGATGATCCCCGCATGCGTGAGCAAGGCCCAGATAAGCGTCACCATCTCGGTACCATGAGCACGTGCCTTCTTATGTGCCTTGAAGTTATGAGTGGGGGCAACGTACAAGATCAACTCAGACCAGAAGCTAGCCAAGATGCACCACCCCATCTTCGTCTCCTCATCTGGAATCAATTCCACAAACTGCTTTCCCAGCCTCGCTCCTTTCTTCACCACCTCATGCCTGGATTCCTCACCAAGGAGCTCTACCATGATGCCATATTCCATTGACACACTGCCACCGGTGAGAGCATGCTGGATATCTTCGCTCACGGTCTTGTACAATTTCCTGGACCATACCTTGTCAGGTGGCAGTAGCTCAGGAGTGGATGCCATCAAATAGACACAATACCGTGATAGATGCATTCGGTCTTCTTGTCGGCTGAGCAACCGGTTGAAGCTCCATGCCTGGCCTCGAAGATGCCGGTGGCGATGTGCCAAACAAGGATAACATGGGATGTGTCTTGTTCTTCACATGCCCAGAGGACATGATTGCCTATCCCGTTGTTCAGGAGGGCAACCGTGCCTTTGCTCAGGCAACCGTTGCTACTTTTCAGCCCATCGATAATGGAGGCCTTCACCTCTGATGATACATTGACCTGCTGCACCATCGGCCTTGGGCCAGAGAAGTAAAAGAACAGTAGGCTAAAGGCACATTTTTTTGGCTGTGGGTGTGCTAGTAGCGAGATTTGGCCCATTTGACTAGTCCAATAATTCTTTATGAACTTGATCTTGAAGTTCAGAACAAGACCAAGCAATCTCTGCATGCGAGGAGATTGCTGCCAAGAGACATGGGTTACATAGGTACAAAGCAGGGTTAGCTTGAACCAGTTCGAGCACAAGTAGGACATGATTTCCCATGCCTCGGCAAGTATAACTACTACAAATAGGGAATATATGGGCAAGGAGCTAAAAAGTATGTTGCCGAAGCCCAATCCGTTATCACCGAAAAAGGACCGACCGTCTATTTTGTCCATGGGTAACATGCATGATGTTGCGCAAAGCATCTGAAATGGAATTTTGTATATAAATGCTATCTTTGCCATGGCAAGGAAGCACCAAGTTACGATTGAGAGGGAGACAATGATGTTAAGAACCGGCAGCAGTCGCCCAAAGTTTGAAGTTGGGAGGGATGAATAATAAGAATCAAGCACAAAAGATACCTCATCTGCAATGACTTTGAATACCGTGTCTGGATTTCCCTTCTTAAGTAGTACATTTAGGACAAAATTGAACGCCTTGGTGGAGCCAAGTACGACAAGGTGGCACTTTGCAAACTGATGTTTAATCAGTTTGAATAATGCAAATGAAAGGCATAAATCTTTAAGCCATGGTCGATGGGCCAAAAGGATGTCGTTGTCGGTCGCCATTCGCCAAACTCTATCAATGGTGACCAAGCTATTCTTCATCTGCTTGATGGTATACCCATGAGGTGTTTCCTTAATTTCCTGCTTCTCTTCACCCATCACAATAAGTGGTGGAATCAACTCATCTTCAGATACTCGGTGGCTTTCTCCTAGTAATTGTTCCATATATCCAGCAACAAGACGAGAGTTGCGGCCAAGAGCGAAAGACCTTCTTGCCTTCTCAAATGCATAGAACTTGAGTGCAATTTTTGCCAAACTAAGAACACAGAGGACAATGATCCAGTTAAACTGCGAGCTAGAGGTGGCGAAATCCTCAAGGATGCTACTGGATAGATAAAACAAAGGACGACGTAAATAGTAGAACAAGAGATATGATGTCCAGACTGCGCGAGCGAGCAACTCGATTGAGGGGTCGAGCTTTTGACCGTCATCATCATCAACGGCGACAGTTGCACTTGTATTGGTTCCAACAATTTGGACAAGAACTGTCCAAGCTAGGAGCATGAATATGTATAACTCGTCAAAGCATATCAGATCCAGGCCTTCTGTGTTGTACTTTCCAATGGAGGAGGCGAGATAGGAGACGATGGGGAGGTAGAGCGTTGTGGCTCCCTGGAAGAGGAAGCGGGTCACTCCAACCTGACGATAGTGCCGCCCGGAGGCACTGATTGCCACCATGATCAGGACGAGTACAGCGTTGACAGCCATGAGCGCGTTGGAGCGCCACAGCTGTGCATTTATCCCATGGATAAAATTGGTTACCGCATGCTAAGAGCATTCATTTGAAATATTAGCCATCTTCTCGCCTGATTTACATGTTGAAGCACGCACTAGTTAGCGTTATAAGCTAGGCAAAATACCACACAAACATGACAGGAGTTTAATGCGTCATCACAAAATGCATATAAACGATGTTAAGACTTACCAGCACCAAGAGATTGTTGGGACTTGGAGAATCTCCGCTCCGGTCCTGTTGCAAAACGATGAGGATAGGAGTAAGGCCACAATTTTCCTGCAGCTACTCCCAGCTAGACTTGTTTATATTCGCCATTTCGTTCTTTCCTTACTGCCAACTAATAGTGTGCATAACGGTATGCAGAGCTGTTACCTTTCTTTTTATTTCCTTTTCATTTCTGGACATGCACCTAATGTCACGGGTCACTGTGCTAGTTAGCTTTAAATTCAGGTTTTAAAACAACAATAAAAAATAATTATTCAGCTCACAACTAATGGAACTATGGGCAGCTCAAAATTCTAGATTGTTTTGAGGAAGCAAAAATTTGTGGCCAGATTATTGGATGGTTGAGATCTTAGAGATGCACTACCCACTGGGAACCCAATTTTCTCGTCTTCTGTAAGAATCAAAATAAAACAGATATTCCTTTTTTTTGGGAAGAGTGTTGTTTAGAATGAATGGACACGTCTCACCTAACTAAAAAATAACAGGAATAAACTTTACAGTACAGACCAAATAAAAACAATTTTGGCAAAGATTGGGTGGGTGGGTGGGGTATCAAAGAAGGGTGAGAGGGATCGAGCAGTACCGTGGGAGGATAGAACAGATAGGAGGTAGGAGCTGATCAAGATTCAAGAGGAGCCTTCTGCATGTGACTGACGATGGAGAGGGGGAATCAGTAGGTCGCCGCCGACGAGGATGCAGCAGCAGCAGAAAGGACAAGCAAAGCAGGGGTGGAAGAAGGAAGGAGAAGCTAGGGGACAGACAGAGATGGTGGTGGGGATGGATGGACTAATAAGAATTAAGAAATCTTAGTAAGCAAGTAACATGGAGGGAGTCCAGTAGAGAATTGCTAGGTACTTGCTGTGATATATAGAGAGAGAGGTTGGGGAGGAGGCGATTAATGGGGCTGAAAGGGACGCCAAGCTGAATCCAGGGAGGGGGCCTTCCTTCCTTCCATGTTCTTTCTTTTTTTCTCGAATCCAAGCCAATCCAATCCAATCCAATCCGGGCGAAGACCCGTTCGTTGATGCATCCAACAGTTCCTTGAACAAATCAATCCTTGCTTTCTTTGTTGCGTTGGCCATTGAAAAGGAAGTGGAATTGTTGACTATTAGTGATTGGGGATTACTTGTTCCCCTCCCCTCCCGTGACCTCAGCACCCACCGCATACTACTACTACATTCTGCCATTGAATTTGATGTCAACCAAAGTAGGTAGCTAGCTGCTTCCTCCCTTCACCCACACTAGATAGATTGGAGTTTATTAATGAGGTAATATCATCAGTGGTGCTTAAACTTGTCATTGATGTTCACTTTAGTGCCTGAACTTGAAAAATACGTCGAACTGGTTCTACAACTTGGCACAACCGTGCACATACGGTGATAATTTCATCCATAAATGTATAATGCGCTGATGTGACACCGTATTTTGCCCAGCATGCACACGTGGCATGGGACCTACTTAGAACAGATGGCTTTCTTTATAAGTGTCTCCATGACAACAGGCCCACATATGTCAGCACAAAGGAAAAATAAACAATAAAAATTGCAGCCTTTCAGCTTCGAACTCATGACATTGTGCTTGTAAGCAGAACTAGCTAGCCACTATGCCTATGTTTTCTCATACTAACAACACTTTATGTATGTCCAGGAAGACATGTTAGTTTTTTTTAAAACAAATTGTAAAAACTTTGTCAACTATGATCACAGCATTAAAAATAAATTTTAAATATTCGTGTGTTATAGATATTATACTGACAAATAGCATAACTTATTTATAAATTGTTCAAGTAATTTTTAAAAATATTCACACTTTTATTATTATTTGCTTTTAATAACTTTCACTTGTGACACATGTTCATAATTTTTACATAACTGAAATATAGTCAGATGTAAATATTTATAATAATAAAATAATTTTAAATTTTGCATAGTTATGAATATTTTTTGTTATACGAAAAATTCTTAAACAACAAACTTAGGAATTAAAAAATGTGCATATAGTTATTCAAATATTTGTATAATTAAAAATATATTTCTAAATAGTGATTTTTTATGATATTCTAAACTATACAAACATTTTTATAACAAGAAATGCAATTTGGTTTGTATGATTTGTCCACAAATAGTACATCAATACTATTTAAAATTACTTGAACATTATGCTAAATAAGTTATATTTTATATGTATAATATTTATAGCACATTAATATTTCAACTTTGTATTTATGACTATCATTGTAATTTATGTACCTTTTACAAATTTAAAAAGAAACTAACATTGGCCACACTGATTCCAGCCCATTGAAACCACACGGGTATCCCTAAAAAACATACGCGCCAGTTTGTTTATATAGATATGACGTTTACACACTTTGTACATCTAATCTTAATTGGAGGAGCAGCTAGCACAGCTTGGCCACTATCCTCTGGAAGCTAGTTTGAATCCTAGGTACAAGAAATTCTATCTGGGTTTTTCCTGTGTGCTGACATGTGGGCTCATTGGTCATAGAGACATACATAAAGCAAGCCCTCTGTTCGAAGTGCCTCCCACGTCACGTGTGCATGCTAATCAAAATATCGTGTCACGTCAGCGCATTATACGTCATACAGATAGGATTACCACTGTATTTGGACGCTTGTGTCAAGTTCTAGTACCAGTTCGGTGTATTTTTCAAGTTCAGGCACCAAAGTGAACATCAGTGACAAGTTTAAGCACCACCGGTGATATTACCTCTTTATTAATCTACCGGGCCAGCAAAAAACAACCTAGACTAGTACGACTGACAGCAACAGCAAGAAGAAGAAGCAAACAAGTCGACGGAGTTAATAGGGGGAGAGGCCGTATCTGAACGCCACGCCCATCCTAGTCCACCTCCTCCTCCTCCTCGCACTAGTAGAAAACAGGGCTTTGGTCCAGGCCAGATAATAGCATTAGTCCCGGTCATGTTACGAACTGGGACTAATGGGTGCATCAGTCCCGGTTCGTGAGGCCAGGACGCCGGCCGGGCCTCGGCGGGCACCAGTCCCGGTTCGTCTGACCCCTTTAGTCCCGGTTCCAGACACGAACCGGGACTAAAGGTCCTCGCTCCTGGCTCAGCACCTTTAGTCCCGGTTGGTGGCTGGAACCGGGACTAAAGGTCAGTCTTCTGTCCCGGTTCTAGCCACCAACCGGGACTAAAGATATGCCTATATATATGCTTGCCCCTGCCCGCTCACTCCTCTGTTTTTTGGCCGGCCGGCGTGTGGGAGGTGTGTGCTGCTCTGCTCTCACCTCCTATGCACACGAGGTGTTCGATGAAATGCCCGAGCTACGCTTAAGCTTTCTTCTCTCCAAGCTCGACCTCCAAGCTCCATTTTCCCCAAGATTTGTCTAGGTTTGGCGGGCCGTCACGTCCTCGTCCCCGTCCTCACCGCCGTCGATCGCCCGCGCCGATCTCGTCGCCGGCACCACCGTGGTGAGCCTCTTGTTCTTATCTTCTTTTTAAAAGAAAAAAATTCTTACTTGTATGATTTGCATAGATACTTGTATAAATTTCTTACTTTTATTATTGTTTGTTATTATATAGTGCCATGGTCATGGTATCCACCCACGTCGGCCCTCGTCCAGTCTATGATTCGGATGTGGTATATTATCTTTTATAACTATTTGTTTCATTTAGTCTTTATGACAATTGTGCCGACCAACGTGACATAGATGTGTTTATCTAGGAGGTATGTGAACCGGAAATTCCAACCGACCCTCTTGTCGAGAGGTTAAATTTAGTTGAAAAGAAAACGAAGATTTGAAAGAAAAATTGAAAAGAATTGAGGAGGAGAAGATGAAATTGGAGTTGCATGTTGCCGATGTCGTCGATGACCACAAGATCAAGATGGATGCAATGCGCTTGAAGATTAGAAAGATAAGAAAATATGCCATTGATAATGATGCTTGGTATCATTATGCTGTTGGATCAATTGTTACCTTAGTTGCGATTATGATCGCATTTGTTGTTGCATTTAAATGTTTTACATAGTTGTATGTTAGTTTCAATTAGATACTCTAGAGAGCTGTATGTTGTTCTATGAGAACTATGTATGAACTTTATGTATTTATTTTTTCAGTAATAACATTTGATCACTTCTCTATTTATGATGTTCTGTAATGGTTTTTGATACATTTAATTATATAATGCACGCAGTTGAACCGGCAATGGATGTGGGTGAAATTATGATACCATGCCAACTTTCAACCATTTCAGAGTTCATTTGCAGTGCTTTTCAATTCAGGGTCATTTTAGCTCAAAATAAATCATGAAATGCAAGAAAACTAGCAAATGAAGTCAGAAAATGGTTGAAAAGTGATGATGTGGCTTTGAATGGTGCATATTGAATGCAGAAAAAGTCTTAAGTTAAAATATGTTCAAAAAATTGAAATCCCTTTGTAATAGACGTGTTTTCGTCCGAAACCCTGATATATACTTCGAAAGAGATTGTCCAGTTTGTACACGAAGTGCATCCAGTTTTTCCGGTAACCCTCTCAACTTTTTAGCACATTCTATGTGGGTGAAATTATGATACCATGCCAACTTTCAACCATTTCAGAGTTCATTTGCAGTGCTTTTCAATTCAGGGTCATTTTAGCTCAAAATAAATCATGAAATGCATGAAAACTAGCAAATGAAGTCAGAAAATGGTTGAAAAGTGATGATGTGGCTTCGAATGGTGCATATTGAATGCAGAAAAAGTCCTGAGTTAAAATATGTTCAAAAAATTGAAATCCCTTTGTAATAGACATGTTTTCGTCCGAAACCCTAATACTTCGAAAGAGATTGTCCAGTTTGTACACGAAGTGCATCCAGTTTTTCCGGTAACCCTCTCAACTTTTTAGCACATTCTATGTGGGTGAAATTATGATACCATGCCAACTTTCAACCATTTCAGAGTTCATTTGCAGTGCTTTTCAATTCAGGGTCATTTTAGCTCAAAATAAATCATGAAATGCATGAAAACTAGCAAATGAAGTCAGAAAATGGTTGAAAAGTGATGATGTGGCTTCGAATGGTGCATATTGAATGCAGAAAAAGTCTTGAGTTAAAATATGTTCAAAAAATTGAAATCCCTTTGTAATAGACGTGTTTTTGTCCGAAACCCTGATACTTCGAAAGAGATTGTCCAGTTTGTACACGAAGTGCATCCAGTTTTTCCGGTAACCCTCTCAACTTTTTAGCACATGCTATGTGGGTGAAATTATGATACCATGCCAACTTTCACCCATTTCAGAGTTCATTTGCAGTGCTTTTCAATTCAGGGTCATTTTAGCTCATAATAAATCATGAAATGCATGAAAACTATCAAATGAAGTCAAAAAAGGGTTGAGAAGTGATGATGTGGCTTTGAATGGTGCATATTGAATGCAGAAAAAGTCTTGAGTTAAAATATGTTCAAAAAATTGAAATCCCTTTGTAATAGACGTGTTTTCGTCCGATCAAAGTTATTTAACTTAATATTATATAAAATTTATGCAACTAAAATTATCAAAGTTATTTTTGTTAAAAACTTTAATAGCAAAAAGAATATTCATAAAATATTTTTTGTTAAGAACTTTTAATATGCAAAAAAATAACATAAAAAATAGCAAAAGTGAAAATAGATGCGCTTATAGAGAAAATTCAACCTAAATTCAAAGTGCTAGTAACCTAAATAGATGTACTAGCGCTTTGAATTTAGGTTGAATTTTCTCTACAAGCACATCTATTTTCACTTTGAATTTAGGATTTGAGAGGAACTTAACAAGGCAGAGAGGGCCGGGCTTATAAATAGGTGCGAGCGCCTCTCGCTTGGCGAGGTGGGACTAAACTCCCCCTTTAGTCCCGGTTGGAGCCACCAACCGAGACTAAAGGGCTGGGCTTCCCGCCCTTTCGGGCTGCCGAAAACTACCTTTAGTCCCGGTTGGAGCCACCAACCGGGACTAAAGGGTTGGGCTTCCCGCCCTTTCGGGCTGCCGAAAACTACCTTTAGTCCCGGTTGTTGGCTCTAACCGGGACTAAAGGGGGGTCTTTAGTCCCGGTTGGAACTACCAACCGGCACTAAAGGTTGCACTATATAAGCGGGACTTGGAAAAGTTTCCAAATCCATCTGCTTTCCCTCTCCCCCGACGGCGCTGAAAACCACCTCGACGCCGCCAGGCTGCCGGATCTCGCCGTCGCCTCCCCGAGCCCGCTCGCTCCTCGTCGCCGCCCCCCGACGTCGTCGCCTCCCCGAGTCCTCTCCGGCCTCCTCCTCCTCCTAGGTGAGCCGCCGGCCACACCGCCGTTCCCCTCCTCCTCCTAGCTATCCTCCCTCACCCCCGCGGTTACCGTCGTCGCCCGCGTCCGTCAACGGCCGAAGCAGTGGCGGCCAGCGGCGGATCCAGGGTTAGTTAGAAAATTAAGATGGCATTTTAAGTTAGTTAGGAAATTAAGATGGCATTTTAAGTTGATTTGTTGATCTATGAGGAAGATGCTTCTTTATTTGCTAACTTACACATCACTAGGCTTTGTTATTAAAAATGTTATTGTTGTTTTATTGTTGTTAAATAAAATGATATTTGCTATAGCCACAATTTGTTTTCGTCGACGATGCCAATCCCGCATTTCTAAAAAAGCAAAACATTAAACGATAAGAAAATGTTCTCATAGGAATTTGTCTCGACGTCGACGATGCCTGGCCCGCATCCTCGTCGTCGTCGAGTTGGCGGCGACATCATGCTTGAGAGGCGCAATGTCCAGGACTGGGCTCCGCCGGGCTGGCACTAGGAGGTGCTACCTTCCCGGGCTCGGAGCTTGGTGAGGAATCCTGGTCTTGTCGTCGACCCGGAGCTTCTTTGGTGGCGGTCGCGTGGGCCACTTTCGGTGCGGAGGCAGTGGCCCCCCGCGGAGGTGGTACGTCGCCGTGTCAGGGAGGAGGACGAGCACGTCCGTCGCTACATGGCGGCGTTGGACGCCAGGTTCTCCAATACCTGGCAGGTTCTTCAGGGATCTCACCCGAGTTATGATCCGGTGATGGTTCCTTATCTTTGGGTGTCCACCGTCAGCGACTTAGAGACCGCTAGTGAACCGAGTTCACCGTCCTCCACTTTGGATTCTAGGATATTCGATCTGTATTAGTGATCTTATATGACAATATTTGAGATGTATTAGTTAATATTTGATGATGCATTAACTGGATTAGTGATATTATATTCGAGTTCATTATAAATGTATTAGTGATATTATATTCGAGTTCATTATAATTGTATTAGTGATATTATATTGTTATAATGCGTGTGTGACTTTCGGTCTGTCGTTGCTCCTTGTATGAGATTTGCTTTTATTATTGAGCTTGTCAAGATTGATAAGATGAATTTTGGACGAAATTTGTTGTTAGCACCGATACAACATGTGTCCGTGCATTGCAACGGGAAAAAAAAATCGTGTACATTTCTAGAGACCCATCGCTGTTGTTAATTCTACTTTTCATCGCCATCGTCAATGGTCGTCACGTTTGTCCATCTATTTATGATGAACGTGATTAATCACACGACAATGACAATGAGTTGACATCATACTCTAGCACATCGCTTCACGTGTATCAATTTTCATGGACTTGTAAGTATTAATTGACATTTCAAATGGGCAAGCACAATCATAAATTTAAGCTCTTAAACACGCAGATCTTAAAAGAATGCATGCATTCATATACAAATATAGAAGTAATGAACATTAAAAAATAGGAGTCTTTGGTCACGTCCATACACTCTTACTCCAAAGCAAAACACTCCCTTAAATATATATTTGAGAGCATGTTTACATCGTTGCTAATCGATCCCACAAATCCTTCCTTCTTAATTATCCTGACCGTTTACTTCCTTATAATTAGCAGCATTTCTTTACATATTCTATGAAGCCTTCCTTGTTAATTATCCCGGCCGTTTAATTCCTTTATATCAGCATCTCTTTAAATATTCTAAGGAGCCCACACAATCCTTCTTTATAATTATCCACCTGTTTCACACAATCCTTTCTTTAAATTAGCCATACATGTTTAAATATTCTATTCCATCAAGCCCTCAGTCCTTCCTTTAATCCCACATGTTTACCATAATCCTTCCTTTGAGCCTAGAATCCTTTCTTTAATTTCATCCTCTTAATTAGCTCACCACCGGTTTGTTGGTTCCTGAGTTGGCTGGTATATTAACAGGTCGGAATATGCATACAAAGGCAGGGTGGGACTATTGAACGTCAAGTATGCCTAGCTGAGTTGGTTGTTGCCTCCAAAAGAAGTATTGAGTTCGATTCCCACTGTAACCTATTTTTTGTAGCCTATTCGTGTGGCTGACGGGCCTTAAGAGAAGACCCAACAACGCAGCTACACGGCCCAGTTAATCTTTGAAGTCTCTAGAAAAGCCCAGTTGTGCGGCTGCTTGGTCCAAAAATTATTTTTGACGGACGGGTTGATGTACGACCGAAGTATATGAGGCCAGAACGGTGCGTTGTATATACTAGCAAATATGCCCGTGCGTTGCAACGGAAAAATAAATAAGCATATGTAATATGGTCAATGAGTTCAACAATCTTTAATCATTGACGGAACTTCCATAGGGTGAGTTGATTCTAAGTAACTCCATATGAACCCATTTAAACTTTGCACATATGGATCATACCAGAAGCGCATTCCGAACTGGGCCATTTCTTGTGCATCCTGGAAAACTAATGAATAAAGAGTAATGGTTTTTTTTCTAATAAATATCACAAACTAATAGAAAATGAACACAAATGTTAGTTATCCAACATGACTCAACTTGAAAAAAAATGGTGCGGCATGTCGGTATGTTTGACCAGACACGAGGGAGACAATAGATCAATGAAAAAAATCATTCCTCCTTCATGTCGCACTGTCCACATGTAGTGTTTCCTCACATCTCTACCTTTCGATGCTGCAAGGGCCAAATGACGAGCTCCGCAAGCTTTCTCACCTGCAGAACAGAAGCAAGGGTTCCCATCAACTAAAATAAATTTATCATAATAAAACTTTCTTATAAAAGATGTAAGTATGATGAAAATATGCATCCATGGTTGATTTCTTTATATAATCAGAAGTCATTACCCCGCAAAATAAAATCATCAGAAGTTCAGAACAAAACAATAATGCATCGGGCAACTACATCAGCGACACACATCGGGCAGCCTATTTTTAGGTGCATGGGACAACTGCGAACCAACATGTGGTTGGATGGTTAGAAGGACAGTGGTATCTTCAACCCACCAAGATTTAAGTTCTGGTGCTTGCATTATTTTTAAATTTATTTCAGGATTTTCGACGATGCGCTTTCAGTGGCAGGAGACGTTCCCCTCGACGTTGAGGCGCCTACCATGACTTCGTAAATCTCAAGATGATATGCCGGGTCAGTCTTTCAAAGATGCTCATAGGGATAGGGTGTGCGTGTGTGCGTTCATAGGGGTGAGTGTATGTACGTATGTATGAACGCTTGTGTTTGTACCGTGTTAAAAAAAGGACGCATGGGACAACCTTCTTTTTTGAGGTGCATGGGACAGCCCGTTACACATTTTTTTTGAAGGCAAACAGCCATTACACATGGTGTGCAACCTTTTTTTTATGCATGGAGCACCCGTTTCTGGATATGTGGAGATTAGTATTTGCGTTTTGAGTGAGCAGCGGTCCGGTACGGCCTTTTTTTAAAGAAAACCCGCTCCGCCTATAATAGAATTGTTTCCTTTCTTTATGCATGACCACCAGCATGATGAGTTGGTTCCACCGCTGGGCTCTCTTCCTGACCATCACGGTTCGAGGCCTCCCAAGCGCGGTTTTTTTTTCCTTTTTCCGTTTTCCAGAACGGACCACGGACAACCTGAACGGACCACGTACATAAAACGGAAAAGGACAACGTACGAAAAGACTTGATGACGAAATAAAGTGGAGAATCAATCCTCCCTTTAATATTAGGTAAAGATGTGTTCTCAAATTAATACCACCTCGTGTATATAGAAAATTACCTATGCGGGACGAATAAGATCGAGACTTCTACAGAAAAAAAATCCGAATCGTTTTCTACACTTATAGGTGGCATAGTGGGTAATTTCAGGCAACTTCGGAGGGCAATCTTATGACGGACGACCAGAAGTTATCCCTGCTTTATTATTAGGTAGATATATATATATATATATATATATATATATACGAAAAGACTTGATGACGAAATAAAGTGGAGAATCAATCCTCCCTTTAATATTAGGTAAAGATGTGTTCTCAAATTAGTACCACCTCGTGTATATAGAAAATTACCTATGCGGGACGAATAAGATCGAGACTTCTACAGAAAAAAAATCCGAATCGTTTTCTACACTTATAGGTGGCATAGTGGGTAATTTCAGGCAACTTCGGAGGGCAATCTTATGACGGACGACCAGAAGTTATCCCTGCTTTATATATATATATATATATATATATATATATATATATATATATATATATATATATATATATATATATATATATATATCTTCAGAACAAAAAATCAACAAGGCAAACGAAAGGCATTGATCCGGGCTGATCTGCCACACAGTAACAATCAGTGGACAGTAACATCACAGATGCAAATAAGACCAAAAACACACACACAAAAATTTGTTGTGAATGAAAGAGATATCCGACTTGAGAGTTAGACATCATCCGGGCTGACCCGCGTGCCATACAATGTAAGTAAGCACCAAGAAAATCAAACACACTTGTAGCTAGGAGCACACCAGTACTGACAAACCTTGGAAATGGAAACACAAAACCATTTCAAACCTAAACAGCGGCTTGGGTGTTTGGCCTATTGATGATCCCAGCATGTCTCAGCAAGACCCAGATGAGAGTCACTAGCTCGGTACCATTGGCACGTGCCTTCTTATGCGCCTTGATGTTATGAGGGGGAGCAACATACAAGATCAACTCAGACCAGAAGCTAGCCAAGATGCGCCACCCGGTCTCCTCGTCTGGAACCAACTCCACTAGCTGCTTTCCTAGCCTCACTCGTCTTTTCACCACTTCATGCCTTGATTCCTCACCAAGGAGTTCGACCATGCTGCCATATTCCACCGACAAATTGCCACCGGGGAGAGCACATTTGATATCTTTAGTCACAGTCTAGTACAATTTCTTAGACCATGCCTCCTCAGGTGGCAGTAGTTCAGGCGTGGATGCCATCAAGTAGACACCATACCGTGATAGATGCATTGAGATCTGCTTGCCGGCCGAGCGACCGGTTGAAGCCCCATGCCTGGCCTCGAAGATGCCCGTGGCGGTGTGCCAGACAAGGATAACACACTAGTACAGAAACCCCTTATAGGATTTTGCTACTAGCAGCGTGCGGCCAACCTAGCACGCGACAGCTAACCTGGATCAATACCAGCAGCGTTCGCCGAAAAGCCGGACGCTACTGCTCTATCCTTACTAACGGTATTCAAAAGAAACGCATGCCGCTAGTGAGGTACACCCCAGAGATCCCTCCAACCAGGAGCTATTAGCAGCGTGCAAAGATAGTATACGCCGCTAGTGGCCTCAGCACTAGCACCGTGCACTGCAAATCACACACCACTGATACAATGTGCACTACACATTTCCTGCCAGGCCTGTGGTGGCCAACCTACTTGCGGCGAGCGAAGAAATCGGACGCCGCTAGTTGACCAAAGTATTAGCGGCGTGTATTATACACTGCATGCCACAAACTCGTTCTCAGATTAAAAAAAAAAGACACGCGCAGATATGCTGCCGGCCGGAGGTACGCCGACAAGCCGTGGACGTCGCATTCAGGCAATTGACCTCCTGGCGTGACCCCAATGGAAGCCCCTGGCCGTGGCTGGGGGCAGGCAGGGCCTCTCCACTGGAGTCACGCCGAGAGGCCGCCGCCGTGCTCCACCGTCCGGGCGCGAAAGCGGTCCGGTCACCGTGAGAGAGCTCGCGCTCTACGCTTCGCGAGATGTAGCCTGGACGGGGTGTGATTTGGACGGCACTGTGCTGTCGGTGTATGGTATATATGTATAAAATACTAGTGGCATGCCGGCTGCAATGCACGCCGCTGATAGAAGATGTAACTACCAGCAGCGTTCGGGCCAACCAAACGATACTAATAATAATGACACTAGTGGCGCTCCTCGCAGGCCGCACGCCGCTAACATGTCCTTGCAATAATCGTCCCGGGCCTTCTTCTCTGTTCTTCCCCTTCACTTCTCTTTTTCCTCCCCTAACTTCATTCTCTTCTTCCTTCTTCTCCTCCCACACTCTTTCTCTCTTTTCACTTCTTTCTTCCCACAAGCTAGATCCTACCCCGTTCCCCTACCCCTTTTTATTCACTCTATATTTCCCCTCTCCTCTTACATATATTCTTCTTCCACTTTTTCTTTCCCCGCGGTGTTCTCGTACGTTGTCTCGGCCATGAGCTCTCCATCATGGCCTGCGAAGCCGGCTGTGTCCGGTGAATCATCGCGTTGCCACAACGCGTCATCTGTCTGATCCGGCGGCATTTCGTACGCCACCGGCGTCGAAGCCCCCCAAATCCGGAAAGCCCACCTGTGCTCTTTTACGGCTGCAAATGCCCAATTGTGAAAAGAACCTCGTACACACGAAGAAATACAAGTCGAGAATTTCTCATGTGTGCACGCATGGGAACTGAGGTATAACAAAACATCTGGCTCTTCATTAGTTAATTAGGTATTGGCATGTAACTCTCGTTTCTCACGACATTAATAATTACATACACACACATGCAACAACCATTCTCTTGCCACACATGGATATGGATCGATTTCTTAATGGCTTACGTAAACTAGTTGGTCGAGTATCGCACTCGATCACTCAGAGCCCAGTTGGATGATGCGTTGACAGACGCATGAGAGAAGCAATCAATATGGATGAGAAGCAAGTACAAATTAATGTTATGTACACCCAAAACAGCGAGATGCGAGCCCAGATAGAGAACTTTAAGAAGTTTCGATATGCACTCCTAGTTGTTGTGATGATTTGTTTCGTACTCTCAGCTGGATCAGTAGCAGGATTTCTTCTAGTGGCATCCATTGCACTGATGATATTTTTTTACTTAGGTTTTTACCTAGAGGAACAATTGGCCAGTTATTGTTGTTAGTTTTGAACTATTAAGTTCTTCTTAATTACTATTATGCATGTACTCAAAGTCAGCTCAGATAAGCAAGCAGTACTTCTTCATATAGCTATAGGATCGATCCTGCAGTTAGCATTAATTTTCAAAATATGGTATATAGACTTGTCCATTCACATATGTGAACACCCCTACAAATATCAACTTAGTAGCAGCGTGTGGGGCAGAACAAAACGCTACTAATTGCCTTACAAGCCGCGTGTGCCTTGCCCGCATGCTACTAATATGATTTTTACATTAAATTCCCTAGAAATATGAAAACATGCCCAAAAAAACCAACATTAATTTGGCATGTAACCAAAACTGGTTTATAACATGTATACAAACTTTTGAAGTCACAAAAAAAAACACTACCATCTCTCTCTCAAACTGGACAAGCTCCCTCCTTCAAAACTTGATCGTCCATTCGATATCTAAACAACGTATATCAAAACTTTTGTATAACAATTTAAAAAATTAACCACAACTTCAACTTGTCATATAATGACACCATGGAAAAATCCATCAATAGTTCCTGTTTTTTAGAGCACATTTTTCATTCTTTAAATTTTCCGTAAATATAATTACTAGCAATGTGTGGTGCAGAAAAAAACGCCACTAATTCCCTTATTAACCGCGTGTGCCTTGCCCGCACGCTGCTAATATGACTTTTACATTAAATTCCCTAGGAATATGAAAACATGACAAAAAAACCAAAATTAATTTGACATGTAACAAAAAATGGTTTATAACATGTATACAAACTTTTGAAGTCACAGAAAAAACAACACTACCATCTCTCTCTCAAACTGGACAAACTCCCTCCTTCGAAACTTGATCGTCCATTCGATATCTAAGGAACATATATCAAAACTTTTGTATAACAATTTAAAAATGTAAACACAACTTCAAGTTGTCATATAATGACACCATGGAAAAATACATCCATAGTTCCTGTTTTTAGGCACATTTTGCATTCTCTAAATTTTCCATAAATATAATTACTAACAGCGTGTGGTGTAGAATAAAAAGCCACTAATTCCCTTACTAGCCGCGTGTGCCTTGCCCACACGCTGCTAATATTACTTTTACATTAAATTCCCTATAAATATGAAAACATGCCCAAAAAAACCAAAATGAAATTGGCATGTCACTAAAAATGGTTTATAACATGTATACAAACTTTTGAATCACAGAAAAAACAAACCGCCTTCTTCCGCTCGCCGCTCTCCCTCACAGCCATCTCCCCTCCTTCCCTCCGAACTTGAATCTCTAGAAATGTGGGTGGCGGCGATGATGGATGTGAACGCGAGGGCACCACTTTTATAGGAGGGGCGGGCTCCACAGTAAGGGGCGTGATTCACATGACGTGCGGTCACCGCCATCGGATCTAGGAGGGCGGGCGGCAGGGATTAGCTCGGAGGCGCACGATCCGTGGGTGGGGTGTGATCTGTGTGACCGGCATTCTCCACCGTCGGATTTGGAAGGTGCAAGCGGATGGGATTGGCTTGGATGGTGCGATCCATGTCACCAGCGGTCTTTGCCGTTGGATCTGGAATATGTTGGCTACGATTAGCTCAGGGGCGCGATCCGTGGGAGGACCGGATGGACCAATCAGGACACACAAATCTTTGCTCCTCCCTTCGTTTCGTTTCTTTCCGTTAATGTTCAAACTGAATTCGGAAATTGGAAGGGGGAGGCTAGACTCTTTTTACACCGAAGATTTATTTTTGATTTTGTTATTTTCGGCAATCCCATTTTGTTTTTGGTATGATTTTGTTTTTGTTTTTGGTATGATTGACTAGAAAAATCCAAGCATTTCTCGCACCAAAGAAGGAATTCAAGCATGTCATGAAGCATTCAATAGGAAAGGTCCCAAAATACATAAGCATCTAGGGGTGACTACAAGGAGGTCAAGAAGAAGGATTTTGTTTCCATCCGCATTGCCAATCTATACTAGTAGAACACCCGAGCGTTGCTACGGGTCTTTTAGTTCTTGTCTGATCGCATATATATACCCGTATTGTTGCATAAAACTCGATGATCATGTATCTCTACGGTCACACCCCTCCACTGCCATGCTACATGCTACAACGCATGTCAGATTATGTGCCCCGTAGCAATACACTCAAATTATGTACCCTAGTGCTCACACCCCTCCGCCGCCATGATACGCCGAACACGAACACCCATGCCACCCGTGTGGCCATGGCTGCCCTCCACTCCCCCCCCCCCCTCGCACACATGTGACGGGAGCTTCGCCCATGAACACCGCGATTCCCACCGCCAGGGCTGCCACCCTGCATCCAGACCACTCCGTGACCATCCAAAGACCTTGGCTTTGGCCCGACCAGCAACCCACGACCGACGAAGCAACCGGAAAATTCCCTGACCCGAGCATTGCAAGAACTGCGTCGGCCTGCACACGGTCAGGGAAGGGGAGGGGGAGGAGGAGCGGACGCATCCATGAACATTGCACCTCTGCGTCGGCGACGGGTGGCCCGACCACGTCGGAGCCGCCCATCCCTCCTGTCAACTTCCCCACCAAACACACCCATGTAATGCCCCACCACACCTCTAGATGTACATTACCCCATTGTTCTCGTGCGCGGTATCCCCACCCCAGCCGGTTTGCCTCGCTATGCAATGACCCCGTTACGGTAGTCCCACCCCAGCCAGTTGGCACTCAATGAATAGGACCACGTTGCGTCTGTAAGCAGTTGGCGCTCGAGGAACATGACCAAATTTCAGCCATAGCATGGTACCCCCACCCCATTCGGTTGGCACATGATTCGAGGACGTCGTGACTTTGGGCCGGCCCATGTCAGGGGGGTGACCCTGTGATTTTTTTTTGTTTCATTTTTTTGTTTGTGTTTTTTCCTTCATTAAAAAATGTTCAACATTTCAAATAAAATCAAATTTTAAATTCTTCAAGAATTTTAAAAAATGCCCTCGAATTGTAAAATGTTCGTGGGATTGAAAAAAGGTTCTCAAATTTGAAAGTTGTTCATGAATTAAAAAAATATCCATGCATTTTAAAAATGATCGCAGATTCGAAAAATGTTTGTTGGTTTCGAAGAAAGGTTGGTTTACAAATTCAAAAAACAATTTGTGATTTTGAAAATGTCCATGATTTAAGAAAATGTTTGTGGATTCAAAAAATGTTCATGATTTCAAAAATTGCTCATGATTTCGAAAACACTAGTTACTTAATTCAGAAAGAACGTTCGTGACTTAAAAAAGTGTTTGCAAATTTGTAGGAAATGTTCCCCATTGAAAATTTTGAATTGGATGAACAATTTTTGAATTATATAACAATTTTTGAATTCAATAAGAATTGATGAAGATATTTTGAATTTTTATGGTCATTTTTTATTTTTGGAACAGATTATGAATTCCATGAATTTTTTGAATTCGGTAACAGAAAATCTTAAAAAAAGAAAAACAAAATGAAACCGGAAGTGGATCTATGCTAACTGGGCCGGCCGAAAACACGTAGCGAGCGGGGAGCGGGAAGTGGATCTATGTTAACTGAAGGTGGGTTTCCTTAAAAAAAAATGTCTCAAAAAAAAAGGTGGGTTTTCTCAACAACAACAAAGAAAAAAGTAACTGAAGGTGGGGAGGCCGGGGAGGGGAAAGTGGCCGGAGAGGTCGGCGAGCATGGCGGCGGTGGATCTGTCGAAGCTGGTGAAGGAGAAGCGGTTCTGGGCAGCCTCCTTCCTCATCGCGTGGGCGGCGGCGCTCCAGGTTCCGTCACCCAATTTCCCTTCCCTTTGTTCCAGAAACCAACCAAAGTTGGGATCTTTAACCTCGGCGGGACGGGAAATGGCGCTGTTTGCAGGGGCACATGATGTGGTTGAAGCGGCAGGAAGCCTTCAAGGACAAGTTCGGCGACCCCGAAGGCGAAGCCCCCAACAAGGTCACCCAGCAGCCGGCCGACGACAGCACCAGAATCGCCGGCGAGCTCACAGCCGACGCCGAGACCAGATAGGTACTGTAGCTAGGTAGATGGATGAGAACTAGATCCCCTTTTATCTCGTCCTGCTTTTTCTAGACCTGAAGATCACCAAGGCATCTATCTATCTCTTGTAATTAGTAGTTCCTGGCAGTGCAAGCTTGCTCACATGAATAATGTTTGGTTGTTATCAGTAGTACCGCCGGTGTTCATCATGGCTAATTAGGGCGTCTCTTAATCTTGTGAGCATCAAATTATCATCATCCCAAAGCTGCTCTGCTTTAGCCTCCTCTCCCGCCTCACTGAATGTTGGATTCCAGTTTCTGTTTGGTTTTCTTGTCTGAAGTACCAAAGCAGATACGTGATGTTTACAATTCCATAAGAAGAGAACTCTGGGAGTGTTTGTTTTACTAGTTACGAGTAGCAAACTGTGACCAGATTAACCATCCCAAATCCGCTTGGCTTGGGCTTACTTCAACTACTGCAGTTTCTGGTGATGTGTTTCATCATGCCAGCAGCTTCTCGGTCCTGCCTCACTCACTCACTCACTCTCTACTGCAGTTTCTCATTGGCTTTTCTTATCTTTGATCCCAAAACAGAGTAACAGACCGACCATTATAAATCTGGGAGTGCTTTCTAGTGATGTGTGTAAGAACGCGCTATCTCGGATCACCGTTCTATTTTTCCCGCTATCTCAGCTAGTAGCCTCCTTCAGTTTTCACTACATCACTCAGCTGCAAAATCTGAGTAGTTTCCGTACCCTGACTCTTGGAGTTATAGATGCCTTAAAGCACAAGCTTGGCGACCCCGACGCCCCCAGCAAGGTCACCAAGCACGGGCAGCCGCTGGCCGCATGCAGGAGAAGCTCACCGCCAGCGCAGAGTTCAGAACTTCAGAAGGGTAAGCAGATGGATGAGAAGGAGATCCCTTTCTTTCCCCTTTTTCTCCTGTTTCTCTAGACCGGGCGATCACCAAGGCATCTAGCTCTGTGTAATTAGTACAAGTAATGCGAGCTTGCTCACATAAACAAGGGAAAATTGCAGTGCAAGCCTGCTCGTAAAAATACATTTGTTTGTTATGCCTGCATTTGTTTTTTGCGAGAATGTTTCTTATGCCTGCTGCTAGTAGGGGATTGCCGATGTTCATCATAATCTTGACAACACTAACTAATCATCATAATCCCAAAGCTGTTTTGCTTTGCTTGGCATCAGTACTACATCACGATCAGCAGTAGCCTCCCAGTCTCAGCCTTGCCTGATCTCACTGAATGAATGATGGATTACAGTTTCTGTTCGGTTTTCTTACCTCAACTCCCAGAGTCCCAGGGCAGGGCAGCCGGAAAACAGATCATCGTCATCTGTTTATTATAATTTCAGAAGAAACCGCGGTTGTTTTCTGTTGATGCATAACAAGTGCCTGCGATTTTGTTCGTGACCGGATGAATCATTAGCTATGATGCAGTGTACGGCCTAGTTGGGTTCTGTTTGGTTTTCTTACCATAGTACTCCCTCCGTTCCATGATATAAGTGTGTTTTTGACACTACACTACTGTAGTGTCAAAAACGCTCTTATATTATGGGACGGAGGGAGTAACTACCAAAACACATGATTGACTTTTACAGTTCCTGTTTGGTTTTGCAGACCTGATTAATCATCCAAAGCTTTGCTTGGGCTTACTTAATCTCAGTCAGTAGCAGCTTCTCAGTCCTGATCCCACTCAATGTCTGAATGGGCTGCAGTTTCTTGATTGGCTTTTACTATTGTCTACCAAAACCGACCGGCCATTGTAAATCTGTGTGTTTTCTAGTGATGAGTACGAATTGCTATCTTGTGATGGGAGAAAAGGCGACCATTTGGTTATCACTAGATGTACACAACACAGGATGCGAAGAATTAATCCGTAGTTGTGAGGACAGACGATTGCCGCTGCCTGCAGATGCACATTATGAAAAAAGAAGAAAAACACAGTTTATGTTTAGAAAAACGAAACAAATTTGAATGACTGATAGACTTGGTCCACTTCTCAAGGGAGCACAATCTTACCTTCTCTACCTATATTACTATACACAAGTGGACATTTATTTTTGCCAAATCTGCTTTACCGATATATATAGGAAAAAAAAATCTAACCCGTGGCTAGGTCGGTCGGTGATAATATTTACCGCATATCAGGTGCTGGGGATTCTCTAATTAATTGGGGTCAGATATCTTCTTTGTTAATCAGTCCATTTGTTCTGAATCAGTTTTCACATGAATCCAAGCTAGGCAAAGACTCTTCAAAACAAAAAACCGACAAGGCAGAGGTATATTATTCCAAATATTAACTGTTCATCATCCGGGCTGATCTGCCACAGTAATACTCACTGAACAGTACATGACAGATACCAATAAGACCGAAAACACAAAGCAAATCATGCACACTAATAGCACACCAATAACAACTCTTGTGAATGAAAGAGATATCCGATTTGAGAGTCAGACATCATCTGGGCTGACCCGCGATACAATGTAAATAAGCACAAGGCAAATCACACACACACGCGCGCGCACACTCACACACGCACACTTGTAGCTAAGAGCACGCAAGTACTCACAAACCATGGAAAAAGAAACACAAAACCATTTCTAACCTAAACTGTTGCTTAGGTGTTGGGCCTGTCGATGATCCCGGCGTGCCTCAGCAAGGCCCATAGGAGTGTCACCAGCTCGGTACCATGTGCACGTGCCTTCTTATGTGCCTTGATGTTATGAGAGGGAGCAACATACAAGATCAACTCGGACCAGAAGCTGGCCAAGATGCGCCACCCGGTCTCTTTATCTGGAACCAAATCCACTAGCTGCACTCCCAGCCTTGCTCCTCTCTTCACCACCGCATGCCTGGATTCCTCACCAAGGAGCCTTACCATGGTGACATATTCTGCCAACACGCTGCCACCCACAAGGGCATGCCTGATATCTTCGCTCACAATCTTGTACAATTTCCTCGACCATGCCTTCTCAGGTGGCAGTAGTTCAGGAGCATATGCCATCAAGTAGACACAATACCGTGACAGATGTAATCCGCTCTTCTTGTCAGCTGGGTAACTGGTTGAAGCTCCATGCCTGGCCTCGAAGATGCCTGTAGCGATGTGCCAAACAAGGATAACCTGGGATGTGTCTTGTTCTTCGCATGCCCAGAGGAAATGATTGCCTATCCCGTTGTTCTGGAGGGCAGTTGTGCCTTTGCTCAGGGAACCGTTGCTACTTTTTAGTGTGTTGATAATGGATGTCTTCACCTCTGATGATAAATTGACCCGTTGCATCCTCAGCCTCGGTCTAGAGAAATAAAAGAATGATCGGCTAAAGGCACATTTTGGTTGCGGGTGTGCTAGTAGAGAGATTTGACCCATTTGATCTGTCCAATTATATCTGAACTTGATCTTGAACTTTAGAACTAGACCAATCAACCTCTGTATTCGAGGAGATTGCTGCCAAGAGACATGTGTTGCATAGCTACAAAGCAAGGTTACCTTGAACCAGTTGGAGCACAAGTAGGATATGATCTCCCATGCCTAGGCAAATATAACTGCCACAAGTAGGGAAAATGTGGGCAACGAGCTAAAAAGTAAGTTGCCCATAGATAATATGTTATAAAAGAGGTCATGTGTTATTACGAGCCCCTGGTCTAGTAACTGACATTTGGGGTTGCAAACTATCTGTGCGCTAACAGAAGAAGGTTTGAATAAGATTGTTGTCTTTGCCATGGTAAGCAAGCACCAAGTTATAATTGTGAAGGAGACAATGATGTTGAGAATTGGCAACAGTCGGCCAAAGTTTGAAGTTGGGAGGGACGAATAATAATAGTCCAACACAAAGGATATCTCATCTGCAATGACTCTGAATATTGTGTCTGGATTTTCCTTGTTAAGAAGTATACTGAGGACAAAATTGAACGCCTTGGTAGAGCCAAATATGACAAGGTGACACTTTGCAAACTGCTGTTTAAGAAGTTTGAATAATGCAAATGAAAGGCATAAATCTTTAAGCCATGGTTGGCGGGCCAAAATGATCTCTTTGTCGGTTGCCATTCGCCAAACTATATCAAGGGTGACCAAGTTGTTCTTCTTCTGCTTTATGGTATATCCATGACTTGTTAACTCAATTTGCTGCTTCTCTTCACCCATCACAATAAGAGGTGGAATCAACTCATCTTCACAGGCTTGGTGGCTCTCTTCCAATAATTGTTTCATATATCCGACAATAAGATGAGAGTTGCGGCCAAGAGCAAAAGATCTTCTTGCCTTCTGATATGCATAGAACTTGAGTGCAATCTTTGCCAAACTAAGAACACATAGGGCAGTGGCGAAGGTAAAGAGCGGGCTGGCAAAGGGTTCATAGTCCTCCCACATGAAGAGCTCTCCAGTAGTTTCAGAACTGTCGGAGTAGAAGGATGGGTTTATCCAATAATTACGTGAATAGTACAACATGAGATATGATGTCCAGACTGCGCGAGTGAGTAACTCGATTGAGGGGCCGAGCTTTTGACCATCACCATCATCAACGGCAACGATTGTACTTGTATTGGTGCCAACAATTTGGACAAGAACCGTCCAAATTAGGAGCATGACTACAAACAGGCCAAGACAGTCCACGTCCATGCCATGTGTGTCGTACGTGCCAATGGAGGAGACGACATATGAGACGATGGGAAGGTAGAGCGCCGTGGCTCCCTGGAAGAGGAAGCGGGTCACTCCAACCTGACGATAGTGCCGCCCGAAGGCAGTGATTGCCACCATGAACAAGACAAGTATGGCGTTGGTAGCCATGAGCGCATTGGAGCGCCAGAGCTGTGCATTTATCCCCTCGATGAATTCTTTTACCGTGCGGTCGGGGCAGTCTTTTATAGTAGGGTCATGCATCTCACCTGATTTACATGTAGAATCATGCACTAGTTAGCGTAATAACCATGTAATACGTACACACATATAAGCAGCTAGGCAAATTAAAATTCCACGCCAAACATGACAGGAGTTTAACGAGCCATCACAAAATGCATATTAAACAACCAGCACGAGATTGTTGGGAGAGAGACTACTGATGTGAACTTTGTAAGACTTACCAGCACGAGATTGTTGGGACTTGGATCTCAGGTCCTGTTGCAAAACGATGAGGATAGTAAGTAGTATGGCCACAATATTCCCGCGTCTACTCGATCTTTCCTTACCACTAACTAACTACCAAGCGGCTAGCTTGGTAAGCTACCAACAAAAACTTGCAAACTAACTAATACAGTATGCGTAACGGTGTGCAGTGATCTGCTACCTTTCGCTTTATATCCTTATTCCATTCTTGACGTTGATCTTTCCTTACCTTTCTCTTTATTTCTTTATCCCCTTCTTGACATGCACTTTGTGCCCTTGAGCCTCCCTTTTCCTTTTTCTTTACCTTTAAATAGCTAGATGTGTCCCTCAAAAGCCACATAGCGTGCGTGGGAGTATTGTATCCCAACAAGAACGACTATCCTGTGTACAAGAGTCAAAAACCTATGCAGCCATGACCCATGATTGATAACAGTGGTAATCAAGATAATAAGGGTTCTTAAAGTATTACTCCCTCCATTTCATAATGTAGTGCGTCCGCGATTTTCGAGATTTAAGTTTGACCATAAATCTAACCAACGTGGGCAATTGCGACGGGAGCAAAAATTATACCATTGAATTTGAATTCGTAATCGAAAGAAGTTTTCAATGGTATAATTTTTGCTTCCGCCGCGGTCACCCACGTTGGATAAATTTATGGTCAAACTTAAATCTTAAAAAACGCAGGCTCACTACATTATGGAATTGAGGGAGTATTGTTTTTAAAAGTTGAAACTGAATAAACATTAAAATAAAGATAGATGGGTTGACCTAGCCACCTAATCTGATCAGTCAGCTAATTCTTTTCTACTAAGAAACGGAATTCAATATTGACTTTTTTTAGGTTAGCATTAGCTCTGGTTCTTCTCTACTAATAATGGTCCTTAATTTTTTCTGAATCCGAATAAAAAAATTATAAAGCTAGTATTATGGGAGGATCTAGCCGCATCCTGGCTCGCTCTTCGGAGACTCCAGAAGCACTACCGCTTCATCATTCTTCGGCGACTCCCAAGGCACCATCGCCGCCACCCAAAAATGTTCCTACAGTCCGATGGCGGGAGCGAGGAGCTGTACCCACGTATTTCCTCCCCACCCTCCTCCCATGCTCTTCTTGGCTGCTCTCCTTGTCTGACGTCAGCCACTCGCCCGGGAAGCAATGATGCGCCGGTGATCTCGCCGCCGTCCATGCATATCGCGCATCCAAGTGTGCCTCGTCGTCACCTCGTCATGCCGCAGATGAAAAAATCAGGTACTTTGCAACCTGAAATTTTGCAATTATGTATGCCATATGTGTTGGCTCTGCATCTGAAACTTCAATTATTTTAAAACATCAACGTATTCTTTCTTAATTTACATCACCATCGAAAATTGGTTTCTTTTTAATTGAGGTTTCACTTGTAAGACGTGGGAAACAGTGTGACTCAACGACATTTTAACTTTGTTAATTTATATCACCATCCAAAATTCTGGTTACAAAAGACATTTTGAGTTTGCAGATTCGAGGTGGGAAAACCAAAATACTTTTTGTAGAGTCGGATGGATGTTTCAGGATATCTAAAACCAAAATATATACTTGGCAAATCCGGCCCCTCAAACGCCCGCGGACGCGCCCGGACGCGTCCGCGGGCACTGACCGGGCACGCCTCAAATTAGGCACTCCACATTCGGACACCTCAATTAGCATATCTCAAATCCATACAAACTCATGCAACTACGTCGACGCACACGGATCGTCCGGCTACTCCATCACAGTACACTAAACATGCCATCGGACTACCAAAATTTGGCATGTTTGGCTATGGTGGACTTCATCCACGGCTGCCCTTGCCCTTCCCTGCGTCCTTGCCGTCCTTCTCGCGGAAGTACCGCTCGAAGACGCAGTACGGATCCAGCCGGATCTGCTCGTCGCCGGAGCTGTCCTCGCCGTCGCTGTCCTTCTACTCCTTCGGTGGCAGTCCGGCCATGGCCCGGACCGCCTGACTCTGCTCTCGGGTGAGGGCGCGCGTGTTCCTCCGCTGCCGTTTCTTCACAATGCGGGCGCGGATGGCTTCCTCCTCTGCGGCCGCCCGCGCCGCCGCAGCAGTCGCCTCCGCCTCCGCCATATCCGCCGCGAGACGGGCCTCGGCGGCCCTTGCCCTCTCCTTCTCACGGCGTGCCGCCCGGACCCGGTACGACTCATAGTCTGCCCAACCGGTGATGGGGAAGGAGCGGTGTTCCGGCTGCCGAGAACGCGAGGATCCAACACCGCCGGACCCGAGCGCCCGGTGAGCCAACGCTATGGCCTCGCGGCGGACGGATCCGTCCCTCGGTCGGCTGCTCTCCTCCCGGGACCGGCGGAGTGCAATGCGAACTGCCATTGCCTCCTCCAACCCACACGGAATCACACCCCAGTCGACGGATCCGGAAAGGTCGGACTCCGATCCGCTGTCTGACATGGCGGAGGTGGCCGGAATCCGCCGGAGGAGAGCTCGGGTGGCGGAGGGGAGTGGAGGGGAGGGGAGTGAAGTGGCTAGGGTTTGGTCCGGCGAGCGGATGTGGACGAATATAAGTGGGGTAGGGGTGGGCCAGCATGGGCCGGCTCCGACGTGGCGGGCGTGCCCGGGCGCGACCGGGCGCCCCATATCGGCCCCATATTTGGGCTGGATATGGGGGGTGCCAGTCAGCCCGGGCGTTTGAGGGCCGTTTGAGGGGTCCGTCTGGGTCAAAAAAAAGTGACCGGGCAGCCCGCCCGGGGGTTTGAGGCGGGTTTGAGAGGTCCGGTTGTAGATGCTCTAACCGCTACTTTGCACCACTATGTGATTGAGAAGTGGGGACGACCTGACGAAGGATGGAGCATAAATAAGTTACGCTTAGCAATCCATACAATTGGCTTTTCTGTCCATCTGTACAATGCAGTGCAGATGTCAAAATTCTTGGACTGAGTTTCTTATTATTGGCACCATTCATCCAGCAACGGTCCAACTTATTTTTTAATAACAGAGTCATGACTTCAGGTAGTTCCATCCCCTTGATTTTCTCATGCACCAGTAAATTTTATGCAAATCAATGTTTTGGTCTTATACGTCCTCATTTTTCAAAATGGTGTTAATAATGAAGATAGAAATCATCATAATGATAAGGCCACAAATGAAGTTATGCTTTCAATTTTTGAAACTGAATTATGTACTCTCTGATTCAAATTATTTGATGCACATTTAATACAACTTCAGTACTAGCAATGTTATGTTAGTCAACACGTGCATTACAGGTGCACAATTATTAGTAACTCATAAGTAGACTTGGGCCGACTAACACAATTGATGAAATTGTATGAATATCTTAGACTTTGATGCTTGCAATTAAGAATTGTACTAAAGTTCAGAAAGACCTGACACATCATCATCTTTGAAACAGTTTTCTTAAAGCTGGCTGGCTGTATTTAGATCTGCATGCCATTGTAGATGAGAAGTGCAGCATGTCTATCAATCACACAAGTAGAATCATGCTGCGGTAGTTTTGGTAACCAAGGCCTCCATCACTTGTGTGTTTACCGGTCTTTGCCGAGATAACATTTTTGTGATACGTGCCAGGGCAGTGGCTTGTATACATGACTTCCGGAGTGACATTTGGCGGTAATATCCGTCGTAAAAAAAGTTTACAGTATGTGAGACTTGTACTATTGCGCGAAGAGCCAAATCTACTTAGAGCATCTCCAGCCGCGCCCCCAACAGGCCCACCCAAGCCCCTTTTTTAACGTCGGCGGTGGAAAAATGGCTCAGTCGCGCCCCCATGACCTCGTTTTCCGCCGGTTTGGGCCGAAATTGGCGCCGGCGGACCCAGGCCGAACCCAGCGGGCCGGTGGGCGCCTGGGGGCGCCGGCTGAAGCGAAAAGGTGCGTGGGGCCGCTTTATCGGCGGCACCGGCTGATTTTCCCGCCGTTTCCCTCCTTTTCCCTCCCCATCGTCCACATTCCCCCGCCGTTCCCCGCCATTCTCTCCATCTCTCTCCCCCGCCATGCCGCCGAAGAAGTTCGCCGCCCCTCGCCAAGTCACCGAAGCCGCCGCACCAAAGGCGAGGAAGCCTTGAGCGCCGATGGCAAGGCCCCCGGGGTTGACGAACATGGAGTGGAAGGCCGACGTTGACCGCCGGTCGGCGATGACCACCGATCGGCGGAACAGGCTCCTCATGAAGTAAGTTAGGGATGCGGCGGCGGAGCAGGAGGCGTCGTCTCGCTCGGTCATGGCGATCAAGCGGCCGATCTTCTCTATACTATTACTCACTGATATCCGGTCCTGCTGCGATCCGGACGTTTTGGGAACCCCGGGGTCCGATTACGGGGAGATCGTTAAAACTCGCAGATTTGACCTATTCTGGCTAGTTTTCTATACTATTACTCACTGATTTTGGTTCCCGCTACGATCCGAACGTTCGGGGAACCCCGGGGTCCGATTACGGGGAACTCCTCAAAACTCCCAGATTTGGCCTATTCTGCCAGTTTTCTATACTATTACTCACTGATTTTGGGTCCCGCTACGATCCGAACGTTCGGGGAACCCAAGGGTCCATTACTGGGAACTCATCAAAACTCACAGATTTGGCCTATTCTGGCTAGTTTTCTATACTATTACTCACTGATTTTGGTTCCCGCTACGATCCGAACGTTCGGGGAACCCCGGGGTCCGATTACGGGGAACTCGTCAAAACTCGCAGATTTGGCCTATTCTGGCTAGTTTTCTATACTATTACTCACTAATATCGGGTCCAGCTGCGATCCGAACTTTCTGGGAACCCCGGGGTCCGATTACGGGGAGCTCGTCAAAACTCGCAGATTTGACCTATTATGGCTAGTTTTCTATACTATTACTCACTGATTTTGGGTCCCGCTACGATCCGAACGTTCGGGGAACCTCAGGGTCCATTACTGGGAACTCATCAAAACTCGCAGATTTGGCATATTCTGGCCAGTTTTCTATACTATTACTCACTGATATCGGGTCCTGCTGCGATTCGAACTTTTTGGGAACCCCGGGGTCCGATTACGGGGAGCTCGTCAAAACTCGCAGATTTGACCTATTCTGGCCAGTTTTCTATACTATTACTCACTGATTTTGGGTCCCGCTACGATCCGAACGTTCGGGGAACCCCGGGGTCCGATTACGGGGAACTCGTCAAAACTCGCAGATTTGGCCTATTCTGGCCAGTTTTCTATACTATTACTCACTGATATCCGGTCCTGCTGCGATTCGAACGTTTTGGGAACCCCGGGGTCCGATTACGGGGAGCTCGTTAAAACTCGCAGATTTGACCTATTCTGGCTAGTTTTCTATACTATTACTCACTGATTTTGGTTCCCGCTACGATCCGAACGTTCGGGGAACCCCGGGGTCCGATTACGGGGAACTCGTCAAAACTCGCAGATTTGGCCTATTCTGGCTAGTTTTCTATACTATTACTCACTAATATCGTGTCCTGCTGCGATCCGAACTTTCTGGGAACCCCGGGGTCCGATTACGGGGAGCTCGTCAAAACTCGCAGGGTTGACCTATTCTGGCCAGTTTTCTATACTATTACTCACAGATTTTGGGTCCCGCTACGATCCGAACGTTCGGGGAACCCCGGGGTCCGATTACGGGGAACTCGTCAAAACTCGTAGATTTGGACTATTCTGGCCAGTTTTCTATACTATTACTCACTAATATCGGGTCCTGCTGCGATACGAACTTTCTGGGAACCCCGAGGTCCGATTACGGGGAGCTCGTCAAAACTCGCAGATTTGACCTATTGTGACCAGTTTTCTATACTATTACTCACTGATTTTGGGTCCCGCTACGATCCGAATGTTCGGGGAACCCCGGGGTCCGATTACGGGAACACGTCAAAACTCGCAGATTTGGCCTATTCTGGCCAGTTTTCTATACTATTACTCACTAATATCGGGTCCTGCTGCGATCCGAACTTTCTGGGAACCCCGGGGTCCGATTACGGAGAGCTCGTCAAAACTCGCAGATTTGACCTATTATGGCTAGTTTTCTATACTATTACTCACAGATTTTGGGTCCCGCTACGATCGGAACGTTCGGGGAACCCCGTGGTCCGATTACGGGGAACTCGCCAAAACTCGCAGATTTGGCCTATTCTGGCTAGTTTTCTATACTATTACTCACTAATATCGGGTCCTGCTGCGATCCGAACTTTTTGGGAACCCCGGGGTCCGATTACAGGGAGCTCGTCAAAACTCCCAGATTTGACCTATTCTGTTCATCAGGTTAGCCATTCTTCGTGGACCATGCATCATGAACTTTGGACCATTTATCATGAACTTCATGAAGGCAGCAGCTTTTTGAAGGAAAGAGATCTTGTGCGGGATGCCTAATGGGTATACCATAGCATTTTGTACGTCCAGTTTGAGTTGCCCCCTAAAGATCGAGTTGTGATAATGTTCATGATACTAATGATGACGATGGTATCTATGGCAATGTGGAAGATTATATATATGGCGATGAGCATTATGATCAATACGACTATACTGGTGACGATCCTCATGATCTTCGAGTCATGCAACCAAGTGAAGCTATGAAGTTCATGAACAATTTAGCTTATGCAAAATGTTTGGACCATTATATCTTAGTTACTTTTTTTTGCATTTGACACTTCTTAGATGCATCATTATGGCCAATGTAATATTGATTCAACTCATTAGACATGTTATACATTTTGATGTTATGCTAAATATAATATATTTTCTTTGGTCATGTGTAGTTGTGTGATTATGAGATGTATTTGAAATGCCAATATTTTGAAATACTATCATCGTGAATCACAGTTTCTTAGTATGCAACAACCCTCGATGCAAGCAAATTGTAAGGGTGGCTTATTTACTACGGTGCAAAAAATACCTTGGGTACACAATATGTCCACAGGAACTTTAGAACACCGAGAATGGCCAGGATAAAGGGATTGTCTGGAGAGCTTGCATTGGTTGATGGATGTTTTTGGAATGGAACTGGTAGGCTTCACATTTGGTGACTAGCTCAGTTGCATCTTGGAGGGCAGTGGGCCGATAGAAACCCTACCGGAAGGCTTTTCGGCAAGGGCTCTTGATCCAATGTGAGACCCACACACACCTCCGTGAATCTCTGCCAACAGCTTCAGTTCATCTTACCGGCAAATGCACCTCAATTTCACACTGTTGGGTCTTTTTCTGTACAGAGTGTCATCGACAAACTGGTACATACTTGACTGACAGGCTACTTTTTCGGCTTCTTCTTGTTCTTCGGGAAGTTCTCCTGTTTGAAGGAAATGGACTATGTGCTGTGCCCAAGCTGGAGCCTGGGGCTCGACAACTAGGACTAAAGGCATCTCCTCGTCCGTGGGAGCGCTTGTCTCGACTGCAAGAACCTGGGGTTCCGCAGGAGGGAGTTGCTCACCAGGCAAAACGAGACTGTCCCCGGCAGCTTCTCTACCAGCGGCTTTGGGAAGCTCTGCCGGGAGATGCTTGCCGGAGTTCAGCTTTCTTCTTTTCCTGGTCATCGCTGACGGGGATACTGATGGCTGAGTGAGGTGGAGAACAAAAGTTCCTGGTTCCACAGGGAGCTTCTGTGCAGCACACTTTGACAGATAATCAGCGATGTTGTTTTCCGCACGCGGGACGTGCTCTGTTTGTAACCCGTCAAAGCACTCCTCCAATTTCCTCACTTCCTCCACGTATGCTTCCATCAACGGACCCTGATAGTCTTTATTGACTTGTCTCACCACGAGTTGAGAATCTCCTGGGATGATCAGCTTTTTAATTCCCAACTCCACCGTGATCCTGAGCCCGGCAAGAAGCCCCTCATATTCAGCAGTGTTGTTGGTGGCCTCCTCCTGGGGAAAGTGCATTTGGACTACATACTTGAGGTGCTCTCCGGTGGGGGCAATGAGGAGCGCGCCTACTCCGGCGCCCTGGAGCGAGAAAGCACCGTCAAAGTACATGATCCATTCTTTAGGTGCTTCCTTGTCGGGGATGACTGTCTCTGGAACTTCTTCATCTGGCATGGGTGTCCATTCTGCAATGAATTCCGCCAGCGCCCTGCTCTAGATTGTGGAAGTGCTCTCATACTTCAAACCGAAACTTGACAGCTCTAGAGCCCATTCAACGATCCTGCCAGTAGCTTTGGGGTTCCTTAATATGCGCTGCAATGGGAAGTGAGTGACAACAGTGATCTCGTGGGCTTGGAAGTAGTGGCGCAGCTTCCTCGAGGCCATGAGAAGGCCGAATATTAGCTTTTGCACTCCAGAGTACCTTGACCTAGCCCCTTGTAGCAAGGAGCTCACAAAGTACACTGGCCACTGCACCACTTTCTTCTTCATCAGTTCCTTGGAACTGCCTTCGTCGCCTGCCGGTTCAAGCTCCTCTTGGCTCGTATCTGGCCCTGCCGCGGGTGTTTCGGTTCCGCCTTTAGTGACATCAGTCACAGCAACTGCTCCTTCATCCACTTCTCGCTGCGCCACTAGCGCTGCACTAACCACTTGATTCGTTACCACCAAGTATAGCAGCAACAGTTCTTGCGGTTTACGTGCAACCAGGGTGGGAGCAGAGGAAAGGTAAGCTTTTAGTTCCTGGAGCACTGCTTCTACTTTCGGGGTCCACTTCATCGGGCCGGCCTTTTTCAAAACCTTGAAAAACGACAGGGCGCGCTCAGCGGATTTGGAGATGAACCTGCTCAACGCGGCAATGCATCCGGCCAGGCGCCTTACATCCTTGATAGATTTAGGTGCATATATCTGCTCGATTGCTTTGATCTTGTCAGGATTGACTTCTATTCCTCGCTGAGACACAAAGAACCCAAGCAGCTTGCCGGAAGGGACACCAAACACACACTTCTCAGGGTTGAGCTTCAAGTTGATCTTGTGCAAGTTGACAAAGGTTTCTTCCAAGTCTTGTATGAGAGTTGCTTGATCCTTGGTCTTGACTACGATGTCATCCATGTAAGCTTCCACATTCCTGTGCAACTGAGGTTCAAATCCAATCTGCATAGCCCTTAAAAAGGTAGAACCAGCGCTTTTTAACCCGAAAGGCATACGTACAAAGCAGTACATGCCACATGGAGTTATGAACGCGGTCTTTTCCTCATCTTCCTTGGCCATGAATATCTGGTGGTACCCGGAGTATGCATCCAAGAAGGAAAGCAAGTCACACCCGGAAGTGGAATTAACAATCTGGTCAATGTGCGGCAAGGGAAAAGGGTCCTTCGGGCATGCTTTGTTTAAGTTGGTGAAATCAATGCAAAGCCTTCATTTCCCATTCGCCTTGCTTACCACTACCGGGTTGGCTAACCATGTCGGATGCAACACTCCTCTGACCAAACCAGCTGCTTCAAGTTTCTTGATTTCCTCGGCAATGAACTGCTGTCGCTCCAAGGCTTGCTTCCTAACTTTCTGCTTGACGGGCCTGGCATGGGGGCAGACAGCAAGGTGGTTCTCAATTACCTCCCTGGGAACACCGGGGATGTCAGATGGTTGCCAGGCAAACACATCGACATTCGCCCGCAGGAAGGCAACGAGCGTGCTTTCCTATTTGTTAGTAAGGGTGGCGCTGATGGTAAATGTTCCGTCAGCGCCATCCTGCCCTGCCGAGATTTTCTTTGTCGCAGGAAAGGTGACCTTGGATCTCTTGCTAGTGGAACTCTCCGGCAGGTCATCGACGGGGGCGGCGCACACCGAAGAGGCGCGCTTCCCGGAGTCCTTGCCGATGTCTCTGCTAGGCTTCTTCTCTTTCTTTGATTCTTTGGCGGGAGCTAGTGCTCCTACAACTTCAGCTGCTACCGCATCTCAATACATCTTGTCCACACATATGACTACATACTTTTTATCAGATGGGATGGAAATGATTCCTATGGGCCCTGGTATCTTCAAAGTGTTGTAAGCATAGTGGGATGCTGCCATGAACTTAGCCAGAGTTGGGCGACCAAGAATTCCGTTGTAAGGCAGGGGAGCTCAACCACATCAAACACCACTTTCTCGGTCCGGTAGTTCAACTCCCTGCCAAACGTCACAGGCAAGGTGATCTTTCCCTTGGGTTGGCTCCTGCCGGGGTTGACTCCTTGGAACGTACCTCTGGCCTTTCAACCACCTTAGGGGAAATCAAGTTCAACCCTGCCCCACCGTCAACTAACATCTTGGTTACTTTGAGGTTGCGGATTGTTGGGGAGACCAACAATGACAAACATCCGACTGCAGTGGTGCGATCAGGATGATCCTCTTCATCAAAGATGATAGGCGTGCGGGGCCATTTGAGTGGCCTTCTAGAATTTGCAGCTGGCTCCACAGCGTTGATCTCACGCACCCATTGCTTGAGCTGGCGGTGAGAGGAATGCAAAGATGCACCCCCGTCAACACACATGGCTTCAGTTGCCTTTTGGAACTCTTGATCACTGGATCCTTCATCGTCCTCATCATCACTCATGCCATCTCCTTCTTTCCTCTCACGGCCTCTAGCAGGTTTCTCCTTCTGCTACGGGGCCTTGCCGCGGCGGCCTCCTCTACTACCACGGCCCTTCCCGGCAGCTCCATCTTGGCCCTTCTCCTTGTCGCGCTTCTTGTATTCAGCCTTCTGCTTCTCAACAAGCTGCTCAACTTGGCGGCATTCTTGGAGATCATGGCCCTTGGTGCGGTGGATTTTGCAGTACGGCCCGTCAGACTTTCTAGCTTTCTCTGCTGCTACAGCCTCCCGGCAATCAGCGCACGTAGCAGCTCCCTTGCCGGGGGTCTCGGCCTTGGACTTCTTGCCGGCGGTGAGATTACCAGAGCTCTCCACAGCCAACACTGATTTCCCTTTGCGCTTCTTGTTATGTCTTCGGCTTCTCCCTTTTTGAGCCGGGAGCATCATCGTCGTCATCTGAGTCGACTTCGACGCCAGACTCCTCTCCGGGGAGTCGCCTTCCTTCCTCAGCACGAGCACACTTGTCCGCCAATGTGTATAGCTCATTGACAGTCTTGGGGAGCTTACATCTTGGCCCGCATCCTCCTGTTGCACACGTTCGAATGGAACACGGCAATCATGGATGCGGGGTGTATCTCCAGGATATTGTGGTGCACTCGACTAAATCTCTGGATGTATTTCCGCGGAGTCTCTCCTTCCTTCTGTGGAAGGACTTGCAGGTCGCTGGGTTGTCCTGGCTCCTAGTGGCCACCTGTGAAGGCGCTGACGAACTCGTTGCACAGATCAGCCCATGATGAGATAGAGTTTTCCGGCAGGTGCATCAGCCACGATCTCACATTTGGCTTGAGTGCCAAAGGGAACTAATTGGCGAGCACCATCTCATCTCTTCCTCCGGCGGCTTGAACGGCAATCGTGTAGATGCCCAGGAACTCTGCCGGGTTCAGTTTCCCATCGTATTTCTCCATCAGCTCTGGCTTGAAGGCTCGAGCCGACGGCCAGCAGACCTGTCGCAGCTCGCGAGTGAAGGCAGGGCACCCAACCTCATAAGGCAGGTACCCGCCAACATTGGGTGCTGGGTCACCGGCATTTGGGCCATTGCGCTTGTCGGATTGGCGGTGTCCTTCCCGACAACGCTCGATGGTGATGCGTGCGTCTTCCCTCCGCCGGTCGTTCAGGACGCGCCACTGGTCCCGGTGATCGTGTCAGCCAGACGAGACCATAGATGCCTCGTCAGGCTCATCTGGATGGGGAGCTTGTCATGGCTGCCTCTGGGCCTATTGTTGCGGAGGGGATTTCACCGTTGGTGCGGCCCCCTCGACGCGACCGTCAGTCCGAGCCACCATCGCCGTTTGCGGGTATCTTGACGGCTCTGCATGCTGTGACTTGCTGGCTTCGACGAAACCAATCAAACTCTGGATGGTGGATCTCCACTCGTCCATCTTGTCAGCCGCCGGTGGGAAGTTCAACAGTAGTTGAGCCCGCGCCATTGCTTCTGCTGTTATGGCTGGTATGGCTAAGGAGGCGAACTGCGACGTCGCTCGACTCCTGGTGAAACCAAGAGGAGCGTCGACGTGCCCTTGTCGCCGTGCACCAGTCGCCGAGGTGGTCTGGCATGGAGGAGGTCGAGCTTGTGGGTCTACCGTCCCGCTTGGCGCTCCGTCTTGCTCCGGGCGAGGCGCGTGTCCAGCAGCCGCGCCTGCAACAGGCGCTGCTGAAGGGCCACGGGCGCCCCCAGAATGGGCACCGCTGCTGCGACCGCGGCCACGAGTGCGGCGCGGAGGTGGAGACAGATTGTTCTCCCCTCCCGTAGCACTAGGGGCGGGCTCGCCAAGGTGTTATTGCTGTTGCTCTTCTTCGGCGTTCCTCGCTCCGGCTCCGGCTGCGGGAGACACAACGGTGGCGCCGCCTGCGCCAGTCACGTCGCCCATGACATCTGCCTCATTCGTCGCCGCCGTGGTGCCAATGGCGTCCGCAGCCGCATGCGAGGGAGCCTTCGAAGTGGAAGGATGTGTGGCCGCGCCGGTCTTCTTCTTGGGAGCCATGGATGAAGAAGATGGTGATGAAGATCAACGCGCTGTCCACGGCCTCAGGTTCACACAAATGAAGCACACCCCCCTACCTGGCACACCAAAGATGTTGGAGAACGGATGCACACAATCACCTATGGGACCAGAGGCCCCTTTGTGGTTCGGCAAGGGGACGTCATGTTGCACAAAGAGCAGAGACCGTGGGGCAGCACGTCGATGGCATGCTGGTGTTTTTACCCAGGTTCGGGCCGCTGAGAAGCGTAAAACCCTGCTCCTGCTTTGGTGGATTGAACTCAAGGAACACGAAGCAAACGCAGCTCTCTAACCCGGCAAGGGTTGCCTTCGGGTGAGCTACTACGCTAGTACAAGTGTCCAAACGTCCGAATCTTGAGCTAGGTTGGCTTGGGCCTCCTTTTATAGGGCAAGGGGCAACCACAGTGGCAAACCAGTCATTACCTAGCAATTAGATAGCTAACAGAGCTATCATACCTAACTCTGGCATTTAGGACAAAATACCATGATTGCTAGTCTAGGTGGCGCGCGGGGATGCATCCCCGGCAAGCTCTCACCATCGCTTAGCTGGCTGTTGCTTAGTGTCTTGACACGCCTCTAGACGGGTGTCAACTGGGCATAATCTGTCTTCCGGTGCGTTGCCACGTGCTTGGCGAGAGCCACTCAGCCACCTGAGGGCTCGACACCGCATCAACAAGTGACTGGGGTCGTGATGCGGTGGAGTGGTGGCCGATCGGCTCGCGCCTGCCGGGAGATGGCTTGACGGGGCTTCCTGAAGATGTGCATGCCTTGGTCCCCGACAGGCACAGGGGACGTGGCTGGCGCGCTTTGGGCCCCTCCTGGGCTGTTGCATTGAGCTTGCTGGCGTTGGTATCCAGGGTAGGATGCCTCTGCCGGGGTCTTGGATGTTGATGTTATCTCCTTCATGCGCTCCTTGATCTCATGTGGAGCGGCTTCTTTGTCTTGTGTTGGCGTTGGCGGGGTTGTGCTACTACTGCCTGTGCATAAGTCAGGGGCACTGGGTACCCCATTCCTAGTGCACCGACACTATCGCAACAAGAAATCATTGCGGGTTTACTAAGAAATTCACAAACTCTTCAAAAACAACACGCCAACACCTCGATCTGAAGGAATAACTTGGACGAACCGTATAGGCTCAGCTTGTAGCCACCTACGTGTCACGTCGTAGGAACTCACACGCCAATAGAGATTTTTGACAAGATTTCTCTAAACTTAATAATGGTCAGCGACTGAAACACACACGGTGTCCTTTTCATCATAACATAACCTGGTTTTACAATGACCGTACCGCCACAGTAAATAGTATAGCTAGCCTACATAACTTGCCTAAAATGTTGACAGAAGAAAATCTATCTCTATCTCTAACTCCCGATCGAACATATAAAGGACCAAAACTGATTACGTACTTTATTTTAGCAGGTAAAACATTACAAAATAAATAATACAAATATGTTTGGTGGCCCCCATCCGATTTCTCTCAGGGTAAACAATCTTCACCATCCAAACATACCGGCGTGCACCTCCAATTCTAGTGGCCTTTAACATAAGAAGTAGTAGATCTTAAGGAAACTTGACTCTTGTACATGTACAACTTGGGATTGTTTTATGTGACCGCTTGTAGTTTTCTCTACATCTGGTTGAAGCTTTCCATCTAGGGGTTTGAAGCTTTTTTGTAAGCGGTTGCAACATCATGGTGTGCGGAGGTGATACTTGTGATCTGCGTTGGGTTTTCCGCGAAGAGAAGCGGGTGATGCAGCACAGTATAGATAAGTATTTCCCTCACTGAGAACCAAGGTTATAGAACCAATAGGAGTAGCACGCAACCCCCGTCTTACTGCACATAAAGAAGCAAACACTTGCACCCAACGCTGGCAAGAGGGTTGTCAATCCCCTTGGACTCGTTATTTGCAAGCAAATAAAGTGTGTAGATGATAGTTGATAATTGTAAATTGCAAAATAAAATAAAAGATAAACAATGGCGGCAAGGTAATGAAAGCTTTTGTAAATATATAAGTGGATAGACCCGGGGGCCATAGTTTTTCCTAGTGGCATCTCTCATGTAGTAGGCATATGGTGGGTAAACAAATTATTGTTTGGCAATTGATAGAAAAGCGCATAGTTATGCAATATTTATTCATGACAATGATCATGTATATATAGGCATCACGTCCATAAGAAAATAGGCCGACTCCTGCCTGCACCTCTTAGTATTACTCCACGTTGAGAGCGCTTCTATGCTTGCCTCTCTAAGTATTAAGTTCATGACAAACAGAGTAATGCTTGGAGAACGATGACATGATGTAGACAAAGAGAATTCAACCAATATGAATTAACCCCATCGTTTTATCCTTAGTGGCAACAATACAAAGACATGTATTGTCCCTTTTTGTCACTTGGATACAAAGCACCGCCAGATTGAACCCACTACAGCGCACCCCTCTCACTGAAGAAATATCAATCTAATTGGCCAAACTATTTCAATAGATCAGAGAGATTTACGACGCTATAATAATCATGCAAATAAGGATCATAATAGAATTCAGAGAAGACTCAAATCTTTTTCATGAATAATCTGAACATAAACCCACAATTCATTGGATCCCAACAAACGCACTGCACAAAGTGATTACATCGAATAGATCACCGCGAAGATGAGGTGAACTTTGTATTGAAGATCAAGAGAGAGAGAGAGAGAGAGAGAGAGAGAGAGAGAGAGAGAGAGAGAGCCATCTAGGTGCTAACTACGGACCCGTATGTCTGTAGGGAACTACTCACACATCACCATGGGAGCAGCAAGGTTTATGTAGAGGCCCTCCATGATCAATCCCCCCTCTGGCAGGGCACCGAAACAGGGCTCCAGATGGGCACACGGCGAAACAAAGACTTGCGATGGCGGAAAAAGTGTTTCGGAGGGCTCTCTAGGGTTTTTGTGAAATATTAGAATTTATAGGCCAGAGAGGGACGTCGGGAGGCGCCAGGAGGGGCCACCAGACAACTGGGCACGACCATGCCATGATGTGTGGTGCCTCTCTCGTGCGGCCTCCGGTCTCCTCTCGAAGCTTTCAGGTCTTCTTTTGGTCCAGAAAAAATCATAAAAAAGTTTTGTGTCAATTGGACTTCGTTTGGTACTGTAAACCTGAAAAGCCAAAAACATGCAGAAAACATCAACTGTCACTAGGCACTGGGTTAATAGGTTAGTGCTAAAAAATAATATGAATTGGTAAATAAATGCCCAACAAGTATCCTAGAATGATAATATTATAGCATGGAGCAATCAAAAATTATAGATAAGTTGGAGACGTATCAGGCGGTTCTGCAATGCCTCCGGCACTGTCCATCGTCGTTGCAGCATGCGCCCCTGCCATTTACTGTAGGAGATATGCCCTAGAGGCAATAATAAATGTTATTGATTATCTCCCTGTTCATAATTAGGTTTATGTTCCATGCTATAACTGCAATGATTCTCGAGTCTGCAAATAAAACGAGGCTTGGAGGGAAACTCATGTGCACGTGTGGGATAATAAACGGTAAAAAGTATTCCTAGTCAAGCATCTATGACTGGCTCAAGTATTGCATGATGATCCTGTTTTCCTGATCATGGGCATGACTATGCCGGCAATTTTGAGGGCACAATTGTTGGTAGAACACTTGTGTTGAATCGACCCGAATTAATGTTATGCTATGAGATACATTCGTCATAAGTTAATGGTTAATAACACAGAGAAGTTAATGTTTGCATAATTCCTTAGACCATGAGAGTATCAAGTTTCTTCATGCTTGCTTCATGAACTTTGGGGTTTGTTAAACGTCATCCGTAAATGGGTGGCTATTACGGCGGCTTACGGGTTCATGGAAAAGTGTGTCAAGTAACTTGATATCTCGAGATTGGGATTTGCTCCTCCGACGATGGAGAGATATCTCTGGGCCCTCTCGGTGTTTCGGTATCCATCATCGTCTGGCCAGACACAGGGTGATTTGATCACAGGGATGCCGGAACACGGGAACGAGAAAAGAGAACAATACCGGCAACGAGGTAACTGGCATAGTGGACAAGTTGTTGATCCACGAGGATGCCAACATGTCTCACCTCGGGTATTTGTAACATATCGTGAAGCAACAGGAATAGCACACGGCAACTGGAGGTTCACTCGAATATTCATTCGTGTGGGTATAGGGGTCAATATGGGTGTCCACGGCTCCGATGTTGATCATTGATCGGAAGGGGTTCCGGGTCATGTCTATGCTTCACCGAACCTATAGGGTCACACGCTTAAGGTTCATCTATCTGTTGAATACTAGACAGGGAGTCTGAGAGAAAAACACCGAAAAAGTTTCGGACACCGGAAAAGTTTCGGACAGCGGAAAAGTTCCGCAGAGAGGTCACCGGATGAGTTCCGGTGAAACTGAAAAGTTGTTTCAGGGGATACCAAAAAGTCAAATTGGTTTTGGCACATGCCTGATAATTCTTGGAGGATGCCAGAATCGTTCTGGAAACTTTTTGGAATTTTCCGGGATGAAAACCGGAAATGTTCCGGAGCTGCCGAAACCGCTTCAGATGCTTTTCGCAGATGAAATCACTAAACCGGAATTGTTCCGGCTCGCGTTGAAAATTATTTTGGTGGGTACTAGAATTGTTCTAAGCACACATGAATATTTTCAGTTCGATCAGACGCTGAAAAATGTCGTCGTGAATAGTGAAAGTGCTTTTTGGATATTTTTTTGGAAAGCCACCTTTTAGGGCTTTTCCCAAAAGGCTTCTAGAAGGACTTGGGGATCAAGGAACCCCCTTTGGGGGCCCCCCATGAAGGTGGGACGTTCACATGTGCAGCTCCTCCTTGGAGCTCCACATGGCATCCCATTTTGCACTTAACACCCTCATGTGTGAGCTAGTGCATGGGAGTTTTTGGGTTTTATTGTAAAACCACCCTACCCCTTGGTTTTCCTATAAATAGGAGGTGAGTGGGCTGCCATCTCACACACTCTTGCTCTCATACACAAAGCCATGCATGATCTGGCATTCTTCTCTCCCTCCCAGCGAAATAGTTTCGTAGAGCCGAAAGGCTGTCTGGGTTCCGGCAGGAACTAGTTCTGGACGGCGAAGCCCTGCTGGATAGATGATACCGTATGTGTGCAACTCTGTAGAGAGATCGTAGTTTCGGTCTTAGTTCGAAAGTGCCTCCCGAAGGGCTGTCCGTGTGACCGTCCGAGTTTTGGAGGTCCTCCCGAAGGGCTGTCCGAGTGACAGTCCGAGTTTCGGAGGTCCTCCCAAAGGGCTGTCCGCGACACCGTCCGGGGGACTGTGCGACCGCCTCCCGGAGGGCTGTCCGCGGGGCAGATGAGGGTATACATCCTCGCGGTTGGGAGGTTGTAAAATCCTAGCTGCGGGGATCTGCACCGCCGTTCGTCATCGACTCTACTTCCGCTGCGCTATGAGTCGGTAACGAAAGAGATCAAACCTTGTATGCAGTCTCCATAGTGGTCCTGGACTGATGCGTAGGTCGGAAATTTTTTGTTTTCTGCTGCGTTACCATACATTTACATCCGGCAGTGGTGAGTGTCTCACGTGGTCGGGTTGCAGCAAAAACAGGTTGTGGCCATCTGCTGGCGCTTGTACTTCGGTCGCGCTCCATCGGTGCGCGCCGGTTTCACGCGAGCTAGGCTTCGTGTTGCTGCGAGGAATAAGGAAGGGACAAGGATGATCGATTAAGAGGATAATGTTGCGTAGAGAGAAAAAATTGACTCGTGGGCCTACCTGTATCGAGCGGGGAGGTATCACGAGGCACACGATTGAAAAAGATCACGCGGAGCACGCGTGCCCGGCGCGCCGGCCAAACGCATATGTTTCCCTTTGTTATAAGAGACAATCAAATTGATGCACACCATGGGCAAACATGCTAGTGTATGAATCCTTCCTTCCATGCCCACACATGTAACTCTTTCAATGTAATTCATGCAAGCGTGCTTGATACGAGGAAAGCAAATCCCTTTTTTATTTTACTTCTCCTAACTGGATTAAGTTTTAACACCGGCGGCCTCGGCAGCTCAAACGAATCCATCTTATCTCCTATTTTAATGGAGTTTTAAACAAGACCTAAATCCGGTGTATACAGTACTATTTCTTTGCCCTCGTACTTGCACGTGTATGTGCCATTAGCATATGCATGCACCTCCTGATCCATTTCAAACATATGATAAGAATCATGCATTATTTCTTTATGCACAATAAAAATATCTTGAACAAGTGCAACGTCAATATGACTGGAGCTAGGGCTGGCCATATCAGCTACTATACTACTTCATTTTTCTCTTTGGGGAATCTCAACACCTATCACAAGTAGCACCCTCCGAGAAGAAAGGTCGAGCAATTTAGTGATAAACGGGTGAAAGACCAAAAGGTTTTATGTGAGGGTACTTCTAAATCTGCGCATACTCCCATGGACCTCCCAAGCTAGCCGTTTGACTGGCTACTGCTGATCACATGCCGCCTCTATAACCGCGACAAATTTCCCGCCCTTGTATATTGGAATGAAATAGAAGCTCCTACCCTTGACCGGAAGGCGTGTTTTGGGGTCTGGGTGCGGTCTTTTAGCTCTGCCGGACCTTGAGACCGTTGTGGCTGGACGGATCACGTGTTGTGCTTCCCGGCATTGCCCAATTGTGGCTGGTTGGATGGTGTGTTCTGCCATCTCTCCTAACGTCTTAATGTTGTTGCCAAGATGATTCCCGTGTATCCCGTGCTCTTTCGTGGACCGTCGATCATATGGTCGGTTTGCCTTGTTTCCTTCCTCTCATGTGCTCCCGGATGGGGTTCTCTATTCAAATGCTTTAGGTCATTTACAGTGTGATTTGCATCACTCCCGACGTCTTAGTGCTGCCGTCTGGATTATTGACTCGCACTCTTTCCTGGACCGTCGATCATCTGATCGGTTTTAGCTTGTTTCCTTCCGCTCATGTGATCCGAATGGGGTTCTTGGTTCAAATGCTTTAGGTTGTTTGCCGTGGGATTTACATTTGGTTTTCTTTTAAGCCGGCTGGAGCATGACAAAATAAAACGTATTGTCAATTCCCTTTCCCGATCACCCTTTCTGGGCGATTTATTTAAGGAGCATCTGCTATACGTGTTGCACATAGCTTGCTTAACTTATGGGCTTAGTTGGTCTTTGCGCGGTTACAGACGGTTGAGGAAAAATCCATCACGAACATAGTCTCATGTCGTCAAAACAAATCGAAAAATAAAGATATTGTAAATGATCATTGGCAAAAGAAATAGAGACGTAATATGAACATAATCATTTGCAGAAAAGATGAGGAAAAAATCATTTAAATAGTTCACTTAACTTTTGGTCTACAGTTGATTTCTGCACCAATTCCCCCAACCATTTGGAAAAGTTTGAGCTAAATTCTTGGATTTGTGAGAGACGAACATCTGCGAAGGCATTTGTGAACGATGTTTATATCAATCAATAAAGAAAGTTGTGGGGGGATCAAATATGAGGAAACGGTGCAGTTTCAAATAATTCACTTAACTGTTGTTGGTTTCTGACTAACGAGACCTTTCTACTTGGCCTAGTCATCTATTAGTTAATGTAAGAATACAATGAATTGCAACGCATGCTGTGAACCTGTCGTGGCTGGCTACAGAAGACATTTAGGTTACTGTCCGAGCAAAAAGATCAGGCAATTTAGTGATAGGCGGGCGAAAGGCCAAAAGGTCTTATTCGAGGGACGTGGTGTGCTGCCCAACATTGCACCATTGCAGCTGGTCGTATGACGTGTTCTGCCATCTCTCCCGACGTCTTAACGTTGTTGCCTGGATGATTGGCGTGTATGTTGCACTCTTTGTTGGATTGTCGATCGTCCGGCCGGTTCGCCTTGTTTCCTTATGCTCATTTGATCCTGGGTGGGGTTCTTAGTTCGAGTGCTTTAGGTCAGTTGTCGTGGGATATGCGTCTGGTTTTCTTTTAAGTCGGGTGGAGCATGATAGAATATGTACGATCAATTAACCTTCTCGATCATCCTTTTGGGATGATTTATTAAAGGAGTGTTTGATATATGTGTCGCACATGGCTTGCTTAACTTTCAGGCTTAGTTGGTCTTTGCGCTATTGCAGACGGTTGGGAAAAATCCATCATGAACATAATCTCATGTCGTCAAAAACAAATCGACAAATAAAGATATGGGAAATGATCATTGTTCATACAAATAAAGAAATAGTATGACCATAATCATTTGCACATAGCTGAGAAAAAAATATCCTTCAAATAGTTCGCTTAACTTCTGGTATGCAGTTGGTCTCTACACCAATTGGCCCAAGGCCATGAAGTCATACAAACGTAGTACAACTATAACCACTTGCAAACCATTTTACGAGAAACTTATTTGTGCCAATGACTGTAGCGGGTGTCTTCAGCTAATGTACTCAACTTTCATTTTATGTTTCAAATAGTTCACTTAACTTCTATGCTGCAGTTGGTGTTTGTGCCAATTGGCATAACAGGTTATCTAGTTTGCATTATTGCTATAAGACCTCTTTCAATGCACATGTGCTTAGATGTGGTGCTAAGCACATTAAAAAGTCTAAGCAACTAAAGCCCCAATGCATAGGTGCTTAACATGCTATAGCTAATCTTCCTTCATTCAATGATTTAGCAACTAAACTCTTGCATGCATTTGTGAACTTTTTTATTTAAGTGTTTTGTCTAGGTTCACACGCCTAGCAGTGTTTCTTTCTAGGGTCATCAAACTCATCTCTTTTTTTTTAATTATCTTGCCACATTAGATTTTTCATCTATGTGGCAGCCTTAACGCTTGTATATGGTGGAGCATTAGGAAGGGCCATGTGTGCAGATTTTTTGTCTGCGTGACAACCTTAGTAGAACTCTGTTGTGTGGCAATCATTTTAATTCCGTACATTTACAAAGAGAAGAGACGTATAATATAAATGCTAATGCATTTTTGTTGATGCTCATTTAATTTTGGTAGTAGAGATTTTGTACAAGTTGCAACGCATAGACTTTTTTGCCAGTCCATCATAAAAACGAAAAGAAAAAAATCAATAAAAAACCAACAGAAAATAATGATAATAAACGATCGATGCTTTTAGAAGCTTCACAAAACCGAATAACGGGTCGGCCCGAGACAACACAACACCGTGCTAATCATGCTTGGTACTACACGACCCACACATGCACATTTACTAGATATGTCATGTCGTCTTGCCTTGCTCCCTAGTCGAGGCACGCCACATCTTCTATATCTAAACAGCTAGCTCTCACTAATCTATTTCTCTCAACATGCAAGTATGTAATCTCATCATTCAACATGCATTGAGAAAGACCCACCACAACATGCAACCATGCATAATAAAAGCCACCTCAACATGCAAACATGCATGAGAAATTTACATACTATTATGACATTTATATTATACAATGACCAAACACTACAAATCATTTTTTCTGTTATTACTCTACATATTCATGTTTCATAGAACCAGTTCTCACCGAATATATTACAAAATATTCCCGCAACAATCGTGCAGAGTATAAATAGGTCGGCCCATGCCACGTTTAACATGTCTAGCACACGTGCTTTTTGGCCCGCTGGCTATTTTTGGGCTTATTGGGATGTTTTTATATCATATATATAATGGCAAAAATATAAAAACAAATAAACAAGTTTTGCCGTGCCGGTCCACGTGCCCAGCCTCCAGGCCCAGACACGACCCCTTGTGTGTCGCGTGTTGTGCCGTATCGTGTCGTGCATGCATGCTAACGAGCCGACCCAGCTGGCATGGATGAGAAGGCCAGAGTATCACATTGGAGCTTCTAAAAAGCGCTTCAGGTGCCGCCAACACACTGCCGCCCGTGTGACGCTACGTGGACCACGGACCAATACCGCACCTCTCGCACACACTAGCTGCCCTGGAACCTCGCTAGCTCCCATAAACCTTTTTTCTTTCTGCATTCGCTGTTTTTCTTCCTGGTTTCTCTTATGCTGCTGTATTATTGTTCACACAAAAATGTGATTGCCAGATTTTTCAATTAAAATATGTTCATAGATTTTTTAAAAAGTTCATTTTTCGCCGGCTGAGCTACGCGAAACTGCGGGGCCGGAGCTCACCGGTTGTGCTTTGCTACCGGCGGACGGCACTAGGGGCGGTGTGCTGCTTGCATGGAACCCGATGGTCTTTTCCGTCGACAACGTGACCGTGTCAGAGTTCGCAACCACGGCGCGTGTCCTGCCGGCCGACGGAGGCCCGCTGTGGTGGCTCACCACCGTCTACGGCCCCACCTGCGACGCCGCGAAGCTACGCTTTCTGGATGAGCTCGCGGGGCTGCGCGCTGTGGCACAGGGCCCGTGGCTCATTATCGGCGACTTCAACCTCATTTACGAGGCTAGGGATAAGAGCAGCACAAACCTTAACCACGGCCTCATGGCACGGTTCGGGGCTGCCTTGAACGCGAGCGAGCTCAAGGAGCTGAAGCTAGCCGGTAGGCGGTTCACTTGGTCCAATGAGCAGGCGAGGCCGGTGATGGTCTGGTTGGACCGCGCTTTCTGTGACTGGGACTGGGACCTCGCCTTCCGGAATGCACGCCTCCAACCTCTAGCCACGACAATGTCAGATCATTACCCTTTGCTGTTGTCTTGCGAGCCGCCGGTTAGAAGGCCACCCACGTTCAGGTTCGAGGCCTTTTGGCCGCACATGCAGGGGTTCGGCGAAGTGGTGGCCGCGGCCTGGAGCGCACCCTGCCTGGCCATGGACGACCTTGGCCGCCTTGCGCTCAAGCTGCGGCGGACCGCCACTGCGCTCAACAAGTGGCATCGCAATCAGATTGGTGATACGCGTATGCAACTTTTGATGGTGCAGGACATCAGTCTCTGCCTCAATACAGCGCAAGAGTCAAGGGTGCTCTCGCCGGAGGAGCTGCAGTTGCGGAAGGTGCTGAAGTCGCGCATCCTTGCCTTGACTGTCATTGAGCGCATCCGTGCTAGGCAGCCGTCGCGGGTCACCTGGCTGCGGGTTTGGAGACGCCAACACTAAGTTTTTCCACCTGAAAGCCAATGCGTGGCGGCGCAAGAACTTCATCGCCACCCTTCGCGATAGGGGCGGCGGCATTGCCACGGACCAGCCAAGGAAGGCTGAGGTGGCCTCCGACTTCTTCCAGCAGCTGATTGGCGAGCAGGGCGACTGCCGCTCAACAGTTGACTGGGATGGTTTAGGTCTGCCTAGGGCGAACCTGGACGAGCTCGAGGTGCCGTTCACGGCGGACGAGATCCTCGCGGCCATCAAGGAGCTTCCCGGGGATCGCACGCCGGGTCCTGATGGCTTCACTGGGGGCTTTTATAAGGCGGTTGCTCCTCTCATTCTGCCGGACCTGGTTCGAGCATTTAGACAGCTATACCAGCTGAACAGAGCAAGCCTGCACCGACTCAACACCGCAAACATCATCCTGATTGCCAGGAGGGAGGACGCGGCAAGCATGGCGGATTACTGGCCGATCAGTCTGCTGCATAGTATGGCCAAGCTGTTCATGAAGGTGCTAGCCATGCGGCTGGCGAAGCGCATCAGCGAGCTAGTTTCCCCTGCCCAGTCGACGTTCATTAAAGGGCGTTGCATCCAGGACAAGTTCCTATTCGTTCGCGGGATGGCACGCCATTTCCATCGTGTCAAGCGCGCGATGTTGTTCATTAAGCTCGACATAGCAAAGGCGTTCGATACCGTGGCATGGCCTTATCTCCTGGACATGCTCCGTGCCAGGGGCTTCGGCGCGAGGTGGTGTGAGTGGATTTCCATGCTACTCGCGACGTCCTCGTCGAGAGTCTTGTTGAATGGAATGCCGGGCAAACTCATCATCCACCACCGCGGACTACGTCAGGGTGACCCGCTGTCCCCCTTTCTATTGATCCTAGCTATGGAGCCACTGCAGCAGCTCCTTGACGTTGCAGTCGAGGAGGGGGTGATCACCAAGCTGCGCGGTCGCATGCCGCCACTACGCGCTTCGCTCTATGCGGATGATGTGGCCCTCTTCATCAACCCGGTTAAGGCAGAAATGGCCGCCCTTTGAGCGATCCTAGCGGCGTTCGGGCGGGCATCTGGTCTCCTGGTTAACTTCCAGAAAAGTGCCGTGCTTCCTATTCGCTGTGAGCAGCTTAACGTGCCCGACATTGTATCGCCATTGGGCGCAGGGATATCATGTTTTCCATGCAAGTTCCTGGGGCTGCCGCTATCTTTGCGATCGCTGCGCAAGGTGGATCTGCAACCACTATTGGACAAGTTGAGGGCGAGGCTAGCGTGCTGGAAGGCCAAGTTCCTGACCCTCGCCGGCCGGCTCGTCCTCCTCAACTCTGTCCTATCGGCGTCCACGGTCTACTGGCTTGCCGTTTTCGCACTGCCGCCATGGGCGCGCAAGGAGATTGACCGGCTGCGTCGTGCATGGCTATGGCGGGGCGAGGAAACCTGTCATGGGGGCCACTGCAAAGTGGCATGGAGGCGCGTCTATCGACCACGGGAGCTCGGCGGTCTAGGTATCATTGACCTAGACCGGTTCGGGGTTGCCCTCCGACTGCGTTGGCTTTGGGCGGAGAAGACATCGAGCGCCCCCTGGATCGGGCTGCCCCCTCCGGTGGCATTGCCGGAGCGCCGCATGTTTGTGGCACCTTGTGCAGTCACCATCGGTGACGGTTCGCGCGCAAGTTTCTGGTACGACAACTGGTTGCCTGATGGCGCGCCTTTTCTGTTCGCCCCGGAGCTGTTTAAGGCCGCCCGGCGAAAGGCGCGTTCGGTCTCCCAGGCGCTGTCAGGCGACAAGTGGATCCAGGACCTGCGCGGGAGGGTTACCACTGCCTTGCTGCCTGCGTTCGTACAGTTATGGACCAACGTCCGCGCCATGCATCCCTTGGTTGTAGGCGCTGCAGACTCCTTCAGATGGAGGCTGACGGAGACAGAGTCTACATGTCCGCCTCAGCGTACCAGCTATTCTTCATCGGCTCCACGGCGTTCCCACTACAGCAGGAGATCTGGGCGGCGTGGGCGCCCGCGAAGTGTCGTGTGCTCGCCTGGCTGTTCACCCAGCGTCGGGTTCTCACAGCCGATCGGCTATTGGCCAGGCAATGGCCGAACTCGTACTTCTGTTCGCTTTGCCTTCGGAATCTAGAGACGGCGGTGCACCTCGTGGCGGAGTGCCCGTGGGCAAGGCACCTTTGGTCGCTTGTCGCGGAGAAGTTCGAGGTCCCCACCTTCGTCCCGACAAGAGCTGATGATATGTCCTTGCTCATGTGTTGGTTCAGTCAGCTTAGCCGCGAACCGTCTACGAGGAAGCTGGCACGTTCAGTTGCTATGTTGACATTATGGTGGATTTGGAAGGAGCGTAACGCGCGCATCTTCGACGGTGGTACCGAGCGGACGACACGGGAAGTGCTACATCTCCTTATAGCGGAGGCGCACGAATGGGCGCTGGTGGGTGGCCGGCACTTAGTCTTGCGAGAGTAGGCTTAGGTTCTTGGCCACCGGCCTCTTTTGTCTTCTTTTTTCGCTATGCTAATGCGTTAGCTAGCTCCATGTAACCGGCTATCTTGCCCTCCTTCTAATCTATTGAAATACGCAGCTCTCCTGCGTTTATTTCAAAAAAAAAAAGTTCATCAATTTAAGAAAAGTTCACAAAACCGAAAAATTTAAAAAAAGTTCACAAATTGAAAAAGGTGGCATGGATGAGAAGGCCAGAGTATCACATTGGAGCTTCTAAAAAGCGCTTCAGGTGCCCCCAACACACTGCCGCCCGCGTGACACTACGTGGACCACGGACCAATACCGCACCTCTCGCACACACTAGCTGCCCTGGAACCTCGCTAGCTCCCATAAACCTTTTTTCTTTCTGCATTCGCTGTTTTTCTTCCTGGTTTCTCTTATGCTGTTGTATTATTGTCCACACAAAAATGTGATTGCCAGTTTTTTAAATAGATTTTTAAAAAAGTTCATCAATTTAAGAAAAGTTCACAAAACCGAAAAATTTGAAAAAAGTTCATAAATTAAAAAAGGTGGCATGGATGAGAAGGCGAGAGTATCACATTGGAGCTTCGAAAAAGCGCTTCAGGTGCCCCCAACACACTGCCGCCCGCGTGACGCTACGTGGACCACGGACCAATACCGCACCTCTCGCACACACTAGCTGCCCTGGAACCTCGCTAGCTCCCATAAACCTTTTTTCTTTCTGCATTCAGTGTTTTTCTTCCTGGTTTCTCTTATGCTGCTGTATTATGTTCACACAAAAATGTGATTGCCAGTTTTTTCAATTAAAATATGTTCATAGATTTTACAAAAAGTTCATCAATTTAAGAAAAGTTCACAAAACCGAAAAATTTGGAAAAAGTTCACAAATCGAAAAAGGCCACGAATTTGAAAAACAAGTCATGAATTTTATAGAAGTGTATGAATTTTAAAAATTAAAAAAAGTAAAAAAATTTCAAAATGTTCATGAATTTGTGAAAAGATTCACAAAAGTTCGAAAAAAATAAGGATTTTGTTAATCACATATATTTAAAAAGTTCATGCATTTGAAAACAGTTCACAAATTTGAGAAAAATAGTTCACGAATTTGATGAAAAAAATAATGAATTTGAAAAGTCCAAGAAATTTTAAAAGTTCAGGAATTTAATATTTTGGAAAAAGTATGCGAATTTAATAAAAAAAGTTCACGAATTTAAAAAAAAGAAAGAAATCGTGAATTAAATTGAAAATAAAAAGAAAAAGAAAAGTAAAATAAATAGTAAAAAATAACCAAAAACCGGCCTAAAGCCGGATAGAAACAAAATAATTAAGAACAGCCAGAAAAAAACGGAAGAAGACCAAAACTTACCGCTACTGTGCCAGATTGGCCTGCCCGTTTAGGTCGGAGGGTTTGCGCCGCGTACGTGGGTATAAAAAAAAACAAGACCAACCCTGGCTAGACTAGCCTGTTGGCATTTTTTTATAGAAGAAAACTTCATGAGCATCAAGCGCTCGAGCAACACTGATGGGCTGGCTGTGAACCCTTGCCAACTGAGCTATGCTCCGTTCTCGCGTACGTGGGTATCACAGGGCCTGGAACGACCCGGCATCCCTATATTCTCACCAATCGTGCGCGAAAGGTAAAAAACCAATCCGTGTCACCGTTGCAGGCCTTCGTCTTCCTCGCCACGCCGTTCGCGCGCCTTCCGATCGTTCAATTCCCAGGCCTCCACCTCCAACTCACCGACGCCCGTCTCCTCTTCCTCGTTCCGCCACTCTCCGTGGGCGCCGGGAGCATGGTGCTTGCGTCTTCCACCCCCGGTGGCTGGTGGCGCCCTCTTGCCGCTGTCGGGGCTCTCTTCTGCACCGCGCGTTGAGGGTGTTCGACGGAATGTCCCACCGGTCGGCTGACCTATCGGTAAGCACGGCCGGAGGCGAACTTTTGTTTCCTGGCATTATTGTGCTCTGTGTTATGTGCGTGCGTGGTCGTGTACTTACTGAGGCTCTCCGCACAGTGCCTGTCTGCTTGTTACATGATGCCTTGAAGAGGGGGGTGATGCTGCACTAGTAGCATGTATTGTGTATGGGTAGCGCCTTCGCTGTAGATGCTTACGGTCCGATGCTATAGGTCACGCGCAATAAGGATTTCTGCTGAGTTGCAGCTTCGGGTCGAGCTGGTGGGAGGGCTGGCGGAGGGCTGGTAAAAAAAAATTATTGGTAAAAAAAAATTATACCTATGTATCTATCGCTTTTGTACGTGGACATCGGCGAGTACGTGGACCAGGCGGTGGCCTGATGGGGCTCTGCATCGAGCGCCTCTGCACGTAGTACCTAATAAAAAAAAACGAACTCCCACACTCTGCATCGAGCGACCAACTCCACCCACCAGTTCTGCCACCCACCCAGACCTAGCGCGGCGGCGGCGGCTGGCCAGGTCGCGAGGACCAGGCGGGCGCGACGACGGGGCAGCCGACGGCGGCGGCGGGCTGGGGGCTTGGAGGGCTGCGGCACAGCGGCGGCTTCAGCGGCGCAGAAAGTGGCGGCAGCAGCAAGCGGCGGCTCCGGCGGCGGCTTCAGCGGCGCGGCGGCTTCAACGGCGGCTCCAGCGGGCGACGGCCACAGTCGGGGTCTCGGCCTCTCGGGGACTCGGGGTCGGCCGGTCGGGGACGGCCACAAGCGGCGGCAGCAGGCGGCGGCTCCAGCGGCGGCAGGCGGCAGCAATCGGCGGCTCCAGCGGCGGCAGATAGCTCCAGCAGGCGACGGCCACAGTTGGAGATTTTTCTGGTAATTCCCCACTCTGAAGTCTGAACCAGTTTTGCCTAGCATCGATGGATTACTAGTACTGCTAGTTGACTAATCAGTTTTGCCTAGCAATCTAGCATCAATGGATTACTAGTACGTAGTGATTTCCTTTTTTTTTTTGCGGGTAGTACGTAGTGATTTCCAGTTTGTAGTAGCAGTAGCACTGCTAATTAGTTTTCAGTAGTTCTGTTCCTGTAGTTTCAGTTTATTCAGGCCAAAGGCTGTACATGTTTTCTGGCACTCTGAACCAGATTTGTGATAGAAGGGGTCCGAACTCTGAACCGAGGACTAATTGCTTGCAGGCTTGCAGCCACTTTGTTGGGTATTGGAGCAGTTCTGTCCAGATTGACAGAAGATGGAAAGAAAGGGGAAGAAAAGGGGAAGAGGTAATTTCTCATTTTTCTGAAATTTTGTAGCAATTTTGAACAGCAGCTTGAAGCCTTAAATTCAAGCAGATTTTAGTGATATATTAATGTTGTCATTGCAGATTTGAAAAAGTATCGATCTTGGTAAAATTAAGCAAGATTTTCAGAATGAGGGTAGGGCATTGTCATTGCCTGGGTCTTCTAGACGCCATTGAAAGCTTCATTATCGGTATGTTTTAGGTTGTTTTCCTATTGAAACATGCCTTCATTTTCAGTGTATTTGGTTTTTGGTTGTAATGTGTATTGACTCTTTCGATTTGCATCAAAAGAATTCTTTCCTTAAGACTTCGCCACACCTTAATTTTTTTCCGTCCTCCGCCTCTGGAGCGGTCTATAGCATCAATGGTACCTGATTTTAGATGCAATGTTAGTTATAGTTGTCAAAGCAGGGTTTTTCACAATAAGGTTTAGTACAAATATCTTGCTGTTAGATCCTTATTTCAAATGGAACACAACCCTGATGCTAAAAATTTGGAAGGAACCATGGATTTAAGATAGCTCTCAACTTCTGCGACCACCAGAGTACTGTCTTTCACTTCCTTGGGCCAGTACCGTACCACCTCCCCGCCCACATTCGAATGGTTGAAAAGCAAGAATCTGATTCCTGGTTCTTCTTATCATTTGAGTCATTTTTTATTTTTATTTTTAGACGTATTAGCATGTGCTTTAGCAGAACCCATCACATTTTCTTATGCCCTTGCCATGAAAATTTGTATTCTTTTACCTGTCTGGATTTTATGTACAGGATCATATCTGCTTTCTGAAGAGGCATCAAAGTGTGACGAGGATCATATAGTTGTGACTGACTTGCTTTTCTTCCAGATATTCTACTATCAGGAATTCGTACAGGTGGACTAATGAGAGAAGTGTCCATGCCATCCTGTAGTGCTCTTGACGGCATCTAAACATATTTCAGATTAGTTGTCCCTTTCTGCGAGTCATCAGAAAGCAGTGCAAATTTGGTTGGCGGAGTTCTGCTTTTCAGTCATATTCTGGATGTATCAGTAGCTGTCTTCCATAGATGGGTATTCCGTTTAACTACGCTGCCATAAATCAGAGCACACAGTGTCCAAGTGTAGGATGGTCTGGAATGTGTCTTGCTGCTCGGTTTTTTTGTAGTATGCGCAACCATAACAATTCCCTAAAGGATAAACGGCATGGTAGGGTTGCCAGAAATTTGATTGACATGTTTGCGCTCCGTGAGCTTCTGCAACTATGTGCAAAGAGGAGGTCCCTCCTGGTTGGGAAAAGCTGCCATGGGCTAGCCATTCATTTTGGTCTGGTAACAGATACTCTCACATGCAATATTCTAATCAACTTGTACACAAAATGTGCTCGGAATGATTGTGCTCGTCATGTTTTTGATGCAATGCTTGCCAGAAGCATAGTCTCATGGAATACCATGATTGCTGGATATACTCAGAGTGGAGAGGATGTACATGCTCTGAAGCTTTTTCAAAGGATGCACCGAGAAGGGAGACAGCTGACTGAATTTACTTTATCCAGCACAATCTGTGCCTGTGCTGCAAAATATGCTATCAATGAGTGCAAGCAATTACACACTGTTGCATTCAAGCTTGCATTGGACTCGAACAGCTTTGTTGGGACAGCAATTCTAGATGTTTATGCAAAATGTAATATGATTAAGGATGCCTGCTGGTTTTTGAGAAGATGCCTGAGAAAACTTTAGTTACATGGAGTTCATTGTTTGCAGGATATGTGCAGAATGGTCTTCACGAAGAAGCATTATGTTTATTTCGGAATGCCCAAAGGGAAGGAGTAAAATTGACTGAATTCACTCTTTCTGCTATCATTAGCGCATGTGCAAGCTTAGCATTGAAAATTGAAGGGACACAACTGCATGCAGTTATTGTGAAATGTGGTTTTGATGAGAACTTCTTTGTGGCAGCATCTCTTGTGGATGTGTATGCAAGGTGTGGCCAGGTTGAAAAATCTTATGCACTATTTGCTTATATGGAACAGAAGAATGTTGTCATATGGAATGCAATGATTGCTGGTTTTTCGAGGCATGGCCATTCTTGGGAAGCTATGATTCTCTTTGAGAAAATGCACCAGTTATGTATTTTTCCGAACGAAGTTACCTATCTCTCCATGTTGTCACTGTGCAGTCATGCAGGTTTAGTTGAAGAGGGTCGTCACTACTTTAACTTGCTAATATCTGATCGGACTGTTGAACCTAATGTCCTTCACTATTCTTGCATGGTTGATGTTCTGGGTCGATCTGGGAAGACTGATGAGGCCTGGGAATTGCTTCACAAAATGCCATTTGAACCAACTGCTTCGATGTGGGGATCTTTGCTTGGGTCATGCAGGAACTACAATAATAGTGGCTTAGCCAGAATAGCTGCCGAACAGCTTTTCCAACTTGAGCCTGGCAATGGAGGGAATCATGTTTTGCTGTCAAATGTATATGCTGCCAGTGGGAACTGGGAGAATGTTCTGATGGCAAGGAAATATTTGAAGGATAGTGGTGCCAAGAAAGAAATAGGCAGGAGTTGGATTGAAGCAAAGGGCAAAATTCATGTCTTTGTTGTTGGAGAGAGAAAGCACCCAGCAATCACTGATATCTACAATAAGTTGGAGGAAATTTATCACGATATGAGAAAATTTGCTCACATAACCAAAATAGAATGCGATCTGCATGATGTTCATGACGACCAAAAAGAGGAGCTGCTTAAACATCATAGTGAGAAGTTAGCACTTGCTTTTGGGTTAATCAGCTTACCTCCTAATATACCAATTATAATACACAAGAACCTTAGGATATGCGGGGACTGTCATTCATTCATGAAGGCTGCAGCCCATATTACTAAACGTCTATTTATTGTCAGAGATACCAATAGATTTCACCATTTTAAGGATGGCTCATGTTCTTGTGGGGACTTTTGGTGATGTAAGGCTGAATTGGAGAATGATAGTCATCTACCAGTGGTACTCTATTCATGTAGCAAATTATTCCAATATTACTTCCCAATACCTAAGAAATTATAAGGCTAGTTATAAGATAGATGAAAAATGATATAATCTAGCTGAAATTTAATTGAGCTAGAGGAAGCAAACTTACTTGTTCGGAATCATCTACACATTGACATAGAAATCACATCTTAGTAAGAATTATTAGTGTTGCAGTAGTACTTCAATCCTTTTCCAACCATACATCTTGCGAATATAAAATGAAAAATAAACATGAGCAACAACAACAAAAATGACGCTATTGTTTTGCACCATTTATGCACAAGGTTATACAGACTAGTACTGTTGTAGTAGTTTTGCCAGCATAGTTGAGTGAATCGTATATATTTGACATCCTAGCTAGCAAGGATTTGACATTCAGAATCAATCAGACTAATTAACTTGGGTTGAAACCATAGATTGCAGATAAGTACTATATTACTGGCGAGAAATTGGTACGATGGAACCAAATAGGTGGTGCGTACAACTACCAGAATTTGGCCATCTCACTGGTGGATGGGATCTGCTTGGACAATGATTTGTAGAAAACCAGATGAATGGAAACATATGTACTCCAGTATGTATGAATGAATTAAGAAAAAGCAGATGGATGGGATTTGATTATGATGGTACGGTACCTCTTCGGAAGGATCAAACTTGCTGGGTAGGGAGAAGACCTTGCCTCGGGGGGCTGTTCATCTGAGATATGGTCTCCCCGCCTCCTTTACCCTGCATGGAATGAGAACCGGTCAGAGCAGAATATCAGCCCACGGCGTCGGTCGCCCATTAGCACGCCCCGCCGCTCGGCCATCTACACTGTGCCCCTGCCTCCCGCTCGCCCATCAGCCTGTGCCACCGCCGCTCCCACAACAGCATGAGCAGCCACTCGCCGAGTCCCTCCACCACCGCTCGCCTTACTTTGTTGCATGAATAAAAGAAAATAAGAGATCAAGGCGAGGGGGGAGAGGAAGTCCCGAGGAGACAGAGGAAACGAGGTACTGACCTAGCATCGTAAATTGCCGAGTGCTGTCCGCCGCTGCCAGAACCATCATAATCTGGAGCTGGGTGTATTGTGTATCAGCAACAATAAAACGTTGCAGAATTTTAAGCTCGATAATAGGCGGATGGGGGGCTGCTAAAATCCAGTCTCTTTTAAAAAAAAGAGGATGACCCCCGACCTCTGCATTGAGCGATGCACAAAACCATTTTATTAATTATTCATCAAGACCTTACAAAATAATATATCAGTAAGTCTGAAGCCACCTACCTGAAAACATCTGTCGATACTCCTCTCAACTTGATGAAGGAGGTGCACGTGGTCGGGGCCGCTTGCCGCGAGCTCACACCAAAACCCAACATCTAAAACCGGAGGCCTCAACCAAGCCGCCCAATGGCGGGTCGGGGGCACAAACCGGTCTAGCAGACTCTTAGCAGGTACCGCATGCGCACGCTCAAGAGACTACCATCGTTCTACAGAACAGGTACCGACGTATTGATCTTGTCACTCATGTCGTCACGCTGCCATGATGCTAGAAAACGCCACCTCCCTATGTGCATCCAGCCTGACACAGTCGTCGCAAGACCGTGTTGCGCCACGTCACCGACACTCCACGTCATCGATACGTCAATTGGAACACCGATCCACCGCAGAAACATTTCACTGGACCCTCAAGCCACTGCACACCTCCAGGAATGATGACCCCAATGGGGGAACGACACAAGAGCATTGTCATCATACGATCAACTGATCAAAGGTTTCCAGCGGAGGTAGCAGGAGGAGTTTAGAGCTTTAGCTCGACGATGACTTCAAGAAGGAAACAACGTCACTTCGTCGCCATCACCAGCTTCGGCCACCGGACGAAGACAAGATCTTGTTGGAAATATGCCCTAGAGGCAATAATAAATTAGTTATTATTATATTTCCTTGTTCATGATAATCGTTTATTATCCATGCTATAATTGTATTGATTGGAAACTCAAATACATGTGTGGATACATAGACAACACTGTGTCCCTAGTAAGCCTCTAGTTGACTAGCTCGTTGATCAAAGATGGTTAAGGTTTCCTAGCCATTGACATGAGATGTCATTTGATAACGGGATCACATCATTAGGAGAATGATGTGATGGACAAGACCCAAACTGTAAACGTAGCATTTGATCGTGTCAGTTTATTGCTATTGTTTTCTGCATGTCAAGTATCTGTTCCTATGACCATGAGATCATGCAACTCCCTGACATCGGAGGAGTACCTTGTGTGTATCAAACGTCGCAACGTAACTGGGTGACTATAAAGGTGCTCTACAGGTATCTCCGAGGGTGTCTGTTGGGTTGGCATGGATCAAGACTGGGATTTGTTACTCCGTATGACGGAGATGTATCTCAGGGCCCACTCGGTAATACAATATCACAATGAGCCTTGCAAGCAATGTGACTAAAGTGTTAGCCACGAGATCTTGTATTACGGAACGAGTAAAGAGACTTGCCGGTAACGAGATTGAACTAGGTATAGAGATACCGACGATCGAATCTCGGGCAAGTAACATACCGAAGAACAAAGGGAACATCATACGGGATTAACTGAATCCTTGACATAGAGGTTCGACCGATAAAAGATCTTCGTAGAATATGTAGGAGCCAATATGGGCATCCAGGTCCCGCTATTGGTTATTGGCCGTAGAGGTGTGTCGGTCATGTCTACATAGTTCTCGAACCCGTAGGATCTACACACTTAACGTTTGGTGACGATTAGTATAATTGAGTTATTATGTTGGTGACCGAAAGTTGTTCGGAGTCCCGGATAAGATCCCGGACATGACGAGGATCTCCGGAATAGTCTGGAGGTAAAGATTGATATATGTGATAATAGTGTTTTGATCTCCGGAAGAGTTCCGGAGTTCACCGGAAGGGGTTCCGGATGTTTACCGAAGTGTTCGGGTGCAGCAACACTTTATATGGGCCAAAGGGATAAAGCCCACGAGGTATTGGAAAGTGCAAAAGTAGTTTTGCCGCCGCGTAAGCGGTACTACCGCTTGTGTGAAGCGGTACTACCGCCCGAGCGGTACTACCGCTTGTGTGAAGCGGTACTACCGCCCAAGCGGTACTACCGCTTGTGAGCGGTACTACCGCTTGTGCGCGGCTGTGCACGGTTCGGCAGGGATCCGAGTTGGACTCTTTTCCTGCGAGCCAAACCGACCTTGTGCGGGCAAAACCGACCTGGAGGAGGCTTTTACTCCAAGTTTAGTCCCCAAGGCTCAACATATAAATAGAGGGGCAGGGCTAGCACACGGGACACATCAAGATTTCCCCAAGCCATGTGCGGCAACCCTAACCCTCTAGTTCCTCCGTCATAATCTCCGTAGCGCTTGGCGAAGCCCTGCAGAGATTGTTCCTCACCACCATCACCACGCCGTCGTGCTGCTGGAACTCAACCACTACTTCACCATCGCTCGCTGGATCGAGGAGGTGAAGGCGTCATCAAGCCGTACGTGTGTTGAACGCGGAGGCGCCGTCCGTTCGGCGCTAGTTCGTGATCGGATCGAGGGACGACTTGCGATTTGGATCGCGGAGACGTTCGACTACATCAACCGCGTTTCTTAAACGCTTCCGCTTAGCGATCTACAAGGGTATGTAGATTTACTCTCCCTCTCGTAGATGCTCATCACCATGGATAGATCTTGTGTGTGCGTAGGAAAATTTTTGTTTCCCATGCAACGTTCCCCAACAGTGGCATCATGAGCTAGGTCTATGCGTAGATGAGATCTCGAGTAGAACACAAACGAGTTGTGGGCGTGGGTGTATACATATTGCTTGCCGTTACTAGTTGATATTTGATTCGGCGGTACTGTGAGATGAAGCGGCCCGGACCGACATTACGCGTACACTTACGCGAGACAGGTTACTTCAACTAACATGTAACTTCGTTGCATAAAGATGGCTAGCGGGTGTCTGTCTCTCTCACTTTAGTTGAATCGATTTCAATGAAGAGGGTTCTTTTAGAAGATCAAAAAGCAATCACTACACCACGTTGTGGTTTTGCGTAGGTAAGAACGGTTCTTGCAAACCCGTAGCAGCCACGTAAAATTTGCAACAACAATTAGAGGACGTCTAACTTGTTTTTGCAGGGTATGTTGTGATGTGATATGGCCAATTACATGATGAGATATATGTGATGTATGAGATGATCATGTGTTGTATAGAATATCACGACTTGCATGTCGATGAGTACGGCAACTGGCAGGAGCCATAGAGTTGTCTTTAATTATTGTATGACCTGCGTGTCAATCATTAAGCGCTATGTAATGCTTTACTTTATCGCTAAACGTTAGCAATAGTCGTGGAAGCAACAGTCGGCGCGACAACCTTATGGCGACACGTTGATGGAGATCAAGATGATGGAGATCATGGTGTCATGCCGGTGACGATGGAGATCATGCCGGTGCTTTGGAGATGGAGATCAAAAGCACAAGTTCATGGCCATATCATGTCACTTATGATTTGCATGTGATGTTAATCCTTTTATGCATCTTATTTTTCTTAGGACGACGGTAGCATTATAAGGTGATCCCTCACTTAAATTTCAAGATAAATTGTGTTCTCCCCGAGTGTGCACCGTTGCGAAAGTTCGTCGTTTCGAGACACGCCGTGATGATCGGGTGTGATAGACTCCACGTTCACATACAACGGGTGCAAGCCATGTTGCACACGCGGAACACTTGGGTTAAACTTGACGAGCCTAGCATGTACAGACATGGCCTCGGAACACAAGAGACCGAAAGGTCGAACATGAGTCATATAGTAGATATGATCAACATGAAGATGTTCACCATTGAAACCACCTCGACTCACGTGATGATCGGACTTGAGTTGGTGGATTTGGATCATGTTACACTCGAATGACCGGAGGGATGTCAATTTGAGTGGGAGTTTTTAAGTAATATGATTAACTAAACTCATTATCTAAGAACAATAGTCTAAGTTGTCTTTGCTATATTTATGTTGTAGATCATGGCTCGCGCAGTAGCACCCCTGAATTTTAATGCGTTCCTAGAGAAAGCTAAGTTGAAAGATGATGGAAGTAACTTTGTGGACTGGGCCCGTAATCTAAGGATTATCCTTACGGCTTCCCAGAAAGCTTATGTCCTTGATGCACCGCTTGGTGATCCACCCGCTCCAGTTGAGTCTCTAGACGTTGTGAACGCCTGGCAGGCTCGTTCTGATGATTACTCAATAGTTCAATGTGCAATGTTGTATGGCTTAGAACCGGGACTTCAAAGACGTTTTGAACGTCATGGAACATATGAGATGTTCCAGGAGTTGAAGTTTATCTTTCAGAAGAATGCCCGGATCGAGAGATATGAGATCTCCGATAAGTTCTATACTTGCAAGATGGAGGAGAACGGGTCTATCAGTGATCATGTGCTCAGAATGTCTGGGTACTCCACCCGTCTGGCTGAATTGGGGATGCCCCTTCCGCCAGAGGCTATCACTGACAGAGTTCTTCAATCATTGCCACCTAGCTACAAGAGCTTCGTGTTGAACTATAACATGCACGGGATGAACAAGTCAGTCGCCGAGCTGTTTGCGATGCTGAAAGTCGCTGAGTATGAAATTCAGAAGGAGCATCAAGTGTTGATGGTCAATAAAACCACTAGTTTTAAGAAAAATGGCAAGGGTAAGAAGGGTAAATCTAAGAAGGGTGGCAAAGCAGTTGCTGCTCCTGTGAAGAAACCCAAGGCTGGACCCAAACCAGAAACTGAGTGCTTTCATTGCAAGGGAACTGGACACTGGAAGCGGAATTGCCCCAAGTATTTGGCTGACAAGAAGGCGGCCAACAACAAACAAGGTATATATGATATACATGTTATTGATGTGTACCTTACCAACTCTCGTTGTAGTGCCTGGGTATTTGATACCGGTGCGGTTGCTCATATTTGCAACTCAAAACAGGAACTGCGGAATAGACGGAGGCTGGCAAAGGACGAAGTGACGATGCGCGTGGGAAATGGTTCCAAGGTTGATGTGATCGCCGTCGGCACGCTCGCTCTTCGATTACCGTCGGGATTAGTGATGAACCTAAATAAGTTTTATTTGGTGCCTGCGTTAAGCATGAACATTATATCTGGATCTTATTTATTGCGAGACGGTTACTCATTTAAATCAGAGAATAATGGTTGTTCTATTTATATGAGTAATATCTTTTATGGTCATGCACCCAATGTGAGGGGTTTATTCTTATTGAATCTCAATAGTAATGATACACATGTTCATAACATTGATGCCAAAAGATGTAGAATTGATAATGATAATACCACTTTCTTGTGGCACTGCCGTTTAGGTCATATTGGTGTAAAACGCATGAGGAAGCTCCATGCTGATGGACTTTTGGAGTCACTTGATTTTGAATCACTTGACACATGTGAGCCATGCCTCATGGGCAAGATGACTAAAACGCCGTTCTCTGGAACAATGGAACGGGCAAGTGACTTATTGGAAATCATACATACTGATGTGTGTGGTCCGATGAGTATTGAGGCGCGCGGTGGTTCTCGTTATTTTCTCACCTTCACTGATGATTTAAGTAGATATGGGTATATTTACTTGATGAAACACAAGTCTGAAACATTTGAAAAGTTCAAACAATTTCAGAGTGAAGTTGAGAATCATCGTAACAAGAAGATTAAATTCCTACGATCTGATCGAGGAGGAGAATATCTGAGTTATGAGTTTGGCAGTCACTTAAGACAGTGTGGAATTGTTTCACAATTGACACCGCCTGGAACACCACAGCGTAATGGTGTGTCCGAACGTCGTAATCGAACCTTATTGGATATGGTACGATCTATGATGTCTCTTGCCGATTTGCCACTATCGTTTTGGGGTTATGCATTAGAGACAGCTGCATTCACTTTAAATAGGGCACCATCGAAATCCGTTAAGACGACGCCATATGAACTTTGGTTTGGCAAGAAGCCAAAGCTGTCGTTTCTTAAAGTTTGGGGATGTGATGCTTATGTCAAAAAGCTTCAGCCTGAAAAGCTGGAACCCAAAGCGGAGAAATGCGTCTTCATAGGATACCCAAAAGAGACAATTGGGTATACCTTCTACCTCAGATCCGAGGGCAAAGTGTTTGTCGCTAAAAATGGAACATTTCTTGAGAAAGAGTTTCTCTCGAAAGAATTGAGTGGGAGGAAGATAGAACTTGATGAGGTTGTTGAACCTTTACTTCAACCTGAGTGTAGCGCAGCGCAGAAAGTTGTTTCTGTGGAGCCTACATTAGCTGAAGAGGAAGTTAATGATGATGATCATGAAGCTTTGGATCAAGTTGCTATCGAACCTCGTAGGTCGACAAGGACGCGTACTGCTCCTGAGTGGTACGACAACCCTGTCTTAGAAGTCATGTTGTTAGACAACGATGAACCTACGAGCTATGGAGAAGCGATGATGAGCCCGGATTCCGAGAAGTGGTTAGAGGCCATGAAATCCGAGATGGGATCCATGTATGAAAACAAAGTATGGACTTTGGAAGTATTACCTGAAGGGCGTAAGGCCATTCAGAACAAATGGATCTTTAAGAGGAAGACGGACGCGGACGGTAATGTCACCGTCTATAAAGCTCGACTTGTGGCAAAGGGTTTTTCACAAGTTCAAGGAGTTGACTACGATGAGACCTTCTCACCCGTAGCGATGCTTAAGTCCGTCAGAATCATGTTAGCAATAGCTGCCTTTTTCGATTATGAAATTTGGCAGATGGATGTCAAAACAGCGTTCCTTAACGGTTTCCTTAAGGAAGAGTTGTATATGATACAACCAGAAGGTTTTGTCGATCCAGAGAATGCTGACAAAGTTTGCAAACTCCAGCGATCCATTTATGGACTGGTGCAAGCATCTCGGAGTTGGAATCTTCGCTTTGATGAAGTGATCAAAGCGTTCGAGTTTATACAAGTTTACGGAGAAGCTTGTATTTACAAGAAAGTGAGTGGGAGCTCTATAGCGTTTCTAATATTATATGTGGATGACATATTGCTGATTGGAAACAATATAGAAATGTTGGAAAGCGTGAAGGAATATTTGAACAAGAGTTTTTCAATGAAGGACCTAGGAGAAGCTGCTTTCATATTAGGCATCAAGATCTATAGAGATAGATCAAGACGCTTAATAGGACTTTCACAAAGCACATACCTTGATAAGATTTTGAAGAAGTTCAAAATGGATCAGTCCAAGAAGGGGTTCTTGCCTGTTTTGCAAGGTGTGAAGTTGAGTAAGACTCAATGCCCAGTGACTGCAGAAGATAGAGAAAAGATGAGTGTCATCCCCTATGCTTCGGCCATAGGCTCTATCATGTATGCAATGCTGTGCACAAGACCCGATGTCAGCCTTGCCATAAGTATGGTCGGAAGGTTTCAAAGTGATCCAGGAATGGAACACTGGACGGCGGTCAAGAATATCCTGAAGTACCTGAAAAGGACTAAGGACATGTTTCTCGTTTATGGAGGTGATCAAGAGCTCGTCGTAAAGGGTTACGTCGATGCAAGCTTTGACAAGCTTTGACACTGATCCGGATGACTCTAAGTCGCAAACCGGATACGTATTTATTCTTAATGGGGGTGCGGTTAGCTGGTGCAGTTCCAAGCAAAGCGTGGTAGCAGATTCTACATGCGAAGTGGAGTACATCGCAGCCTCGGAGGCGGCGAAGGAAGGTGTCTGGATGAAGGAGTTCATGACAGATCTTGGAGTAGTGCCTAGTGCACTTAACCCAATGACTCTGTTTTGTGATAATACTGGTGCCATTGCTCTAGCCAAGGAACCAAGATTTCACAAGAGGACCAGACACATAAAGCGACGTTTCAATTCCATCCGCGATTACATCAAGGAGGACGACATAAATATTTGCAAAGTACACACGGATCTAAATGTTGCAGATCCGATGACTAAACCTCTTCCAAGGGCTAAACATGAACAACACCAGAACTGCATGGGTGTTCGATTCATTACAATGTAAATCACATAGTGATGTGAACTAGATTATTGACTCTAGTGCAAGTGGGAGACTGTTGGAAATATGCCCTAGAGGCAATAATAAATTAGTTATTATTATATTTCCTTGTTCATGATAATCGTTTATTATCCATGCTATAATTGTATTGATTGGAAACTCAAATACATGTGTGGATACATAGACAACACTGTGTCCCTAGTAAGCCTCTAGTTGACTAGCTCGTTGATCAAAGATGGTTAAGGTTTCCTAGCCATTGACATGAGATGTCATTTGATAACGGGATCACATCATTAGGAGAATGATGTGATGGACAAGACCCAAACTGTAAACGTAGCATTTGATCGTGTCAGTTTATTGCTATTGTTTTCTGCATGTCAAGTATATGTTCCTATGACCATGAGATCATGCAACTCCCTGACATCGGAGGAGTACCTTGTGTGTATCAAACGTCGCAACGTAACTGGGTGACTATAAAGGTGCTCTACAGGTATCTCCGAGGGTGTCTGTTGGGTTGGCATGGATCAAGACTGGGATTTGTTACTCCGTATGACGGAGAGGTATCTCAGGGCCCACTCGGTAATACAATATCACAATGAGCCTTGCAAGCAATGTGACTAAAGTGTTAGCCACGAGATCTTGTATTACGGAACGAGTAAAGAGACTTGCCGGTAACGAGATTGAACTAGGTATAGAGATACCGACGATCGAATCTCGGGCAAGTAACATACCGAAGAACAAAGGGAACAGCATACGGGATTAACTGAATCCTTGACATAGAGGTTCGACCGATAAAAGATCTTCGTAGAATATGTAGGAGCCAATATGGGCATCCAGGTCCCGCTATTGGTTATTGGCCGTAGAGGTGTCTCGGTCATGTCTACATAGTTCTCGAACCCGTAGGGTCTACACACTTAACGTTTGGTGACGATTAGTATAATTGAGTTATTATGTTGGTGACCGAAAGTTGTTCGGAGTCCCGGATAAGATCCCGGACATGACGAGGATCTCCGGAATAGTCTGGAGGTAAAGATTGATATATGTGATAATAGTGTTTTGATCTCCGGAAGAGTTCCGGAGTTCACCGGAAGGGGTTCCGGATGTTTACCGAAGTGTTCGGGTGCAGCAACACTTTATATGGGCCAAAGGGATAAAGCCCACGAGGTATTGGAAAGTGCAAAAGTAGTTTTGCCGCCGCGTAAGCGGTACTACCGCTTGTGTGAAGCGGTACTACCGCCCGAGCGGTACTACCGCTTGTGTGAAGCGGTACTACCGCCCAAGCGGTACTACCGCTTGTGAGCGGTACTACCGCTTGTGCGCGGCTGTGCACGATTCGGCAGGGATCCGAGTTGGACTCTTTTCCTGCGAGCCAAACCGACCTTGTGCGGGCAAAACCGACCTGGAGGAGGCTTTTACTCCAAGTTTAGTCCCCAAGGCTCAACATATAAATAGAGGGGCAGGGCTAGCACACGGGACACATCAAGATTTCCCCAAGCCATGTGCGGCAACCCTAACCCTCTAGTTCCTCCGTCATAATCTCCGTAGCGCTTGGCGAAGCCCTGCAGAGATTGTTCCTCACCACCATCACCACGCCGTCGTGCTGCTGGAACTCAACCACTACTTCACCATCGCTCGCTGGATCGAGGAGGTGAAGGTGTCATCAAGCCGTACGTGTGTTGAACGCGGAGGCGCCGTCCGTTCGGCGCTAGTTCGTGATCGGATCGAGGGACGACTTGCGATTTGGATCGCGGAGACGTTCGACTACATCAACCGCGTTTCTTAAACGCTTCCGCTTAGCGATCTACAAGGGTATGTAGATTTACTCTCCCTCTCGTAGATGCTCATCACCATGGATAGATCTTGTGTGTGCGTAGGAAAATTTTTGTTTCCCATGCAACGTTCCCCAACAGATCTTTACTCGGATGACCGGATCTGCCTCATGAGACACCAACCGACAACTGTGCATCTGCGAGACCACATTCAAAGCCCCAGATCTGGCCGCACAGATCTGGCGACCATCCACAGCCGCACTACCACCATGGGAGCGCCGACGCGCTCCGGCCACTGCCGGAGTGCACCACCACTAGAGCTTGGAGGGAGCGCTGCCACCTCTTTATAATTCAAGATATTACTTAATACTTCACAACACATTTGCATTTAATAAAATACATGAAGGTCGGGGTCCTTCTAGACAATGAAGTTGCATTTATAAAAAAAACAAGAGGTACGTACAAGGCAAGTTACAGAAGCCCATAACTAAGAAATTAGCAAACTAGTACTTTTTTAAGTGCAATTTTTTAAACCATCATATTTGTATTGTCATGTACCAATTTTTTTAAGCATCCTATATATTAATTGTGAAAAAAACATAATGCACTCGCTTACAATAGCAATGCTAGATCTTAGTTCTTGGAATCTTCTTATACGGAATTATCTTGAATATAATCATCGGTAATTCTACATTTATCGATTTTGTCCATTGAAACATATCATCGAGAGGGAAAGTTAACCGTCAGTTATCACTATACAACGTCGGGTATTTTTCTCAAATAACCGAGAGGCACACATGTACCGTCGGCCATTTTCACTCATAGGTGAGAGTTTTGTTTTCGCCTTCGGCTATTAAATTTCACTGTCGGGCATTACATGTATTCCTCGTGGGTGTGGCAAAAACCGTTGGTCATTACATGTAATCCCCGAGGGTATACCAAAAACCGTCAGGCATTACAATTAACCATCGGGCATTACATGTAATCCCCGTGGGTGTATGGAAACCCGTCGGGCATTACATGTAATCCCCGTGGGTGTATGAAAAACCGTCGGGCTTTACAATGCACCGTCGGGCATTATGTTGGATACCCGAGGGGTGAATTTTCACCATCGGGCATTCTAGTATACCGTCGGGTATTAGTGGTGATACTTGTGAGTTGGCACTAACCGTCGGCCATTATAAATACCGTCGGCTATTATTGTAATGACCGACGACCCGTTGGCTATTAGATTTCACCGTCGGAAATATGGGGATTTCTAGTACCGGTAACTTGGTGTTATTTTAGTACGAACTCTTGGATAGATCGATCGGAAAGGATAACTTTAAGGTGGTTCCGTACCCTACAAACAATTTCTTCTTATGTTCTCCGCTAGATAAGAACTTCGGAGTGATTCTTCGTTGCACATTCAGGGATGGTTATGTGATCCATTTATATTAGCATTGTTGAGAGATTGCACTAGCGAAAGTACGAACCCTAGGCCTTGTTTTCAAGCATTGCAATACGGTTTGTGCTCACTTTTGTTACTTGCTACCTTGCTGTTTTTATATTTTCAGATTACAAAAACCTATATCTACCATCCATATTGCACTTGTATCACCATCTCTTCGCCGAACTAGAGCACCTATACAATTTGCCATTGTATTGGGTGTGTTGGGGACACAAGAGATTCCTTGTATTTGATTGCAGGGTTGTTGGAGAGAGACCATCTTTATCCTACACCGCCCACGGATTGATAAACCTTAGGTCATCCACTTGAGGAAAAATTGCTACTGTCCTACAAAACTCTACGCTTGGAGTCCCAACATAGTCTACAAGAATAAAGTTGCGTGGTAGACATCATTGACCAAGGGGAGAATAATAATTGTAATGATCATACATTGACTAATCCTCATAGCTTGCATGAGTCTTATGATGATGCAGATATTACGGCCGGTGAACAAACGGTGGAAATTGGTGAAGAAAGTACACAAAATAGGCAACATTTTATGTGTCACAATCAGGGGGACATATCCTCCTCGGGATCCATACTCCAGCAGGCCGGCAGGGAATCTGTCGCGGGATCTGTGCCGCTACAGCACAACAGAGCTGCAGAAAACGCGTCGCCCGCCAGGCGTGACGGTGACGAATCCGCGGCTGCCACGCGGGATCACTCCACCGGCTCGGACGCTCCACCAGGCCCGCACCAATCCACTGCCTCCACGTGGCCGGCTGAGAGCCGCTGGCCCGAAGGCGGGCCCCGCGTCTACGCACGATGACCACCGACCGGTGCGCGAGCATGCGCTGAGTCAGGCAGGGGCCCAGGCGCGCGATCCGGCGTAGATTCGCCTGGTCGGGCCCTAGGTGCGCGATCCGACGCTGATTTTCCTCGGTCTACGCGCACTGACGCTCACTGACGCTGCAACGGTCCCGGGAAACGGTGCGGGATCCTCTACGCCAACTCCATCCAGTCTGCATCCGCCAGCAGCCATAGAAGATCCGGCTGAGATAGATTCTCCTGCTGCTGCGTCAGGAGGACCTGCACCGGGATCTGCTGCTGCTGACTTGGGATCTTCTGCGCCAACTCTTGTTCCTCTGCCTCCATGCACACGCCTACAAAAAGGGGTAATTCCACATATAAATTACAAAACCAAATTTGGTCTTGCCTGTTCTACAGGTGAACCAAGCACCCTTGATGAGGCACTAGGTGATGCACGGTGGAAAAAGGCTATGGAGGAAGAATATGATGCACTTCGGAAAAACAAAACTTGGCATTTGGTTACCTCATCAAAAGGTAAAAACTTAATTGACTGCAAGTGGGTCTTTAGAATTAAAAAGAAATCTAATGGAACTATAGACCGTTACAAGGCCAGACTTGTTGCAAAAGGTTTCAAGCAAAGATATGGCATAGATTATGAGGACACCTTTAGTCTGTCGTTAAGGCTGCCACTATTCGTCTTGTGCTATCTATTGCTGTTTCCAGGGGATGAAGTCTTAGACAGCTAGATGTACATAATGTGTTTCTTCATGGCATTCTGGAAGAGGCAATTTACATGAAACAACCTCCTGGGTTCGTCGACAAAAACTTACCTCGTCATGTGTGCAAGCTTGATAAAGCTCTTTATGGACTAAAGCAGGCTCCCGGGACATGGTACTCACGCCTAAGTCAAAAATTGCAAGCACTTGGGTTCATTCCTTCAAAGTCTGATACATCACTCTTTATTTACAATAAGTCAAATACATCCATATTTGTGCTCATTTATGTTGATGATGTTATTGTCACAAGTTCATCTGATGAGGCTGTGACACGACTATTGAAGGACTTGAGTGCTGAATTTGCTCTCAAGGATCTAGGTGATCTGCACTTCTTCCTAGGCATTGAGGTGAATAAACTTGGAGATGGTCTTCACCTCTCCTAGGAAAAGTATGCAACTGATCTGGTAAGAAGAGTTGGTTTGGAAGGATGTAAACCATCACCAACTCCTTTGTCTAGCACAGACAATCTGTCTCTCTCACAAGGTGATCCCTTGAATCAAGAGGACAGTACCAGATACAGAAGTTTGGTGGGAGCACTTCAGTACCTCACCTTAACAAGGCCTGACCTTTCTTTTGCTGTTAACAAAGTATGTCAGTTTCTTCATGCACCTACCACAGTTCATTGGACTGCTGCAAAATGCATAGTGAGATATGTGAAAAATACTATGAAACTTGGTCGTACTTTCAGCAAATCCTCATCTACACTTGTCAGTACTTTTTCTGATTCTGACTGGGTAGGGTGCTTAGATGACAGAAGGTCAACTGGTGGATTTGCAGTATTTTTTGGTCCAAACCTTATATCATGGTGTGCAAAGAAATAGGCAACTCTATCAAGGTCAAGCACAGAGGCTGAGTACAAGGCATTAGCAAATGCTACAGCAGAAATCATTTGAGTTCAGTCCATGTTGAAAGAATTGGGTGTGAAACGCACTCAAGCTCCATGTTTGTGGTGTGATAATCTTGGTGCTACCTATTTATCTGCTAACCCTGTTTTTCATGCAAGAACAAAACATATCGAGATAGATTTCCACTTTGTCAAAGAACGAGTTGCAAACAGGCAATTGGAAAATCGGTTTGTGCACTCAAGGGATCAGGTTGCAGATGGTTTCACCAAAGCATTACCCACCAGAAATCTTGAAGAATTTAAACGTAATCTCAACTTGCGAAGTTGTGATTAAGGGAGGGTGTCAAACAACATCTGTACGTGCCAATTCTATACACGTACGGCGTCCACCTATAGATTGCACCGGAGGTTAGACTAGGAGGAGTTTGTTAGACTTTATTTCTATCCATGTAACTTGAATATCTTTCTCTCTAGTCTATCCCTTGCTCAACAAGATTGTAATCTCAACTGCTTGTACGCTATCAGGGATGTTGCGACCCTCTATATTAACACGAAGCCGTCAGCCTGCGAAGGTATCGACGTTCCCAGCCTTTCTCATAGGATTAGCACAATTTCGCTTGGTTAATGTTCTTGCTCGAGGGCGATCTTGAAATAGCTAGTTTCAGCAGGGTGCGAATCCTGAAAATTCGTTGGGCTGAGTGATCTTATTTGCAGGAAGGGAAACAAAATGGTCAAATAATTTGGGGATTATTTCTAGGGTTCATAGGTGATGCTCAGCTAGGAATAAAGGCTTGGCTCCATGCTAGGGTGAAGCTGCTGGATCGGAGTGCCGCTCTCTCCTCAGGCTCCAAGCCGTTCGTCGATTTCATAGACCTCTCTCGTTTCCTACTCTCCTTGTGTTCTGTTTCTTGTCAAATAGCATGTCTGATGCCTGGACCTGAATCTCCTCTATATTTGAGATCTGCTGGACTTCCTATAAGATTTTGCAATTTGAAAACCTACTTAAGAAGATTTTGCTAGCTTCTGAATCACCCTCTTTCTGCTGCTGCTTCTATAGATGAGTAAGGTATTTATCTAGTGTTGTTTCCTGTGTTCAGAATCTGTAGCATTCTGACTGTTGATAAATGGAAAAAACAGAGCAACACTCGATCGTCAGCTAGTTCTCTTTCACTAAGACACGGAATTAATTCATCTTGTTGTTTTAGATCAACATTAGCACTGGTTTGAGAAAAAAATCATGCCCTGATCTTAAAAAACTTGCATATGGCATTAAGTTCCAAGAAAAACAACTACCCATCCAGACAGGTAGTATGTATGCTGCAGCGAAGTTTGGCATTCGAGTGCGCAAATGGGTTTGTAAATTAGAGCTTATGTTTGGAAATTTTATTTAAAGGACAGTTGTAAATTAGATCTTAATTTGGGAAGTTTGACCAACATGAGAGTTGCATTTCTTCGAACATCTCATATTTGGGAAGTTTGACCAATTTGTAAATTCAGTATGAAACATCTCATATTTAGCTTGATGAGCCATGCATATAACACAAGGGAGCTGGAAAAGGAGTTCCTCCTTATTTATCTGGCCTACTTCTTTCAAGGCTTTAGACTTTGTATGAGCCGTAACTCAACTAGTGTAGGTATAACACAGAATTTGTTCACGTCCTCAAGCAGGTGACAAGCCGCCAGACTGTCATACATCAAGCTTTATCCGGCCTTCCTAGGTCCTTTATTTTTGGCAGGGAGTCGGCCACCTCCTTATTGCCATTCTTGTATGACTTCCTCCATTACAGCACACATGATAATAGGTCAGAACTCTGAATTCATTAGTAGTTACAAGAGCTAGACTTAAAAGGTATATATTTAAATTCATACACCATAGTTATTTCTTCTCCAAATGGCAGAATCTATTAACCAGATGTCATTCAGCCAGAAAAAAAGTACATAATAGGCATCCCTGAGACCCTGACTAATTTCATCTATTCACTGAAATGCATGTACTTTATACCATCAGTGCAGACTGCAGTTGGCTCGGGGGAATAGCTTTGCCTTGCTTTTTGCCTGGTTTTCACTGGGCATGTGCTTTGCCCTGTCTTAGATACGTGTTTGAGAAAAAAAAGGGAACCATCTGTCCGAATAGGGCATTAATTGATAATGTGCGAAATAACTGGAATGGATATGCTTCTGGCATCTGGCAGATACGAGATTACATTCATTTCGTAGAGGGCTATGGGGCTGTATATATAACTGCACTGCAAACGAAAATTTGATACGGGTCGCATTGTAAGTATTAATTGTACTAGATGCATATGGGAAAGATATATTTCTGCATTATGATCGACTAGACCATTGTCATTACACAACACAATATGCGAAGAATCAATCCGTAGTTGTGAGGATAGATAACGGACAACGGGGTCTTCCTGCAGATGCATATTATGGGGGAAATGGAAAACAAAGTTTATGTTTAGAAAAAAATGGGAAAAGGCATAACTTCTTTTCTTGGTATGCGAATCCAAGCTAAGCAAAAACTCGTAAGGTAAACAAATGGCAGAGATATATTATTCTTGGATTCTGTTTGAAGTTGTTCTGCTAGAGCATGTTGGCCTTCTTGGAGAACAGCACGGAGTGAATATTGGGCAACACGCCACTCTGTGCGATGGTGATGCCGTCAAGCAGCTTAGATAGCTCCTCGTCGTTGCGAGTGGCGAGAAGCAGGTGGCGCGGCATGATGCGGGTCTTCTTGTTGTCCTTGGCCGCGTTGCCCGCTAACTCCAGCATCTGTGGTTCAAAAAGCCCACCGAGACAAGATCAGTTACCACTCTTTCGAGCACAAGAAGAGCAGGAATGGACTAGATCGGTGGTTGGTTGTTTACCTCGGCGGCAAGGTACTCGAGGACGGCGGCGAGGTAGATGGGGGCGCCCCAGCCGATGCGGTCCGCGTAGCGGCCCTTCCTGAGATAACGCCCGATGCGGCCGACGGGGAACTGGAGTCCAGCCTTCGTGGACCGGTTCACCGCCTTCTTCCTCTCGGCCATCTCCACTCCTTCCGGGCGAACTTGAATCTCTAGAAATGCGGGTGGCGGCGATGATGGATGTGAACGCGAGGGCACCGCTTTTATAGGGGGGCGGGCTCCGCGGTAAGGGGCGTGATTCGCATGACGTGCGGTCACAGCCGTCGGATCTGGGAGGGCGGGCGGCAGGGATCGACTCGTAGGCGCACGATCTGTGGGAGGGGCGTGATCCGTGTGACCAGCGTTCTCCACCATTGGATCTGGAAGGTGCAAGCGGCTGGGATTGGCTTGGATGGTGTGATCCGTGTCACCAGCTGTAGGAGATATGCCCTAGAGGCAATAATAAATGTTATTGATTATCTCCCTGTTCATAATTATGTTTATGTTCCATGCTATAACTGCAACGATTCTCGAGTCTACAAATAAAACGAGGCTCGGAGGAAGACTCATTTGCACGTGTGGAATAATAAACGGTAAAATGTATTCCTAGTCTGGCCTCTAAGACTAGCTCAAGTATTGCATGATGATCCTGTTTTCCTGATCATGGGCATGGCTATGCCGGCAATTTTGAGGGCGCAATGTTGGTAGAACACTTGTGTTGAATTGACCCGAATTGATGTTATGCTATGAGATACATTCGTCACTAGTTAATGGTTTATAACACAGAGATAGTTAACGTTTGCATGATTCCTTAGACCATGAGAGTATCGAGTTTCTTCATGCTTGCTTCATGAACTTTGGGGTTTGTTAAACGTCATCCGTAAATGGGTGGCTATTACGGCGGCTTACGGGTTCATGGAAAAGTGTGTCAAGTAACTTGATAGCTCGAGATTGGGATTTGCTCCTCCAACGATGGAGAGATATCTCTGGGCCCTCTCGGTGTTACGGTATCCATCATCGTCTGGCCAGACACAGGGTGATTTGATCACAGGGATGCCGGAACACGGGAACGAGAAAAGAGAACAATACCGGTAACGAGGTAACTGGCATAGTGGACAAGTTGTTGATCCACGGGGATGCCTACATGTCTCACCTCGGGTATTTGTAACATATCGCGAAGCAACAGGAATAGCACACGGCAACTGGAGGTTCACTCGAATATTCATTTGTGTGGGTATAGGGGTCAATATGGGTGTCCACGGCTCCGATGTTGATCATTGATCGGAAGGGGTTCCGGGTCATGTCTATGCTTCACCGAACCTATAGGGTCACACGCTTAAGGGTCATCTATCTGCTGAATACTAGACAGGGAGTCCGAGAGAAAAACACCGAAAAAGTTTCGGACACCGGAAAAGTTTCGGTCAACGGAAAAGTTCCGAAGAGAGAGGTCACCGGATGAGTTTCGGTGAAACTGAAAAGTTGTTTCAGGGGATACCAAAAAGTCAAATTGGTTTTGGCACATGCCTGATAATTCTTGGAGGATACCAGAATCATTCTGGAAACTTTCTGGAATTTTCCGGAATGAAAACCGGAAATGTTCCGGAGCTGCCGAAACCGCTTCAGATGCTTTTCGCAGATGAAAATCACTAAACCGGAATTGTTCTGGCTCGCGTTGAAAATTATTTTGGTGGGTACTGGAAATGTTTTAAGCCCACATAAATATTTTCAGTTCGATCAGACGCTGAAAAATGTCGCTGTGAATAGTGAAAGTGCTTTTTGGACTACTTTATGGAAAGCCACCTTTTGGGGCTTTGCTCCAAAAGATCTTGGGGATGACATGGATGGATTGGAGCCAATTTTGGGACCCCACATGGGGGTGTGGCCGGCCACATGGTGGACTCCTTCATGGAGTCCCTCTTGTTCCTTGGCTTCACTTTTATGCCCTTGTGGAAGGACTTCATTCATGTGCATTTTGGGTTTTATTGTAAAACCACCCTACCCCTTGGTTTTCCTATAAATAGGAGGTGAGTGGGCTGCCATCTCTCCAACTCTTACTCTCATACAAATGCCATGCATGATCTGGCTCTCTCTCTCCCTCCCAGCGAAATAGTTTCGTAGAGCCGAAAGGCTGTCTGGGTTCCGGCAGGAACTAGTTCTGGACGGCGAAGCCCTGCCGGATAGATGACACCGTATGTGTGCAACTCTGTAGAGAGATTGTAGTTTCGGTCTTAGTTCGAGGGTGCCTCCCGAAGGGCTGTCCGTGTGACCGTCCGAGTTTCGAAGGTCCTCCCGAAGGGCTGTCCGAGTGACAGTCCAAGTTTTGGAAGTCCTCCCGAAGGGCTGTCCGCGACACCGTCCGGCGGACTGTTTGACCGCCTCCCGGAGGGCTGTCCGTGGGGCGGATGAGGGTATACATCCTCGCGGTTGGGAGGTTGTAAAATCCTAGCTGCGGGGATCTGCACCGCCGATCGTCATCGACTCTTCTTCCGCTGCGCTACGAGTCGGTAACGAAAATGATCAAACCTTGTATGCAGTCTCCATAGTGGTCCTGGGCTGGTGCGTAGGTCGGAAATTTTTTGTTTTCTGCTGCGTTACCCTACAGTGGCATCAAGAGCCGTGCTATGCGTAGATGCAGGTTGCGATCTAGAATACATAGAGATGTATGGGTGTTGCACAATATAATTAGGTAGTAGATGAGATCTATTGCTGAAAATTATTTGTGCGGGTAGCAGATGAAATCTGTTACCCGATGTTCTTGTTGCTTCCCTGGAATTTGCGTAGTCCTGATCTTGACGGCATGGTGGAATCTCACAAAGTTCTGGCAATCCGCGATCCTTTCATGCTGCTCCTGAGTATGCTGATTGACGGATCAACGAAGTGCTAACAGTTCTTTGGGTTCCACCATAGTTGAGAAAGATGGATGTTTCGCAGACGAAAGGGCAATGCAGATATGATCTGCACGGGGGTCACGCGTATGACGAAGTTCAGTATGGGGCTCGAGATTTTATTATCTCGTGTTTCATACACCCCGCAATGTTAATCTAGCGACTTGGATTATCATGCATGATGATGGACGTTGGTAGCTTCGGTTTGTTTCGAAACCTTAGAAGCCACGAAAATAAAAAATTTGCATGAACCGATTAGAGGCGTCTAACTTGGTTTTGCAGGATGGTTTGCATGTGCATATGATGTGGTATAGCAGTGCTCATATTAATTTGATTATGTATGAGATGGCTATATGATGTAATTTGATTAACATGACCTGCGTGTCATGATTCGGCATGATGGCTGGAGCCATATGATTGCACTTTAATGACCTGCGTGTCAACCTTATGTAATGCACTTGTTTTATTAGCTATAGAGATAGCAATATTATCTGGTGCATCGACAAGGTGGTGGCAATCTTCGCGAAGGTGAACACCGACGCGAATGCCGAAGACGAAGAAATGAAAGACTTCTCCGTCAGAAAGGGCTATACCATATCATGCTATTATGAATTGCCTGAGATGTTTATCCCTTATGATGCACCCTTTTGATTGCGCGGTAGTCGCTTTTATTAGGGTGATCTCTCACAAAATATCAAGTAGTTAGTGTTCTCCCAAGTGTAGCACCGTCACGGCATCTTTCCTTTCGGGGTATCACATGGATGCATGGGTACGAACGATTGTACGGGTGTGAGGCGGGTGAGTTGAGACCTCGCAGCGTGATCACTTGGTTGTCTTGACGTTCAGGCCTGAAAGTCATGAGCTCGGAACACACGCATCGAAAGATGAACAAGAGTCACATAGAGATGTGATTGGCAAGTTGGCCTACCGATTACAATTCTCGTCACTTGAGATGGATGCATCCTTGGCGTTGAATTGTAATATGGATCTTGAATCACTCACAATCAATTATGAGAGATATTGATTTGAGTGGGAGCGCACTGTAGAATTGAATTCTTTTAATTCTCAGTGCAATTAATTTTGAACACTGTCTGAGTGTGATTTGCAAAATAGTTGTAGAATAATGGCTCGCGTTTCCACCTTCCCTATTAAAATTGAATAGCTGTTAAATATCTGGTTAAAACGTTACGGTTGGTAAACGTAATGTGAGGATTGTCCTCAATAGTGCCGAGAAGGACTTTGTCCTATCGCATACTTTCAGTATTCTCCCGCTAAATGCTATGGATCATGTGGCTCTCGTCCTTCGATCCAAAAGCTAGAATTCTGTTTCAGTCAAGTGCAATACGTTTGCTTCCATGAGACCCGAACTTCGAAAGTTTGGATAGTTATGTGATATTCATGGAATCTGAAAATCATTTTCAGAGACAGACAAAGGCTAAAAGATATGAGATATCCAAAGCATTGTTTGTTTGCAAACTATTAGTAAAAGTGTTTACTGGGCATTTGACTGATAAGAGAGGGATCCAGGAGAACGCCTGTCATATGATGAAAGGTGAATAAAACAACAACTTAAAGAGAAAGGAAGTGTCCGAAGGGTGTTAGTGAAACTTTCACGCCTAGGAAGTCCGGGGCTATCGCCACTCTTAAGTTGGGTGCTTCTTCTGAGAGTAGGAGAAATACTGAAAGTTAAACTGTTAGAAGTATAATGGCAAAAGGAAAGAAGACTGGAATATCCAGCTCATGTGTGAATGTCATACAAGTTTTTGATGTATAGAAGGCTGGTCAAAGATATAGTTCTTGGGAATTATGGTTAAACATGTTAATCACTAATTCTTGGGTATTGTGAGTTAATCACAAAGATACCCGCTCGATTGCACTCTGTTGCAACTCGATGTAAGAACTACTACGGCCTAAAAGACTAGCCAGGAATGAGGTTTAGATACACACAGGGAACATAGTAAATGTTACTATACCTTCCATTAGTGTATTCCCTATGTATTTACTTTCATAATTCATTTTAGAGTTTTACACTCTAGCCCATTGCATAAAGTATCTTGCAAGAAGGTTATTCATAAGAGAACTTTTGATGTTCGATGTTATGAATAACATAAGGGCCATACTTTCATTATGAATGAGATGTATGTTATGAATATTGATAATAATACATTACCTCTGTATTTACTTTCATAATTCATTTAGAGTTTCATACACTCTAGCCCTTTGCATAAGGTATTTTGCAAGAAGGTTATTCATAAGAGAACTTTTGATGTTCGGTGTTATGAATAACATGAAGGGCCATGCTTCCACACAGGATGGGATGTATGCTATGAATATTGATGGTAATATGATACATCCATAACACTGACGCTAAATATCGCAAGACTAAAAGAATACCACACAAGTGTGGCACTGCATTTGGTCACATTGGAGAAACCCGCATGGAAAATTCCATTATGATGGATTTTGAAGTCGTTTGATTTTGAATCATCTGACACTTGCAACTTTCCTCTGAAAAGTGAAGTGACTGAAATACCGTTCACGGGCCATAAGGAACGAGCAAAGAACATATTGGTGATCATACATCATGATGTGTGTAGTCCAATAAATGTTGTTGCAAGTAGTGGATTTATCTATCTTCAGAAATGACTCAAGTAGATATATGGATATTTACTTGTTGAGACATAAGTCTGGATCTTTTGAATTCATTCATAAGGTTTTCAAAAATGAAGTAGAAGTTATTGTAACAAGAAAATTATGTTTCTACAATTCGATTGCAGAAAGGAATATTTGAGTTACAAGTTTAGCGAATGTCTGATGAGTTGTGAAAGGGGTTTCATAACTTGCACCTCTCGGAACACCACTGCAAGTGGAAAGTCTGTGAAGATGTAATCAAACCATTTATGACATGGTAAGATCAAAGATGACATAAATAGATTTGCCATTATATCTTTTAAAGAGTAATGCTTTAGAGACTGCGGCTTTTACACTGAAAAGAGATCCATCAGGTCTGTTGAAATGACACCATGGTATGGTACGCCCAACCATATTAAATCTTTTCTTAACATTTGGAATATGGGGCTTGTGTAAAAGGTTACAAACCTATTCCAAATCAGACAAGTGCTACTTTGTAGGTTATCCCAAGTAATTGGGTATTCCTCCCTCACTATACCAAGGCAAATAGGTTTGCCACAAAACGGTATGCTTTTAAAGAGAATAGTTCTTACAAAAGGTGAGTGGGAGGACAGTGCAACTCGACGAGATAACCGGTATCTTCGTCATCAGATCAAAGGAAAGGAACCTTGGAAGTGATTCCGGAGTTTCCTACTGCGACTGATACGGAAGTCTCTACAATAAAATGTATGGACTTCAGTTGAACTTGCAGCTGAACCCCATAGGCAAGGCTCGTGCAAACCTCTCAGGTGCGCAAACGAGATATTGTTGTTGGACAACAGTATACCTACGATACACAAGGAAGCGGTGATGGGCCCTGACTCCGGAATTGGCTAAATGCCAATACAATCCGAGATAGTTTCCATATAAATGTTTCAAGATTAAAATCTTGATACACCTTTCGGAAGGCTTAGAGTCTAACGAATATTTATGAAACTAAAAACTGATACGGATAAAATGTTTTATCCATAAAGCTCGACTTGTTGCAATAACAAGTTCAAGGAGTTGACTACGATGAGATTGTCTCACCATAGTGAGGCTTGAAGTCGGTTCGGGTTGAACTAGCAATTAATACATATTTCAATCATGAGATATGAAACATGGATGACGAAAGGATTTCCATCTTATGGAAATGAAACCTAGGACTTGTATGTGATACAGCCCAAAGTAATTTGTCGATCCAGAGGATGCTAGTAAGTATGCAAACTTCAGAGTTCCAGCGATGGACAGAAGAGAGCAAAGTGGAGTTGGAATCTTCGTTTTTGATGGAATGGTCAAAGGGGTTTGACTTCATCAAATGGGTATCGAAGATGCTTGTGATTCAAGAAAGTAAGTGGGAGCATAATAATATTTCTAAAAACCGTGTGTACTTGACACATTGTTAATTGGAAATAAATTTCTTGACACGAATTAGGACTTCATTTGAAAATAGTTTTTCGATGAAGTGCTTAGGCTAAATAGCCTCAATATTAGGCATGATGATCTATGGAGATAGATTTACCTAATGGGGCTAAGCAATGAATACATATTGACAAGATGCTAAAAACTTTTTGGCATTTAAAAAGCCAAGGAGTGATTCTTGCCGAAGTCACATGGAAAGAGTTTTTGCAAGACTCGGTGTCCCAAAACACTGATGAGTAAAATACATGATGGAGATTCCACACACTCTTGTGTTTGGATTAATCATGTATTCCATGGTATGTAAAACAACCAGATATGTCCAATACTCCAAAGTTGTTGCGAGTATAGATACCAAAGTGATCAAAGTACTGATCATAGGACAACAGTGAAAGATGTCACTGAGTACTAGAGTAGTACTGATGACATGTTTTCTCGCAAGCAGAGATTATGAAGTGCTCGTTGTAAGTAATTACATCGATACAGTCTTCATCAATGCTCCATGCGATTTTCGATTTAAGTTAAGGGTTTTGTGTAATACACAATATGGTGGCACGGTAGTTGGAAATTGTTCCAAACAAGATACTGTGGCGAATTCTATAACAAAGGCTAAGTATGTTGACGCTTGAGAAGCGACAAAGAAGTTGTTGAATCATATAGTTCATTCATGAACTTAGTATGGTTCCAAGATGGCTTTGGTCTATGGGACACTATTGCAGATAGTTGCTCCATAGCTCAGTCCGAGGAATCAAGTTTCGACCAATGATTCACACATATGCAAAGCCAAGTCCACACAAAATATGAATTTTGTGAAAGCGTGAAAACGCGAGGATATGCAAAGTTACACATGGAGCTGAAGTCGTCAGATCCGTTGGACATCAGGCTATACCACAAGCGAAGCATATTTTACACCAGTATGCCATAGGTGTAAAGTGCACTAGCATTGACTAGATTATTGACTCTAGTGCAAGTGGGAGTCTGTAGGAGATATGCCCTAGAGGCAATAATAAATGTTATTGATTATCTCCCTGTTCATAATTATGTTTATGTTCCATGCTATAACTGCAACGATTCTCGAGTCTACAAATAAAACGAGGCTCGGAGGAAGACTCATTTGCACGTGTGGAATAATAAACGGTAAAATGTATTCCTAGTCTGGCCTCTAAGACTAGCTCAAGTATTGCATGATGATCCTGTTTTCCTGATCATGGGCATGGCTATGCCGGCAATTTTGAGGGCGCAATGTTGGTAGAACACTTGTGTTGAATTGACCCGAATTGATGTTATGCTATGAGATACATTCGTCACTAGTTAATGGTTTATAACACAGAGATAGTTAGCGTTTGCATGATTCCTTAGACCATGAGAGTATCGAGTTTCTTCATGCTTGCTTCATGAACTTTGGGGTTTGTTAAACGTCATCCGTAAATGGTGTTGGAGATATGCCCTAGAGGCAATAATAATTTAGTTATTATCATATTTCCTTGTTCATGATAATCGTTTATTATCCATGCTATAATTGTATTGATTGGAAACTCAAATACATGTGTGGGTACATAGACAACACTGTGTCCCTAGTATGCCTCTAGTTAACTAGCTCGTTGATCAAAGATGGTTAAGGTTTCCTAGCCATAGACATGAGATGTCATTTGATAACGGGATCACATCATTAGGAGAATGATGTGATGGACAAGACCCAAACTATGAACATAGCATATGATCGTGTCAGTTTATTGCTATTGTTTTCTGCATGTCAAAGTATCTGTTCCTATGACCATGAGATCATGCAACTCACTGACACCGGAGGAATACCTTGTGTGTATCAAACGTCACAACATAACTGGGTGACTATAAAGATGCTCTACAGGTATCTCCGAAGGTGTCTGTTGAGTGGGCATGGATCAAGACTGGGATTTGTTACTCCGTGTGACGGAGAGGTATCTCAGGGCCCACTCGGTAATACAACATCACTATAAGCCTTGCAAGCAATGTGACTAAGGTGTTAGCCACGGGATGTTGTATTACGGAACGAGTAAAGAGACTTGCCGGTAACGAGATTGAACTAGGTATAGGGATACCGACGATCGAATCTCGGGCAAGTAACATACCGAAGAACAAAGGGAACATCATACGGGATTAACTGAATCCTTGACATAGAGGTTCGACCGATATAGATCTTCGTAGAATATGTAGGAACCAATATGGGCATCCAGGTCCCGCTATTGGTTATTGACCGTAGAGGTGTCTCGGTCATGTCTACATAGTTCTCGAACCCGCAGGGTCTACACACTTAACGTTTGGTGATGATTAGTATAGTTGAGTTATTGTGTTGGTGACCGAAGGTTGTTCGGAGTCTCGGATAAGATCCCAGACATGACGAGGATCTCCAGAAGAGTCCGGAGGTAAAGATTGATATATGTGATAATAGTGTTTTGATTTCCGGAAGGGTTCCGGAAGTCACCGGAAGGGGTTCCGGATGTTTACCGAAGTGTTCGGGTGCAGCAACACTTTATATGGGTCAAAGGTGTAAAACCCACGAGGTTTTGGAAAGTGCAAAAGGTAGTTTTGCTGCTGCCTTAAGCGGTACTACCGCTAGTAAGGCAGTACTACCGCGTAAGCGGTACTACCACTTCTGTGAAGCGGTACTACCGCTCCCGAGCGGTACTACCGCTTGTGCGCGGTACTACAGGGATCCGAGTTGGACTCTTTCCTTGCGGGCCAAACCGACCTTGTGCGGGCAAAACCGACCTTGTAGAGGTTTTCTCTCCAAGTTTAGACCCCGGGACTCAACATATAAATAGAGGGGCAGGGCTAGCACACGGGACACATCAGGTTTTCCCAAGCCGTGTGCCGGCAACCCTAGCCCTCTAGTTCCTCCGTCATAATCTCCGTAGTGCTTGGCGAAGCCCTGCAGAGATTGTTCTTCACCACCGCCGTCATCACGCCGTCGAGCTGCCGGAACTCGTCTACTACTTCACTATCGCTCGCTGGATCGAGGAGGTGAAGGCGTCATCAAGCTGTACGTGTGTTGAACGCGGAGGTGCCGTCCGTTCGGCGCTAGATCGGAAAGACCGTGATCAAGATCGCGAGACGGTTCGTGATTTGATCGCGGGACGAATCATGATGGGATCGCGGGACGGATCGTGATTGGATCGCGAGACGGATCGTGATGGGATCGCGGGACGCTCGGCGATTTGAATCGCGAAGACGTTCGACCACATCAACCGCGTTTCTTAAACGCTTCCGCTTAGCGATCTACAAGGGTATGTAGATTCACTCTCCCTCTCGTAGATGCTCATCACCATGGATAGATCTTGCGTGTGCGTAGGAAAATTTTTGTTTCCCATGCAACGTTCCCCAACAGTGGCATCATGAGCTAGGTCTATGCGTAGATGAGATCTCGAGTAGAACACAAAGGAGTTGTGGGCGTGGGTGTATACATATTGCTTGCCGTTACTAGTTGATACTTGATTCGGCGGTATTGTGAGATGAAGCGGCCTGGACCGACATTACGCGTACGCTTACGCGAGACTGGTTTCACCGCTGCGTGCACTTGTTGCATAAAGGTGACTGGCGGGTGTCTGTCTCTCTCACTTTAGTTGAATCGGTTCAATGAAGAGGGTTCTTTTAGAAGATCAAAAAGCAATCACTACACCACGTTGTGGTTTTTGCGTAGGTAAGAATCGTTCTTGCTAGATACCCGTAGCAGCCACGTAAAACTTGCAACAACAATTAGAGGACGTCTAACTTGTTTTTGCAGGGTATGTTGTGATGTGATATGGCCAATTACATGATGAGATATATGTGATGTATGAGATGATCATGTGTTTTATAGAATATCACGACTTGCATGTCGATGAGTACGGCAACTGGCAGGAGCCATAGAGTTGTCTTTAATTATTTTCGCCGTTTTTGCTTTACTTTATCGCTATGAGTTAGCAATAGTCGTGGAAGCAACAGTCGGCGCGACAACCTCATGGCAACACGTTGATGGAGATCAAGATGATGGAGATCATGGTGTCATGCCGGTGACGATGGAGATCATGCCGGTGCTTTGGAGATGGAGATCAAAAGCACAAGTTCATGGCCATATCATGTCACTTATGATTTGCATGTGATGTTAATCCTTTTATGCATCTTATTTTGCTTAGGACGACGGTAGCATTATAAGGTGATCCCTCACTTAAATTTCAAGATAAATTGTGTTCTCCCCGAGTGTGCACCGTTGCGAAAGTTCGTCGTTTCGAGACACCACATGATGATCGGGTGTGATAGACTCTACGTTCGCATACAACGGGTGCAAGCCAGTGTTGCACGTGCGGAACACTCGGGTTAAACTTGACGAGCCTAGCATGTACAGACATGGCCTCGGAACACAAGAGACCGAAAGGTCGAACATGAGTCATATAGTAGATATGATCAACATAGAGATGTTCACCATTGAAACCACCTCAACTCACGTGATGATCGGACTTGAGTTGGTTGATTTGGATCATGTGACACTCGAATGACCGGAGGGATGTCAATTTGAGTGGGAGTTTTTTAAGTAATATGATTAACTAAACTCATTATCATGAACATAGTCAAAATGTCTTTGCAAATTATGTTGTAGATTACTAGCTCGCGCTGTAGCTCCCTTAATTTTTATATGTTCCTAGAGAAATAGAGTTGAAAGATGATGGTAGCAATAATGCGGACTGGGTCCGTGATCTGAGGATTGTCCTCATTGCTGCAGAGAAGGCTTATGTCCTTAATGCACCGCTCGATGCGCCACCCCCTCTAGCGTCGTCTGTAGATGTTGTGAACATCTGACAGGCACGTTTTGATGACTACTTGATAGTTCAGTGCGTCATGCATTACGGCTTAGAATTGAGGCTCCAAAACATTTTGAACGTCACAGAACATATGAGATGTTCTAAGAGCTGAAATTGGGATCTCAGGCTCGTGCCCGTGTTGAGAGGTATGACACCTCCAACAAGATTCTTTGCCTGCAAGATGATGGAGAATAGCTCAATCGTTGAGCATGTGCTCAGATTGTCTGGGTGCTACAATCGCTTGAATCAAGTGGGAGTTTATCTTCCAGATAAGATAGTGATTTAGATAGTTCTCCAAGTCACTGTCACTAAGCTACTAGAGCTTCGTGATGAACTATAAAAGGCCAGAGATGGAAATAATGATCCCTGAGCTGTTCGCGATGTTTGACACCGCGAAGGTAGAAATCAAGAAGGAGCATCAAGTGTTGATGGTTAGTAAAACCACTAGTTTCGAGAAGGGCAAGGGCAAGGAGGGATACTTCATGGATGGAAGCCAGTTGCTGCTCCAGTAAAGAAACCCAAGATTGAACCCAAACCCGAGACTAAGTGCTTCTATTATGAGGAGAACGGTCACTGAAGTGGAACACCCCTGGATACTTGGTAGATAAGAAGGCTGGCAACGTCGACAGAAGTATATTTGATATACGTGTTATTGATGTGTACCTTACTGGTGCTCCTAGTAGCACCTGGGTATTGGATACCGGTTCGGTTGCTAAATGTTAGTAACTCGAAATAAAAGCTATGGAATAAAAGGAGACTAGATAAGGGCGAGGTGACGATGAGTGTTGGAAGTGTTTCCAAGGTTGATGTGATCACCATCGTACGCTCTCTATACCTTCGGGATTAGTGATGAACCTAAATAAGTGTTATTTGGTGTTTGCGTTGAGCATAAACGTGATTAGATCATGTTTATTGCAATACGGTTATTCATTTAAGTTAGAGAATAATGGTTATTCTGTTTACATGAATAAAACCTTCAATGGTCATGCACCCAATGAGAATGGTTTATTGAATCTTGATCGTAGTGATACACATGTTCATAATATTGATGCCAAAAGATACAAAGTTAATAATGATAGTACCACATACTTGTGGCACTGCCGCTAAATGTCATATTGGTGTAAAACGCATGAAGAAACTCCATGCTGATGGATCTTTGGACTCATTCGATTTCGAATCGGTTGAGACATGCGGACCATGCCTCATGGGCAAGATGACAAAGACCCCGTTTTCCGGTTTGATGGAGCGGGCAAGTGACTTATTGGAAATGATACATGTTGATGTATTCGGTCCAATGAGTGTTGTAGCGTGCGGTGGATATCATTATTTTCCTACCTTCACTGATGATTTGAGTAGATATGGGGACATTTACTTAATGAAACACAAGTCTGAAACATTTGAAAAGTTCAAACAAATTCAGAGTGAAGTTTGAGATCATCATGACAAGAAGATAAAATATCTACGATATGATCGTAGAGGTAAATATCTGAGTTACGAGTTTGGTATACAACTTAAGACAATGTGGAAGTTGTTTCACAACTCACGCCACCAGGAACACCATAGTGTGATGGTGTGTCCGAACGTCGTAGTCGTGCTCTATTGGATATGGTGCGTACTATGATGTCTCTTATCGATTTGCCACTATTGTTTTGGGGTTATGCATTAGAGACAACTACATTCACTTTAAAAGGGGGCACCATCTAAATCCGTTGAGATGACACCGTATGAATTTTGGTTTGGCAGAAACCTAAGCTGTCATTTCTTAATGTTTGGGGCTGCGACGCTTATGTGGAAAAGGTGTTCAACCTGATGAGCTCGAACCCAAAGCGAACAAATGCATCTTCATAGAATACCCTAACGTAACAGTTGGGTAAACCTTCTATCTCAGATCCAAGCACAAAGTATTTGTTGCTAAAATGGGTCCTTTCTCGAGAAAGAGTTTCTCTCGAAAGAATTGAGTGGGAGGAAGATAGAACTTGATGAGGTTGTTGAATCTTTGTTTCAACCAGAGAGTAGCGCAGCGCAGAAAGTTGTTTCTGTGGAGCCTACGTTAGTTGAAGAGGAAGTTAATGATGATGATCATGAAGCTTCGGATCAAGTTACTATCGAACCTCGTAGGTCGACAAGGACGCGTACTGCTCCCGAGTGGTACGGCGACCCTGTCTTAGAGGTCATGTTGTTGGACAACGATGAACCTACGAGCTATGGAGAAGCGATGATGGGCCCGGATTCCGAGAAATGGTTAGAGGCCATGAAATCCGAGATGGGATCCATGTAAGAAAACAAAGTATGGGCTTTGGGAGTATTACCTGAAGGGCGAAAGGCCATTCAGAACAAATGGATCTTTAAAAGGAAGACGGACGCGGACGGTAATATCACCGTCTATAAAGCTCAACTTGTGGCAAAGGGTTTTTCACAAGTTCAAGGAGTTGACTACGATGAGACTTTCTCACCCGTAGCGATGCTAAAGTCTGTTGGAATTATGTTAGCAGTTGCTGCATTTTTCGATTATGAAATCTAGCAGATGGATGTCAAAACAGAGTTTCCATATCGGTTTCCGTGAGGAAAGGTTGTATGTGATACAACCAGAAGGTTTTATCAGTCCTAAGGATGCTAAAAAGTATGCAAACTCCAGCGATCCTTCTATGGACTGGAGTAAGCATCTCGGAGTTGGAATATACGCTTTGATGAGGTGATCAAAGTTTTTGAGTCTATACAAAGTTTATGAGAAACTTGTATTTACAATAAAGTGAGTGGGAGCACTATAGAATTTCTGATAAGTATATGTGGATGACATATTGTTGATCGGAAATGATGTAGAATTTCTGGAAAGCATAAAGGGTTGTTTGAAAAGGAGTTTTTCAAAGGAAAACCTGGAATGAAGCTACTTAAATATTGGGCATCAAGATCTATAGAGATAGATCAAGACGTCTGATAAGACTTTCAATGAGTACATACCTTGACAAGATTTTGAAAGAGTTCAAAATGGATCAGTCAAAGAAAGAGTTCTTGCCTGATTTGTAAGGTGTGGAGTTGAGTGAGACTCAAAGCTCGACCACGGCAGAAGAAAGAGAAAGGACGAAGGTCGTCCCCTATGCCTTATCCATAGGCTCTGTATAGTATGCCATGCTGTGTACCGCACCTAGTGTGTGCCTTGCCATGAGTCCGTCAAGGGGTACAAGAATGGTCCAGGAGTGGATCACTGGACAGCGGTCAAGATTATCCTTAGTAACTAGAGAACTAAGGAAATATTTCTCGATTATGGAGGTGATAAAGAGTTCGTCGTAAAGGGTTACGCCGATGCAAGCTTTGACACCTATCCGGACGACTCTGAGTAGCAGTCAGGATACATATAGTGGAGCAGCCATTTGGAATAGCTCCAAGTGGAGTGTGGTAGCAGTGTCTATAGTATGACATAGAGATTTGCAGAGTACACACGGATCTGAATGTCGCATACCGTTGACTAAAGACCTCTCTCACATGCATAGCATGATCGAACCCCAGAACTCATTGGGTGTTAGATTCATAACAATGTAAATCACATGGAGATGTGAACTAGATTATTGACTCTAGTGCAAGTGGGAGACTGTTGGAGATATGCCCTAGAGGCAATAATAATTTAGTTATTATCATATTTCCTTGTTCATGATAATCGTTTATTATCCATGCTATAATTGTATTGATTGGAAACTCAAATACATGTGTGGGTACATAGACAACACTGTGTCCCTAGTATGCCTCTAGTTAACTAGCTCGTTGATCAAAGATGGTTAAGGTTTCCTAGCCATAGACATGAGATGTCATTTGATAACGGGATCACATCATTAGGAGAATGATGTGATGGACAAGACCCAAACTATGAACATAGCATATGATCGTGTCAGTTTATTGCTATTGTTTTCTGCATGTCAAAGTATCTGTTCCTATGACCATGAGATCATGCAACTCACTGACACCGGAGGAATACCTTGTGTGTATCAAACGTCACAACGTAACTGGGTGACTATAAAGATGCTCTACAGGTATCTCCGAAGGTGTCTGTTGAGTGGGCATGGATCAAGACTGGGATTTGTTACTCCATGTGACGGAGAGGTATCTCAGGGCCCACTCGGTAATACAACATCACTATAAGCCTTGCAAGCAATGTGACTAAGGTGTTAGCCACGGGATGTTGTATTACGGAACGAGTAAAGAGACTTGCCGGTAACGAGATTGAACTAGGTATAGGGATACCGACGATCGAATCTCGGGCAAGTAACATACCGAAGAACAAAGGGAACATCATACGGGATTAACTGAATCCTTGACATAGAGGTTCGACCGATATAGATCTTCGTAGAATATGTAGGAACCAATATGGGCATCCAGGTCCCGCTATTGGTTATTGACCGTAGAGGTGTCTCGGTCATGTCTACATAGTTCTCGAACCCGCAGGGTCTACACACTTAACGTTTGGTGATGATTAGTATAGTTGAGTTATTGTGTTGGTGACCGAAGGTTGTTCGGAGTCTCGGATAAGATCCCAGACATGACGAGGATCTCCAGAAGAGTCCGGAGGTAAAGATTGATATATGTGATAATAGTGTTTTGATTTCCGGAAGGGTTCCGGAAGTCACCGGAAGGGGTTCCGGATGTTTACCGAAGTGTTCGGGTGCAGCAACACTTTATATGGGTCAAAGGTGTAAAACCCACGAGGTTTTGGAAAGTGCAAAAGGTAGTTTTGCTGCTGCCTTAAGCGGTACTACCGCTAGTAAGGCAGTACTACCGCGTAAGCGGTACTACCACTTCTGTGAAGCGGTACTACCGCTCCCGAGCGGTACTACCGCTTGTGCGCGGTACTACAGGGATCCGAGTTGGACTCTTTCCTTGCGGGCCAAACCGACCTTGTGCAGGCAAAACCGACCTTGTAGAGGTTTTCTCTCCAAGTTTAGACCCCGGGACTCAACATATAAATAGAGGGGCAGGGCTAGCACACGGGACACATCAGGTTTTCCCAAGCCGTGTGCTGGCAACCCTAGCCCTCTAGTTCCTCCGTCATAATCTCCGTAGTGCTTGGCGAAGCCCTGCAGAGATTGTTCTTCACCACCACCGTCATCACGCCGTCGTGCTGCCGGAACTCGTCTACTACTTCACTATCGCTCGCTGGATCGAGGAGGTGAAGGCGTCATCAAGCTGTACGTGTGTTGAACGCGGAGGTGCCGTCCGTTCGGCGCTAGATCGGAAAGACCGTGATCAAGATCGCGAGACGGTTCGTGATTTGATCGCGGGACGAATCATGATGGGATCGCGGGACGGATCGTGATGGGATCGCGAGACGGATCGTGATGGGATCGCGGGACGCTCGGCGATTTGAATCGCGAAGACGTTCGACCACATCAACCGCGTTTCTTAAACGCTTCCGCTTAGCGATCTACAAGGGTATGTAGATTCACTCTCCCTCTCGTAGATGCTCATCACCATGGATAGATCTTGCGTGTGCGTAGGAAATTTTTTGTTTCCCATGCAACGTTCCCCAACAAATGGGTGGCTATTACGGCGGCTTACGGGTTCATGGAAAAGTGTGTCAAGTAACTTGATAGCTCGAGATTGGGATTTGCTCCTCCGACGATGGAGAGATATCTCTGGGCCCTCTCGGTGTTACGGTATCCATCATCGTCTGGCCAGACACAGGGTGATTTGATCACAGGGATGCCGGAACACGGGAACGAGAAAAGAGAACAATACCGGTAACGAGGTAACTGGCATAGTGGACAAGTTGTTGATCCACGGGGATGCCTACATGTCTCACCTCGGGTATTTGTAACATATTGCGAAGCAACAGGAATAGCACACGGCAACTGGAGGTTCACTCGAATATTCATTTGTGTGGGTATAGGGGTCAATATGGGTGTCCACGGCTCCGATGTTGATCATTGATCGGAAGGGGTTCCGGGTCATGTCTATGTTTCACCGAACCTATAGGGTCACACGCTTAAGGGTCATCTATCTGCTGAATACTAGACAGGGAGTCCGAGAGAAAAACACCGAAAAAGTTTCGGACACCGGAAAAGTTTCGGTCAACGGAAAAGTTCCGAAGAGAGAGGTCACCGGATGAGTTTCGGTGAAACTGAAAAGTTGTTTCAGGGGATACCAAAAAGTCAAATTGGTTTTGGCACATGCCTGATAATTCTTGGAGGATACCAGAATCATTCTGGAAACTTTCTGGAATTTTCCGAAATGAAAACCGGAAATGTTCCGGAGCTACCGAAACCGCTTCAGATGCTTTTGGCAGATGAAAATCACTAAACCAGAATTGTTCTGGCTCGCGTTGAAAATTATTTTGGTGGGTACTGGAAATGTTCTAAGCCCACATAAATATTTTCAGTTCGATCAGATGCTGAAAAATGTCGTCGTGAATAGTGAAAGTGCTTTTTGGACTACTTTATGGAAAGCCACCTTTTGGGGCTTTGCTCCAAAAGATCTTGGGGATGACATGGATGGATTGGAGCCAATTTTGGGGCCCCACATGGGGGTGTGGCCGGCCACATGGTGGACTCCTTCATGGAGTCCCTCTTGTTCCTTGGTTTCACTTTTATGCCCTTGTGGAAGGACTTCATTCATGTGCATTTTGGTTTTATTGTAAAACCACCCTACCCCTTGGTTTTCCTATAAATAGGAGGTGAGTGGGCTGCCATCTCTCCAACTCTTACTCTCATACAAATGCCATGCATGATCTGGCTCTCTCTCTCCCTCCCAGCGAAATAGTTTCGTAGAGCCGAAAGGATGTCTGGGTTCCGGCAGGAACTAGTTCTGGACGGGGAAGCCCTGCAGGATAGATGACACCGTATGTGTGCAACTCTGTAGAGAGATCGTAGTTTCGGTCTTAGTTCGAGGGTGCCTCCCGAAGGGCTGTCCGTGTGACCGTCCGAGTTTCGAAGGTCCTCCCGAAGGGCTGTCCGAGTGACAGTCCAAGTTTTGGAAGTCCTCCCGAAGGGCTGTCCGCGACACCGTCCGGGGGACTGTTTGACCGCCTCCCGGAGGGCTGTCCGTGGGGTGGATGAGGGTATACATCCTCGCGGTTGGGAGGTTGTAAAATACTAGCTGCGGGGATCTGCACCGCCGATCGTCATCGACTCTTCTTCCGCTGCGCTACGAGTCGGTAACGAAAATGATCAAACCTTGTATGCAGTCTCCATACTGGTCCTGGGCTGGTGCGTAGGTCGGAAATTTTTTGCTTTCTGCTGTGTTACCCTACACCAGCGGTCTTCGCCGTTGGATCTAGAAGATGTTGGCTACGATTAGCTTAGGGGCGCGATCCGTGGGAGGACCGGATAGGCCAATCAGTACACGGGAATATTCTCTCCTCCCTTTGTTTTGTTTCTTTCTGCTAATGTGGAAACTGAATTCGGAAACTGGGAGTCGGGGGGGTGGGGTAAGACTCTTTTTCACACAGAAGATTTTTTTGGTTTTGTTATTTTTGGCAATCCCTTTTTGTTTTTGGTATGATTGACTGAAAAAAATCCAAGCATTTCTCGCACCAGAGAAGAAATTCAAGCATGTCATGAAGCATTCAACAAGAAAGGTCCCAAAATACATAAGCGTCTAGGGGTGACTACAAGGAGGTCAAGAAGAAGGATTTTGTTTCCATGTGCATTGCCAATCCATATACTAAAGAAAGGAATGAAGAAGTAAATCCTCACTTTTGGAATAGGATGCAATAGAAATTTTCTCATGAGGTGATGGAAGGGCATATCAAGGATAATAGTGATGTCTTCCATGGTATTTAAGAGAAGTGTGAGTAGTTCAAACTTTTGCCTCCAATCTGTGTGCAAACATTACTCACTTGGGATTTTCAAGCAATTCTATGAAACCGTTCTTGATGGAAGGTACTCATAGGAGGGACACTATATTTAATGTGTTTGCTAGCACACCAGGTTACATTTTCCAATATGCCAAGATTAGGCAAGGCCTTCGCATCCATGATGTGGAAGTTATGAACATTAACTATCTTGCCGAGCTTTGCCAGAGTGATGTGAAGATTGTTCATGTCATAGGAATGCTACATTTCTGTAAACAAATTCAAAAATTTCATTCAAACTCAATTGCCGCCAAAGTTGGAGATTCCACTGAAGTGAGAGGCTATCTAGTCAATCACATGTTCTACACTGCAACTCATACAGGAACAATTGGTGTGATGGATTTTTTCGTCCTCACCAAAGTTGCAGTAGAGAGGTTGCCAGCGGCACATGCGGTGGTGGCCCGTATTGCAGGTGAAACCTATGGTCTGACCAACTATTGTTTTTCGTTTGTGTTTTTGCGCTAGCTATGATTGCAGTGCATTGGTCTAGGGATCGAAGAATGACAATGCCATGGCCCCTGGGTATATGTACGAAGGACGAATCCGATACAATAGCCATAAGGTGGGCCAGGCTGGTGACTTGGAATCCACCAACTATATGTGGGCACATCATCCATTTTGAGTACAAGTGAAAATGCATCTAATATCCAAGGTGGATTTTGGTAATTCACGCCAACATATCTCAAAGAACTAATTTCATTCCAAGTATATTTCACGAAAATTTCTTCATAGTAACAACATTGGAATGGAAGGTGACCCATAAAATGCTTAAAGACAAGTGTTGGTCAAGCCAAGGGATTCTTCATTTTTCATTTTAGTGATCCAAGATCACATTGAGTCCATAGGCATGCCGATACTATCGAACGGATGAGGATGTGACAATGAGATCTTTGTTTCATGTGCTCAAAGTTCAAACTTCAAAAATACCTAAAATTCCTTCATGGAATTCCACTATACCTACTATTCACTTTCACATTCGTGCCACCGAACCACTTTTTCCTTCAAGAAAATACATGTGCTTAAAGTTTAAACTCCAAAAATGACTCCTACACACGCATGCATGCACGCACGCGCACACACATACGTTGTTCTAAACCCTAGTTCTATCAGAGCCTCCAACATTCCATTTGGAGTCCCCGAAGCAACATGCCAAACCTTCTGTAATCACCTCGAAAATTCCGAGACAAACCACAAAACTTCAAAGCAATTACAGAGAGTGTTCCAAGAGCCAAGGTACTCACCTCAGAGCCGCTGATCGAAACCTTTCAGACCTGCCAGTGCAATTTAAAGTTGGCACGTTTGTTCAACTCGGAGCCACCGAGCAAAACCAGTCGGAGCCTCTGAGATATGTGAAAATGTGTGTAACAGCCAGATTTTTGGTCGAGCCTATATATACCCCAACCTATCCCACTAGTTCAACATGAAGCAAACTCCACTCCTACCATTTGTTTTGCGAGAGAACTCCACCTAGCTACTTGTGTTGATTTCAAAGGGCAATCCACTCCAACCATCCATCAACCCTTTGAGATATAATCCCATCTTTGTTTTCCACTTCAACCTTCTCAAAATCCATAGCCAAATCTTGAGAGAGTTTGAGTGTTAAGGAGATTATCTTTTGAAGCACAAGAGCAAGAGATTCATTGTCAAGAAACCTTATATTGTTACTTTCAGAGGGTGTGTGCCTCCTAGATCAGCTAGTTGTGCTTGGAAGTCTTCAAGTTTGCAAAGAAACCAAGAAGTTTGTACGGGCTGGAGATCACCTACTTTGTGAAGTTCTATCCTAGTGAGGCTAGTCCTCCGTGGGCGTAAACCATGGTGAAATAGGTTGGTTGCTCCTAAGTGGACCCTTTGTAGGTGAGTGTCCTTCATGGTCCGTTCCTTCATGGAATCTCATAGCCGGAATTCTTTGTGATACTAAATCCTTCACCGAGCCTATTGTGCTTGTGATTCTCTCAACTCTACTCCTCTACCTTTGCACTTGCATATTTACATTCCTCTGCCTATTACTTTAGATATGCATGTTTAAGGTGTTCTATAGATTGCTAAAAGCTTAAAATCTGCCAAGAATTTAAAACTTGAGAAAGAGTCCATTCTTGAGCTTAGTAGTCTATTCACCACCCCCCCCCCCCCCCCCCCCCCAGACATACTTACAGATCCTACATGTGGTATCGTAGCTTTGGTCTCATTTGGAAAGACCTTTATTACTGATTACTTGGAAATTTGACTCTTTGCTTTGGCTTAACCGCCTAGGAGAGTATGGCGTCTAGGGAGGGAAGTTGTCATCGTGGAGGTCCTTACTTTGATGGTTCCAATTTTGCTAGTTGGGAGCATAAAATGAGAATGCATAATCTTGGCTTTAATCCCATTGTTTGGGCAATCATTCGTGTTGGTTTGCAAGGTGATTTGCTTCAAGTACGTGAACCGGATCGCGATGTTATCGCTGAAGAACTGAAGATGTTGCAACATAAAACTTAAGCATGTGATATCCTCTTCAACGCTTTGTGCCCCAAAGAGTTCAACAAGATTAACTGTCTTGAGAGTGCTAAAGAGATTTGGGACACTTTGGTTGGAATGCATGAAGGAATCAACACTACAAGAAAGACACATCCGTGACATTTTTTCCTGAACAGAAATATTTTCTCATGGAAGTGGCATTTCCATGGAGATAATAATGACAAAAACACTTATCATCATGGATATGGTGGGTACCTACTTCTATAACAAAAACTTATGACAAAAAATGGGAATTTTATACTGGGCAGGGCGGCGGCGCACCTACATGCCGCTCTTTGGGCCTTCCATGCCATACAAAATCATGGTAGAAACGAGGGCGATAATTTTCCAGGGATCTCTTTGCCTCACACGGTATACAGTGGGTGGTCGAGCCCGAGCAATGCATGGGTAGTTTGCGCAATCTCGCACGTGTGTGAGGCTTCACATTACTGAACCCGAGCGGTCGATGTGAGACATGATTGACTGATGCTCGTGCGTGCTAGATAGTTGCAGACTTCCGATTGATCGATCGATGCTCGTGTAGTTGTAGGAGAGGCCCCTATTGCATGAGCCAGACTTTCGGATTACAGAGAATCTGATAGATTGATCGATGTGAGTCTCTCGCTATAACTTCCAACAGTGTGTGGCGTGATAGTTGAGAAGCCTGCATGTATGCGCAAGTCGAGAAGCCTGCATGTCTACGCGAGTCGTTGCGAACGTTTGCTGTAGTGTAGGATGCCCTGATCAATTGATACCACGTACATACTCTCTCTCGCTCGCATGTTGCGGTTTGGTGTGCGTTGCATCGTGTGTTGTATTGGAGGTCCGCTGCGCCCCTCTCGCACGTGATACATAAAGTTGAGTCAGTTATTGTGAGGAGCCCCCGTGTGCATGTTTGTTGCGCCTTCTCGCGTGATACATAGAGTTGAGACACAACCGGTTGTGCGAGAAGCCCTTTTCATGTATACAGTATCCCAGCCCCAGTCGGTGGCCTCTCAATGTACATTACCCCATTGTTGTCATGCGCGGTACCCCACCCTAGCCGGTTTGCCTCGCGATGCACATGACCCCGTTACGGCAGTCCCACCCCAGCCGGTTGGCGTTCGATGAATAGGACGACATTGCGTCTATAAGCAGTTGGCGCTCCAGGAATAGGACCACATTTCAGCCATAGTGTGGTACCCCCACCCTAGTCGGTTGGCACATGATTCGAGGACGTCTCGACTTTGGGCCAGCCCATGTAAGGGCGGGGTGACCCTGTGTTTTTTTCTTTCGTTTTTTATGTTTGTGTTTTTTCCTTCATTAAGAAATGTTCAGCATTTCAAATAAAATCGAATTTTAAAATCTTCAAGAATAAAAAAATGTTCTTGAATTGAAAAAATGTTCGTAACATTGAAAATAATGTTCTCAAATTTGAAAGTTGTTCGTGAATTAAAAAAATGGTCGTGCATTTGAAAAATGATCATGGATTCAAAAAATGTTCGCGGGTTTCGAAGAAATGTTTGCAAATTCAAAAAATGTTCGTGATTTTGAAAAATTTCTGCAGATTCAAAAAATGTTCATGATTTGAAAAAAGAGTTACTTGTTTATGACTTCAAATAATGTTTGCAAATTTGTAATAAATGTTCTGCATTGCAAATTTTGAATTGGGTGAATAATTTTTGAATTCAACGAAAATTGATGAAGATTTTTAGAAGTTTTATGATCATTTTTAATTTTTTGAACAAATTATGGATTCTATGAGTTTTTTGAATTGGATAAAAATACATTTAAAAATTAAAAAACCGAAAGCGAAACCGGATGTGGATCTACGCTAATTGGGCCGGCCGAAAACACGTAGCCAGCAGAAAAGTAGGAGCGGCGGTAGCTGAAGGTGTGTTCTCTCTCCCAAAAAAAAAAAGTAACTGGAGGTGGGAGGCCGGGGAGGGGAAAGAGGCCGGAGAGATCGGCGAGCATGGCGGCGGTGGATCTGTCGAAGCTGGTGAAGGAGAAGCGGTTCTGGGCAGCCTCCTTCCTCATCGCGTGGGCGGCGGCGCTCCAGGTTCCACCACCTCATCTCCCTTCCCCTCTGCTCCAGAAATCAATCGAAGACGGGATCTTTAACCGCGGCGGGAATGGTGCGCTTGCAGGGGCACATGATGTGGTTGAAGCGGCAGGAAGCCTTCAAGCACAAGTTCGGCGACCCCGAAGCCCCCAACAAGGTCACCGAGCAGCCGCCCGACGACAGCACCAGCCTCGCCGGCGAGCAGGGGGAGCTCACCGCCGACGCCGAGATCAGATAGGTTGACGGGTACATGGATGAGAACTAGATCCCCCTTTTATCTCGTCCTGCTTTTTCTAGACCCGAAGATCACCAAGGCATCTATCTATCTCTGTGTAATTAGTAGTTCCTGGCAGTGCAAGCTTGCTCACATGAATAATGCTTGGTTGTTATGGTACCTGCTGTCTCTCTGGAGGTAGGAGATCGCCGGTGTTCATCATGGCTAATTAGGGCATCTCTTAATCTTGTGAGCATCAAATTATCATCATCCCAAATTAGATGCTTAATGTTGAATTGCAGTTTATGTTTGGTTTTCTTGTCTGAACTACCAAAACAGATACTTGATGCTTATAATTCCATAAGAAATCTGGGAGCTTTGCTTGGGCTTACTTCATCTCAGCCAGCAGCTTCTCAATCCTGACTCATTAACTCACTCTCTACTGCAGTTTCTGATTGGCTTTTCTTATCTCAGATCCCAAAACAGAGTAACAGACCGACCATTGTGAATCTGTGAGTGCTTTCTAGTGATGTGTAAGAACCCGCTATCTCAGATCACCGTTTTATTTTGCCCAGTTTTCCTAGACCGGTCGATCGCCAGGGGCGTAAGTAAGCACTGCCAGTGCATGCTTGGTCAGATAGATAATGTTTGCTTGTTTGTGTGTTAGACTGCAGCTGTTCATCACGACTAATTAGGGCTTCGCCTACCCTGTGAACATTGAATTATCATCATCCCAAAGCCGCTTTGCTTGGGCTTAGTACATCTCACTCAGCAGCAGCTTCTCAAGCCTGTCCCACTCACTGAATGGATCACAATCTCTGCTTGGTTTCCTTGTATGAATTCGGAGCCGCAATCCCTGAACAGACCATTGTCTGCCCACAATTTCAGAAGAGAATCCAAGGAGTGTATTCCTGTGATGGGTAAGAAGAGAAACTTGTGTGTTTCGATCACTCACTGGATCAATCGTTAGCTGCCCAGGTACTGTCAGTGTGTTACTATACACCTGAAATTACATCTCAGCTAGCAGCCTCCTTCACAGTCCTGCCTACCTCACCGAGCTGCAAAATCTGAGTAGTTTCCGTACCCTGACTCCTGAAGTTACAGATGCCTTCAAGCACAAGCTCGGCGACCCTGGTAGCCCCAGCGAGGTCGCCGAGCACGGGCAGCTGCTGACCGGCAAGCAGGAGAAGCTCACCGCCGATGCTGAGATCAGAACTTGAGAAAGGTAGGTAGATGGATGAGAACGAGATCCCCTTTCCCATTTTCTCCTTTTTATCTAGACCGGTTGATCGCCAAGGCATGCAGCTCTGTGTAATTACTACTGGTAGTGCAAGCTTGCTCGCATAAATAATGGAAAATCGCTGTCAAGCTTGCTCGTATAAATAATGTTTGGTTGTTGTGCCTGCTGGTGGTAGGGGATTGCCGATGTTCATGGTGGTTAATTAGGGCTTCTCTTAATCATGTCAGCACTAACTAAATATCATCCCAAAGGCTACATTGCTTTTGCTTGGCCCAGCCACTACATCATGGTCAGCAGTAGCCTCCTCTCGGCTCTGCATGACTCACTGGATGATGAATTGCAGTTTCTGTTTGGCTTTCTTACCTCAACTCCCAGTCCCAGATGCAACCCTGAAACAGGTATCATTTCACAAGGAATCTTGAACGCTTTCTTGTGATGAAATAGTTGGCTTCTGTTTGGTTTTCTTATCATAACAACCACTAAAAGAGATTATCGATGTTACGGCTTCTGTTTGGTTTTCTTGGTCCGGGTCAATCATCCCAGTTCTCAAAGCTTTGCTTGTGTGCTTACTCAATCTCAGCCAGTAGCTTCTTAGTCCTGTCTCGGGCACTCGCTCTCTGAACGAATTGCAATATCTGGGAGTGTTTTTGTGGTGATGAGTAAGAAATGTTTATCCTGCGGTGGGAGAAAAGGCGATCATTAATTTAGCTATGCAGTGTAGTTAATTAACTGATGGCAGGAGCGTAGTTTGCGCATCTTTAACAGTGGCCACTGCCCCGACGTTGCAGTTTGTCTGAAGATTGTTGGTGAGGCTAGGTCATGGCGTGCGATTGCAGTGGCAGATCCAAGCTGACGGCCCTCGGGAACAGACCACTTGAACCTCTGATTAGCACCCGCTGCGTGTGGCTTTCTTGGGGTGTTGTCTACTTTGTCCTGCTCTTGTAGCGAACCTTTCGTCTGATCATAAGGGTAGGTCCTTACTGCTGGCATTACTACATTTTAGACCATCTGGAATTAATGGCTGAGTTCGCAAAGAAGGACAAGTGCTCTCTGATAGTTGACAGATGATACACCTTCTTAGCCCCTGCTTGTTTTTTCTGCCGGAGACTTCATCTTCATCTCATAACTGTGAACGCCATCAGGTTCACCGGTGCTCCTTTGCCCATGCATCGATGAAGCAAAAGGTTTTGGAGAGGAAGAAAAGAATGCCTGCATCTTTCTCGACGGACTTTGGTTACAAGTCTAGTGATGACTGGTGGATCACCTTTTATGTTTCTTCTTCAACTGAGGTATTTATGGATGGAGCTGGCAACTAGACATGATTAAATTGGTAAGAGTGTGTTGTGTGTGTTGGAATTTTGCCTCGGCAAGTTGCTGACAAACTGGCTATTCTAGCTTCATTCTTTCTTTCCAACGCACATGGTATGTATGTGGAACCAAACTTGTGACCCTTTCTGCATGCGCCTGGATCGTAAGGAGTGCCAGGTGTATTGCATTTCGAATACATGTGGTTTCAATTCATCTCATTTTTCGCGAGTCGGCCGGGTCAGGTGGGAAACAAACAATGGTTGAACGTGCATCGATGGATCCAATTAGGTTGGCATAATTGGACCCGTCCGTCCATCTTGATGGTTGGCGCTGGTTAGATCACGCGTTACTACATTTTATCCTTGCATGCATCATTCAGTTCAGACTAAGGAAGGCCACCGACAGACAACAGATTCTGCTCTTAAGCAGGATTATTGGTCTCTACTCTCTAGGACAGCAGTTTGACATGGGATGGAACTTTTTTTAAGAACAACATGGCATGCAAGGGCAGGGGGTTCATGAGATGGGACTCTTGTTGAAATCTGAGATGGGCCTTCGGCCCATGAGACAATTTCAGAAAAATCTCTAAGGGCCCATGTAGGTGGCATCACAAGGGGGGTAGGAAGTTTAGTATCACCTTGCTAGTGGAGAGGGAGTTGGACCTCTTTATAAGGGTCTCTCTTCTACATGCTATTGGAGCATGAGAAGAGAAGAGGCCCTCGCGCACTCCTCCTCCACCGCCCGCCACGCCACGCCTTGTCCTGACGCGACGCGGGTTGCGGGATTGAGCCGAGCCGAGCTCATACCCGCCTACATAAGCAGGGCTTCGGCCAACCCTAGCCGCCACGAAAAACAGATCACATCTGCCTCCACGCGCGCACACGGGAGGGCAGGCCTCCGAAACCATGCCTCTCCGGCTCCTGTACAGGGAGAGGGGCGATTAGGTTTTTGGGGAGCGACTACGCGACTGCTCGCTTCCGTTCGTCTGCTTCATCTACGTCCGCATCGTCTTCGTCATCATCACCATGTCGCCACCAACCGACGTCGACCGTGCCGCTGTCGAGAAGCTCGAAGCCGACAAGAAGGCGGCCGAGGATGCTGCCGCCGCCAACGCTGCTGCTACGGCCAACTGGACTATTGGAGGGTATAAATTGTTTATCTCGCTCCTGCTTATGTTACTTTTACCAGCACTAGCTATATGCGTAGATGTTTCTACTATGTGTGCAGTACCTGCTAGTCTGGTTAGTCATCAGTATGTCGTTAATCTAGTCAATGCCATCATAGTTATTATTTCGTGGATTAATCTGATCGGAAAATTGCCTATATTCTCAACAATCCAAAAACCTAATATGTGTAGGAATTTTTCGAGTAATGGTTTTGCTGCTGCACTGAAACCGGACAAGTTTACCGGTACTTATTTTAAGCGTTGGCATACCAAGACCACCTTATGGCTCACGGCTATGAACGTGTTCTGGGTAGCCGGTGTCACTCCCACAGGAACGATTGCTCCTGAAAAGGAGAAGGCGTTTAAGGAGGCCACCGTCTACTTTATCAGAGCAGTTCTAAACGTGATCGGAGATAAGATGGTTGACGCATATTTACATGTGGGGGTCGCCAAGGACTTATGGGAGGCACTCGAATCTAAATTCGGGGCCACCGACACTGGGAGCGAGATGTATGTTATGGAGCAGTTCCATGATTACAAGATGGTTGAGAACCGTCATGTGCTGGAACAAGCTCATGAGATAATATGCATTGCTAAAGAACTTGAGGTTCTTAAGTGCGATCTACCGGGCAAGTTTGTCGCGGGGTGTATAATCGCTAAGCTCCGTACTTCCTGGAGGAACTTTGCTACCACTCTGAAACATCAGAGGCGTGAATTCTCAATAGAGGATGTCATCGGCCATCTGAGTGTTGAGCAGAACTCAAGAGCAAAGGACTCGCATGGAAAAGGTGGCGAAAGTCCGTCTGTTGCCAATATGGTACATCAGAGGAACTTCAACTCCCACAAGTCCAAGGGAAAGAATTCTGTCCAACAGAATACCGACTTCAAGAAGAAGGGAAAGAAGACCTTCAAGAAGAATAAGAAGGGAGAAGGTTGCTTTACTTGTGGTTCGGAGGAACATTGGGCCAACAAGTGCCCAAACAAGCACAAGAAGCCGGCGCAGGACAATAAGTCTGCCAATATGATTGTGGGCAACAATGAAAGTGGTGCATCTGGGTACGGTAATTTATTTACTGTCTTTTCGGTTTGTCAATCCACCGATTGGTGGGTGGACACGGGTGCAAACATTCATGTGTGTGCTGACATCTCATTGTTCTCTTCTTATCAGGTCACAGGGCACGAGTCCGTATTGATGGGGAATGGCGCGAGTGCTTCTGTTCTTGGTGTTGGCACGGTCGATCTGAAGTTTACTTCGGGAAGGATCGTGCCGCTGAAGAACGTGCAGCATGTCCCCGCCATCAAGAAGAACCTCGTTAGTGGCTCCCTTCTGTGTAGAGAAGGGTTTAAGTTGGTCTTCGAGTCTAATAAAGTAGTTGTTACGAAATATGGACTTTTCGTTGGAAAAGGTTATGAATGCGTAGGTCTGTTCCGCCTTTCCCTTGCAGATTTTTGTAATAAAGTCGTGAACAATATTCATTCGAGTGTTAATGAATCTGAAGTTTGGCATTCACGTCTTTGTCACATTAGTTTCGGTGTTATGTCGCAGCTAGCAAAACTGAATTTAATCCCGAGTTTCACTTTAGCCAAAGGTTCTAAGTGCCATTCGTGTGTGCAAGTAAAGCAACCTCGCAAGTCTCACAAGGCTGCGGAGGAGAGACACTTGGCGCCATTAGAACTCATACATTCAGATCTTTGTGAGATGAATGGTGTGTTGACTAAAGGTGGAAAGAAATACTTCGTGACATTGATAGATGATTCCACTAGATATTTCTATGTGTATCTATTAAATACTAAAGATGAGGCTCTACACTACTTTAAAATCTATAAGGCAGAAGTTGAGAATCAACTTGAAAAGAAAATTAAACGAGTCCGGTCTGATCGTGGTGGAGAGTACTTCTCAAATGATTTTGATTCTTTCTGTGTGGAACACGACATTATTCATGAGAGGACGCCTCCCTATTCGCCTCAATCAAACGGGGTTGCCGAGCGGAAAAACCGTACTCTAACTGATTTGGTTAACGCCATGTTAGATACATCGGGTTTATCCAAGGCATGGTGGGGGGAGGCTATATTGACTTCGTGTCATGTCCTGAATAAGGTTCCGACAAAAGATAATGAGGTCACTCCATATGAGCAGTGGTCGAAGAGAAGGACGACGCTCTCCTACTTACGTACTTGGGGCTGTTTGGCGAAAGTCAATGTGCCAATCCTCAAAAAGCGTAAGCTTGGACCAAAGACCGTGGACTGCGTTAATTTGGGCTACGCTAAGAATAGTGTTGGCTATAGATTTCTAGTAGTGAAATCTGAGGTACCTGACGTGAAGGTCGGTACAATTATGGAGTCTAAGGATGCTACATTCTTTGAGGACATTTTCCCCATGAGAGATATGCATAGCACTTCTAGACAGGAATCTGAGGAGACTCCTGAGCCTGCCATTCCCATGGAATATTATGAACAAACACATGATGAAAATCCTGAGGAGGATGACGAGGAAACCCTTGGTAGGGGCAAGAGACAAGGTACTGCAAAGACCTTTGGTGATGACTTCCTTGTGTACCTCGTGGATGATAATCCCACTTCTATTTCAGAAGCCTATGCATCTCCTGATGCTGACTACTGGAAAGACGCGGTCCGTAGCGAGATGGATTCCATCATGGCTAACGAAACATGGGAAATTACTGAGCGTCCCTACGGTTGCAAACCATTGGGATGCAAGTGGGTTTTCAAAAAGAAGCTTAGGCCCGATGGTACGATTGAAAAGTACAAGGCTAGGCTTGTGGCCAAGGGCTATGCCCAGAAAGAAGAAGAAGATTTCTTCGACACTTATTCACCTGTGGCCAGATTAACCACCATTCGAGTACTACTCTCGTTGGCAGCCTCGCATGTTCTTCTCGTCCATCAAATGGATGTCAAGACAGCTTTCCTAAATGGAGAGCTAGAGGAGGAGATCTACATGCAACAGCCAGATGGCTTTGTGATAGATGGTCAGGAAGGAAAGGTGTGTAAGTTGTTGAAATCTTTATATGGCCTGAGACAAGCACCTAAGCAATGGCATGAGAAGTTCAATACAACTCTGAAATCTGTTGGCTTCGTTGTAAATGAAGCTGAAAAATGTGTATACTATTGCCATGGTGGGGGCGAAGGAGTCATACTGTGCTTGTATGTTGATGACATACTGATATTTGGAACCAACCTCAAAGTGATTGAGGAGGTTAAGTCCTTTCTGTCTCAGAACTTTGAGATGAAGGATCTTGGAGTGGCTGATGTTATCTTGAACATCAAGCTTTTGAGAGATGATGAGGGTGGGATTACACTTCTGCAATCCCACTATGTTGAGAAGATTTTGAGTCGTTTTGGATATTCGGATTGCAAAATTTCTCAAACACCATATGATCCTAGTGTGTTGGTGCGCAAGTTCACAGGCACAACTAAAGATCAATTGAGATACTCTCAAATCATTGGTTCACTTATGTATCTAGCTAGCGCAACGAGGCCTGACATCACGTTTGCTGTGAGCAAACTGAGCCGGTTTGTTGCCAATCCGGGTGATGTTCATTGGCATGCTGTTAAAAGAGTTATGCGTTATCTGAAAGGTACTATGAACCACGGACTTCACTATACTGGATACCCGTCAGTACTTGAAGGGTATAGAGATGCGAATTGGATCTCTAATGCTGATGAGATGAAGGCCACTACCGGGTATATGTTTACCCTTCACTAGTACATAACAGGGCATTGGTCCAGGCCGGGCCAGCCCATTAGTCCCGGTTCAGTCACGAACCGGGACTAATGGGTGCAACAGTCCCGGTTCGTGAGGCCAGACGGCCGGGCGGGCCACGTGGGGCATTGGTCCCGGTTCGTCTGGAACCTTTGGTCCCTGTTCCAGACACGAACCGGGACCAATGCGCCTCGCTCCTGGCCCACAACCATTGGTCCCGGTTCGTGGAAGGAACCGGGACCAAATGTGTAACCGTTCGCCTGGTGCGCGCCCCTTTAGTCCCGGTTGGTGGTTCAAACCGGGACTAAAGGTTCGAACGTCTCGCATCCCACGACGTTTCGCGCTCCGAGAAACAGGAGGATAAAGGAACTGTTCCTCGGCGAGGGCTACAGTAACTTCGCCCATTTCTCATCTTCTCCTCTCTTCTTCCCCCATATCTTCTACCATGAATCCAATCACTCGCTACGGGAAGGTGCTCGCACATGGCAGTACCAATCTCGATGTCGTCTACACAAACGACAGCGCCATGGTGCCGCATTTTCTTTCCCTTTTGCAGAAATGGCTTCAAGTGGCGGATGAGAAAGACAAGTTCATAGGGCTTGATCTCGAGTACACGGCCAAGCAAGAAGATGTTGCCGTCATCCAGCTATGTTTCAAGAAACATGTCATGATCTTCCAATGGGCAAGGTGAGTTTTGAGGGTTTTCTTTGATCAATTAATAATTTATAGATTATTATGAAAATTGCATAGGATAGAAATATGTTCCATTTTGAATCCTATGGGAAAGATCAATATTTCTTTTAAGTTTGTAGTGAAACAATTTTCCTTGTTGCAAAACGTGGGAGAACATATATGTCATATAGTTAATTTAGGGTTTCTTCATCAATTCATAGGATATGAAAATTGCATATATATAGGATATAGCAATATATATGTTCTATTTTGAATCCTATGGCAAATATCAATTTCTCTTAAGTTGTAGTGAAATAATTTTCAATTTTTTTATGATATTACTGTTCACCGGGCTCAAATGAGTCCGGGGAGCAAAAACTCTGCGTCTTCCTCTTTTGTTGCAGCGAAATAATTTTCCTTTATATAGTTGCATATTATAATTCTGCCGAAATATACTTGTTGCAGCAGTATTTAACATTTGTTCCATTTTAATTTGTTGATGTTGCAGTAGTGACAAGCACTGCCCAGCACTCATGGACTTCCTACGCAGCGGCATACATTTTGCTAGCGTTGATGTAAGAAATGACAAGCTGAAGATGAGGCGCAGCTTCGGTATTGAGATACCAGCTGGCTGCCTTATTGATATCCAAGACATATTCAGGCTTCGGTGTGAGAGGACTTCGATGGCTTCTATGGCAGTCGCCTTGATCGACGACTATTACGGAGATATGAAGACCAAATTCCCCCGGGCGCAGCACAAAGAGTGGGAGAGGACCCCACTTCAGCCTATCAACATTGAGTATGCAGCAAAAGATGCATACGTTGCATATGAGTTGTACCGCAAGATTCGAACCGTGAACTATGGGCAGCGTCACCTCGCACCACCACCACCATTGGAATATTCTTCTGATTCAGACTAGCTAGTAGTGTTCGCTTGGACGAGTACTTTCTGTAATGGATATCTGAACTATTATATATATATTACATATCTCTCTAGCTATTATATATTTGTAGTGCTTTTCAATTCAGTTTTTTCTTAAATTCCGATTGTGGCTGAGAACAAAATGCAACAAAAAAGTGGGTTGTCATTGTTGGCAAGCACGCACACCATGCCAACTTTCAACCTTTTCAGAGTTCATTTGTAGTGCTTTTCAATTTCAGGGTCATTTAGCTCAAAAAAATCAGTAAGTGCATGAAAAATACCAAAATGAAGTCAGAAAGGGTTGAAAATTGATGATGTGGCTTTGAATGGTGCATTTTGAACACACAAAAAGTATGGAGTTCAAATAAGTTCAAGAAAATGAAATGCCTTTTGTAACTGATGAGTTTCCGTCCGAAACCCCGATACTTCGAAAGGGACTGTCCGTTTTGTACACGAAGTGCATCCAGTTTTTGCCGTAACACACTCAACTTTTTAGCACATGCTATGTGGGTGAAAGGTTGATACCATGCCAACTTTCAACCCTTTCAGAGTTCATTTGTAGTGCTTTACAATTTCTGGGTCATTTAGCTCAAAAAAATCATTAAATGCATGAAAAATACCAAATGAAGTCAGAAAGGGTTGAAAATTGATGATGTGGCTTCGAATGGTGCATTTTGAACACACAAAAAGTATGGAGTTCAAATAAGTTCAAGAAAATGAAATGCCTTTTGTAACCGATGAGTTTTCGTCCGAAACCCCGATACTTCGAAAGGGACTGTCCGTTTTGTACACGAAGTGCATCCAGTTTTTGTCGTAACCCACTCAACTTTTTAGCACATGCTATGTGGGTGAAAGGTTGATACCATGCCAACTTTCAACCCTTTCAGAGTTCATTTGTAGTGCTTTACAATTTCAGGGTCATTTAGCTCAAAAAAATCATTAAATGCATGAAAAATACCAAATGAAGTCAGAAAGGGTTGAAAATTTATGATGTGGCTTCGAATGGTGCATTTTGAACACACAAAAAGTATGGAGTTCAAATAAGTTCAAGAAAATGAAATGCCTTTTGTAACCGATGAGTTTCCGTCCGAAACCCCGATACTTCGAAAGGGACTGTCCATTTTGTACACGAAGTGCATCCAGTTTTTGCCGTAACCCACTCAACTTTTTAGCACATGCTATGTGGGTGAAAGGTTGATACCATGCCAACTTTCAACCCTTTCAGAGTTCATTTGTAGTGCTTTTCAATTTCTGGGTCATTTAGCTCAAAAAAATCATTAAATGCATGAAAAATACCAAATGAAGTCAGAAAGGGTTGAAAATTGATGATGTGGCTTTGAATGGTGAATTTTGAACACACAAAAAGTATGGAGTTCAAATAAGTTCAAGAAAATGAAATGCCTTTTGTAACCGATGAGTTTCCGTCCGAAACCCCGATACTTCGAAAGGGACTGTCCGTTTTGTACACGAAGTGCATCCAGTTTTTGCCGTAACCCACTCAACTTTTTAGCACATGCTATGTGGGTGAAAGGTTGATACCATGCCAACTTTCAACCCTTTCAGAGTTCATTTGTAGTGCTTTACAATTTCAGGGTCATTTAGCTAAAAAAAAATCATTAAATGCATGAAAAATACCAAATGAAGTCAGAAAGGGTTGAAAATTTATGATGTGGCTTCGAATGGTGCATTTTGAACACACAAAAAGTATGGAGTTCAAATAAGTTCAAGAAAATGAAATGCCTTTTGTAACCGATGAGTTTCCGTCCGAAACCCCGATACTTCGAAAGGGACTGTCCGTTTTGTACACGAAGTGCATCCAGTTTTTGCCGTAACCCACTCAACTTTTTAGCACATGCTATGTGGGTGAAAGGTTGATACCATGCCAACTTTCAACCCTTTCAGAGTTCATTTGTAGTGCTTTACAATTTCTGGGTCATTTAGCTCAAAAAAATCATTAAATGCATGAAAAATACCAAATGAAGTCAGAAAGGGTTGAAAATTGATGATGTGGCTTCGAATGGTGCATTTTGAACACACAAAAAGTATGGAGTTCAAATAAGTTCAAGAAAATGAAATGCCTTTTGTAACCGATGAGTTTTCGTCCGAAACCCCGATACTTCGAAAGGGACTGTCCGTTTTGTACACGAAGTGCATCCAGTTTTTGTCGTAACCCACTCAACTTTTTAGCACATGCTATGTGGGTGAAAGGTTGATACCATGCCAACTTTCAACCCTTTCAGAGTTCATTTGTAGTGCTTTACAATTTCAGGGTCATTTAGCTCAAAAAAATCATTAAATGCATGAAAAATACCAAATGAAGTCAGAAAGGGTTGAAAATTGATGATGTGGCTTCGAATGGTGCATTTTGAACACACAAAAAGTATGGAGTTCAAATAAGTTCAAGAAAATGAAATGCCTTTTGTAACCGATGAGTTTCCGTCCGAAACCCCGATACTTCGAAAGGGACTGTCCATTTTGTACACGAAGTGCATCCAGTTTTTGCCGTAACCCACTCAACTTTTTAGCACATGCTATGTGGGTGAAAGGTTGATACCATGCCAACTTTCAACCCTTTCAGAGTTCATTTGTAGTGCTTTACAATTTCAGGGTCATTTAGCTCAAAAAAATCATTAAATGCATGAAAAATACCAAATGAAGTCAGAAAGGGTTGAAAATTGATGATGTGGCTTCAAATGGTGCATTTTGAACACACGAAAAGCCTGGAGTTCAAATAAGTTCAAGAAAATGAAATGCCTTTTGTAACCGATGAGTTTCCGTCCGAAACCCCGATACTTCGAAAGGGACTGTCCCTTTTGTACACGAAGTGCATCCAGTTTTTGCCGTAACCCACTCAACTTTTTAGCACATGCTATGTGGGTGAAAGGTTGATACCATGCCAACTTTCAACCCTTTCAGAGTTCATTTGTAGTGCTTTTCAATTTCTGGGTCATTTAGCTCAAAAAAATCATTAAATGCATGAAAAATACCAAATGAAGTCAGAAAGGGTTGAAAATTGATGATGTGGCTTTGAATGGTGAATTTTGAACACACAAAAAGTATGGAGTTCAAATAAGTTCAAGAAAATGAAATGCCTTTTGTAACCGATGAGTTTCCGTCCGAAACCCCGATACTTCGAAAGGGACTGTCCGTTTTGTACACGAAGTGCATCCAGTTTTTGCCGTAACCCACTCAACTTTTTAGCACATGCTATGTGGGTGAAAGGTTGATACCATGCCAACTTTCAACCCTTTCAGAGTTCATTTGTAGTGCTTTACAATTTCAGGGTCATTTAGCTAAAAAAAAATCATTAAATGCATGAAAAATACCAAATGAAGTCAGAAAGGGTTGAAAATTTATGATGTGGCTTCGAATGGTGCATTTTGAACACACAAAAAGTATGGAGTTCAAATAAGTTCAAGAAAATGAAATGCCTTTTGTAACCGATGAGTTTCCGTCCGAAACCCCGATACTTCGAAAGGGACTGTCCGTTTTGTACACGAAGTGCATCCAGTTTTTGCCGTAACCCACTCAACTTTTTAGCACATGCTATGTGGGTGAAAGGTTGATACCATGCCAACTTTCAACCCTTTCAGAGTTCATTTGTAGTGCTTTACAATTTCTGGGTCATTTAGCTCAAAAAAATCATTAAATGCATGAAAAATACCAAATGAAGTCAGAAAGGGTTGAAAATTGATGATGTGGCTTCGAATGGTGCATTTTGAACACACAAAAAGTATGGAGTTCAAATAAGTTCAAGAAAATGAAATGCCTTTTGTAACCGATGAGTTTCCGTCCGAAACCCCGATACTTCGAAAGGGACTGTCCGTTTTGTACACGAAGTGCATCCAGTTTTTGCCGTAACCCACTCAACTTTTTAGCACATGCTATGTGGGTGAAAGGTTGATACCATGCCAACTTTCAACCCTTTCAGAGTTCATTTGTAGTGCTTTTCAATTTCTGGGTCATTTAGCTCAAAAAAATCATTAAATGCATGAAAAATGCCAAATGAAGTCAGAAAGGGTTGAAACTATAATTATATAAAAAATATGCAACTAAAATTATCAAAGTATTTTTTGTTCAAAACATTAATAGCAAAAATAATTTTCATAAAGAATTTTTTTGTTAGAAACTTTAATAGCAAACTAAAATAAACAAATCTGTTTTTGATTGAAACAGACATTTAAAATAACCTAAAACTTACCAAATTGAATATAATGATAAAACACAGTAACATTAAATAGCAGGAAAAAGAATCACTCAAAAATCTATTTTTTTAGTAAAGTTATTCACAAACTAGTTATTCACACCAATTTAAAAGAATTCAAATTTAAACTATTCAAATTTGGAAACTAATGGCACTAACAGAAACTTTATAATTTTTGTGACATAAAAGCAAAAAGAATCATTGAAAAACTGTAAGTAGAAACAAAAGAAAATAAATAAAGCAAAAAAGAAAACAAAAAAAGTAGAAAAAAATTAAAAAAAATGCCGCCTACTTCGGGCCCGCTGCCGGCATAGAAGGCCCACAGGCAGGGGTGTGCAATTAGGCCCGTAAGCCTGCTGTTGAGAGGAGCTCGAGAGGTTGTGCACAGCAGCGCTTATAAACAACTCTCGAGCCCTCTCAACTAGCGAGGTGGGACTAAACATTTGGCCCCGGGCAGCACCACCCGTTGGTCCCGGTTGGTGGCACCAACCGGGACCAATGCCCACCTTTGGTCCCGATTGGTGCCACCAACCGGGACCAATGGTCCCTGTTTCCCGCCCTTTGGGCTGACGAAAAGAGACCTTTGGTCCCGGTTTGTGGAACCAACCGGGACCAAAGGTCCCTGTTTCCCGCCGTTTGGGCTGACGAAAAGAGACCTTTGGTCCCGGTTGGTGGCACCAACCGGGACCAAAGGTGGGCATTGGTCCCGGTTGGTGCCACCAACCGGGACTAAAGGTGTGTGTATATAAGCCACGCACTTAGCAGTTTCTCCAAATCGTGTTCTTTTCTCCGCCCGACGCCCTGCTCCTCGTTGCCGTCGCCGCCGAGCCCTGCCCCGACGCCGTCAGGCTGCTCGACCTCGCCGTCGTCGCCGTCGCCGAGCTGCCCCCGACGCCGTCCCCGCACCCACTGTGAGCCGCATCGCCGTTCCCCTCCTCTCATCCTCCCCCCCCCCCCCGCGCCCCGACGCCGTCGCCCGCCGCGCCGTTCCCCTCCTCTCCTCCTCCCCCCCCCCGCGCCCCCGACACCGTCGCCCGCCGCGCCGTTCCCCTCCTCTCCTCCCCCCCCCCCGCGCCCCGACGCCGTCGTCCGCCGTCCGCCGCGCTCTGCGAGCCGTCGCCCGCCGCCCGCCGTCCGCCCGCGCCCCGTCGCCCGTCGCCCGCCGCCATGTTTTTTTCATGTATATGTGTATATGTTCATGTATATGTGTGTATATGTCCATGTATATATGTATGTATGTGTATGGATGGATGAATGGATGGATGTAACTATATGGATGCATGTAACTCTAAGTTAAAATTATTAGGAGTCTTAGGAAAAAATTAGTATGTGTATGTTAGATTACAGAAAAAAAATTGGTTTTATGAAAAATTAGTGATTTAACGATAAGAAAACGTTCTCATAGGAATTTGTCTCGACGTCGATGATGCCCGGCCCTCATCCTCGTCGTCGAGTGGTCCGCGAGAGCCTGCTTGATAGGCGCCATGTCCGGGACTGGGCTCCGCCGGGCTGGCACTGGGAGGTGCTACCTTCCCGGGCTCGGAGGTTGGTGAGGAATCCAGGTCTCGTCGTCGACCCGGAGCTTCTGTGGTGGCGGTCACGCGGGCCACTTTCGGTGCGGAGGGAGCGGGCCCCCGCGGAGGTGGTACGTCGCCGTGTCAGGGAGGAGGACGAGCACGTCCGTCGCTACATGGCGGCGTTGGACGCCCGGTTCGACAATACCTGGCAGATTCTTCAGGGATCTCACCCGAGTTATGATCCCGTGATGGTTCCTTATCTTTGGGTGTCCACCGCCGGCGACTCAGAGACCGCTAGTGAACCTAGTTCACCGTCCTCCACTTTGGATTCTAGGATATTTGATCTGTATTAGTGATCTTATATGATAATATTCGAGATGTATTAGTTAATATTTGATGATGCATTAACTGGATTGTTCGGGATGATGTATTAGTTAATATCGAGTGCTTGTGTTTTGCCAGTCATTGCGGCAAAACATAGGGAATTTTTTCTATGTCATTGCTCGATATATGGAACGGGTTGACTTCAGGTCTGTTTCGGCTCCTTGTGTGTCTTTCAGTGAGGGAGAGTGTCCACCATATATATATATATATGAGAGAGGAAGAATCCCGACTGTTGTCGTGGGGGTCGCTTCTCCTTCTTTTCCTTGTGCTGGATATTTGTAATGCACTAGGGAAAGAAGGAGTAGCGACCATCACCGACGGTCGAAATATGAGAGAGGAAGAATCCCGACTGTTGTCGTGGGGGTCGCTTCTCCTTCGTTCCCGTGTGCTAGACATTTTGGTGTAATGCACTCGGGGACGAATGGAGGAGCCACCATCACCGACGGTCGCAATATCAGAGGGAGTGCCCACCATATACGTGAGATGAGAGTTTAGGAAGCAAAGACTCGACAGACCTAAAGTCAACCCGTTGCATATTTTGAGTAATAGTGATCTGTGTGTTGATCAGTTTCCTGGTAGTTGCCTTCGATCGATTTTAAATGTTTCAACTATGAACATAGGAAATGTCTGACGACGATAGCGAAAGGGAATTCGGTATGTGCGAATACTGCGAAGACGAGCGCGGTCTGTGCGACACGACTCACCTAGTTGATGGTAGGCGCTTCAGCATCGTGCTGGATGAGAACTTCGAAGTGGATACAGTAAGTCACAACGACAAGTCTTTTTTCGTAATTAAGCATGACTTCTGCTTCTTTTGCTTCAACTTATAATTTTAATTTTTTACTATTCTACTAGCGTATCCCCTGCCATGCAAGAAGATATGTCTTGGATAAGATTGGTTTCAATACTAAAGAAAGTATGGAGGTAAAGATAGTTCACTTGAGGACCGAGCATGGTTATACTTTTGCCGTAAAATTGTACAATGCAGACACCTACTCCTTTTTTGAATGCAAAAGTTGGCAAGCACTATGCAAGGCTTATGCATTTGAGCCTAATATGCTTATCACCTTTGATATTCGTCCGGAAGATGAAATTGAAGGTAATATCGACATCTGGGTCGATGTGCAGACACCTCCAGTTCTACCATTATGTGAGTTTCTCAACCATATTTATTATGATTCCGATTCTGCCTCCTTGTGAGTTTGTTAAACATATTTATTATGTAATTTATATTGTTTATTTCAAAATAGTTGACAGCTTATTTCCATTGACAGCTTATTTTCATTCTTCAAAAAATGTACGGAAGATGGTAGACAGAACCTACTACACCGATGGCGCAGAATTAACTTGTCAGGAGAAAAATCATCTTATCGCATTTATTAATGATCTTCAGAATTACAATACCTATTATCAAACTCCTACACATTATGGTCAATACGTGCCACTAGTGCACGTGTTGAACTACGGTAACATCCATGGAGATCGCATGGTAAGATTTTTTACTATTACGACATCCGTGCATCTTTTGCATAAATTATTTTTAAAACTAAACTACATTGCTAACTACGAAGTTATTACTATGTTTTTCAACAGAAAATCCCGAATAATTGTGTGCCTCATCTGATGTTTCCGAAAGGTCACCTTGATGTTATGAGCTTACTGCCACCAGGTCATCATATGCATCACTGTTGTCCATACCGGATTTCTAAAACCGATGAAGACATGACAATCAAAGATTGGAAAAAATGTATGGTCGATCGTAGGGAGCTACTTGGAAGCAACATTGTGCGACGTGCAAGAATTGGAGACAGGATAATCTCCATTCTCCATAATGGAGAGTCAGGGCCTATCTTGTTTTATGCTATTTTACCTAAGAGAGGCCGGGTAGTTAGGTCCTAGCTAATACTCATGATCATGTGCTAAGAACAATTAAGTATGGTTGGTTAGATGACTATGGTGATGATGATCTAGTATGACTTGTTATTATGAAACTTGTTGTTCGACCAATCTCTCCGGAGAAAGAGAGGTCGATCACTCCTCTCTGTATATGTTCATGACGATCTTATGTACTTACTGGTTCCTTCATTTGCTTACTACCTAGCGTGTCGAGTTCTCTCTATACGTATAGTACGTAGCGTCGACCAAGCACGGAGATAAGAGAGGTCACTTCTCTCTAGATATCTATTAGCTAGCTAACACAATATATGAAACCCCCAAAGTAACCCTCCAAAACCCCCAACCCCCCCCCCCTTTCAAAAAAAAACCCTAGCTCCTGAGCTGCTGACGCGTGGATGCTTATTGGTCCCGGTTGGTATTACCAACCGGGACTAAAGGCCCTCCTGCCTGGGCTCGCCGCAGCGGCCACGTGGAGCACCATCTGTCCCGGTTCGTAAGCGAACCGGGACTAAAGGTATTGGGCTTTAGTCCCGACCCTTTAGTCCCGGTTCCAGAACCGGGACTAAAGGCCCTTACGAACCGGGACAAATGGGCCCTTTCCTACTAGTGCTTGGAGGTGGTGCTGTTTCCTGGAAGTCTTGCAAGCAAACGATTTTAACAAGATCGACAATGGAAGCATAATTAACAGCATTAGACACATCTGGTGTCGAAGCAGAATTTCTTCGAGATCTTTTGATGGACTTGCCTGTGGTTGAAAAGCCGGTTCCCGCTATCCTTATGAACTGCGATAATCAGACAGTCATTGTCAAAGTGAAGAGTTCAAAGGACAACATGAAGTCCAACAAACATATAAGAATGAGATTGAAAGCTGTCAGACGTTTAAGAAGCTCCGGAGTGATAGCGTTGGATTACATCCAAACGGCTAAGAATCTGGCAGACCCCTTTACTAAAGGGCTATCACGTTTTGTGATAGATAATGCATCGAGGGAGATGGGTATGAGACCCACGTGAGTTGCCATGGTAGTAACCCAACCTATGTGATCGGAGATTCCGTGAAGTAGGACTTGGGAAAACAAGCCAGTGGTGAACTGAGGAGAGTAACTTTACTAACCCACTCCGTTGGAGATGCAATACTCTCGGATACTGTATGGTAGGATGACTACTGTCTTAATGTGTTCTAAAGCTTATATGTAAGCAAGATGCTGCCCTACAGAGCGATCTTTGGAGGAACACACCTATGTGAGCCCGACTGCTGGTCATAGTCTATGAGATTGGAGTGATCTCTAGTAAACTCATGAATAGGCCAGGAGTCTGACTAATATGCTCCACCCGAGGGGTCAGCCTTCGGCAGCCTAGTACTAGTAAGACATGTAGTGAAACTTCTTTACGCCAAACTGACAATTCAAGGCATAGTCCATTGTTTAGTTGTGAAGGAGTGTAGCTACTTGCTCTAGGTGAAGCTCAACCTTAATAGGTCTTCACTGAAATACTGGTATATCAAAACAGTAATTGGAACAGAGGATGAAATGGGCCCTTGAGATCTGGTGGGGGATTGTTGAAATCTGAGATGGGCCTTGGGCCCATGAGACAATTTCAGAAAAATCTCTAAGGGCCCATGTAGGTGGCATGACAAGGGGGTGGGAAGTTTAGTACCACCTTGCTAGTGGAGAGGGAGTTGGACCTCTTTATAAGGGTCTCTCTTCTACATGCTATTGGATCATGAGAAGAGAAGAGGCCCTCGCGCACTCCTCCTCCGTCGCCCGCCTCGTCGCGATTGAGCCGAGCTCATACCTACGCGCTTATTTTTGCCGGTCGGGAACGGAGAATACGTAACGCCACGATCTGAGACGTTGGATCGTGGGTGGTTCGGCCCACGTCTCTCCACCCGGACGCCGCCTACATAAGCAGGGCTGCCTCCACGGGCGCACCGCCCCGTCGTTTCTTTTGCTGCTGCTGTCGCCGGCGACTCCGTCCCGTTCACCGCGTACACGGTTGACGGGAGAGCAGACCTCCAAAACCACGTCTCTCCGGCTCCTGTACGGGGAGAGGGGCGATTAGGTTTTTGGGGAGCGACTACGCGACTGCTCGCTTCCGTTCGTCTGCTTCATCTATGTCCGCATCGTCTTCGTCATCATCACCATGTCGCCACCAACCGACGTCGACCGTGCCGCTGTCGAGAAGCTCGAAGCCGACAAGAAGGCGGCCGAGGATGCTGCCGCCGCCAACGCTGCTGCTACGGCCAACTGGCCTATTGGAGGGTATAAATTGTTTATCCCGCTCCTGCTTATGTTACTTTTACCAGCACTAGCTATATGCGTAGATGTTTCTACTATGTGTGTAGTACCTGCTAGTCTGGTTAGTCATCAGTATGTCGTTAATCTAGTCAATGCCATGATAGTTATTATTTCGTGGATTAATCTGATCGAAAAATTGCCTATATTCTCAACAACTCTAGCTAGCTAATGATCTGAGCGTAGTGAACACGCGGAAGCAGTCTCCACTAGCCGTAGTGGCATGCCAAATTCAAGGTTACTCTTACCGAATTTGCTGCAGTTGTCGGTGGCGTGCGTGCGCCTAAGCAGAGATGTTTTCAGATGGAAGCATGAATGGATGTTTGATCTGACGGACGGATATCCATGTATCGTCATCATCATCACCAGCTCCACAGTTGGCTTGCTTGGCCATAACAGCTACCTAGATAAGATGGTTCAATCCCATCTCCCGGTCGATGGATCCACCTCAACCTCATGCAATTGCAATTGCAATTGCAATTGCAATTGGAGCCTTCATATAAAACTATGGCGTACCACGAAATTAATTAATCGAAGGTTGTTGATCGTGTTTTCTAATGACGAGATTGAGTGTGATCAATCAAAGCATATCATGTATCATGAGGAGCGCGTGTCCCCTGCCTGCCTGCACCCACTATACTGAAATGGTAGTAGTAGTATTTTTAATTATTAAACTATGCCTAAGGCGCGCGAATTAAAGAGATGTCCACCGCTAACAAACTACTCCCTCCGTTCCTAAATATTTGTCTTTTTTTTTAAGATTCAACTACGAACTACATACAAAGCAAAATGTATGTAGTCCGTTGTGAAATCTTTAAAAAGACAAATATTTAGGAACGGAGGGAATAATTAACAAGACGCGCAACTTTTGGCTTAACATCAAAAAAAAAAAAAAAACTTGGAAGCTGCGGGTCACCGTCAGTGCTTGTAGTATACGTCAATTGGTTAGGATTCAGTTTAATTTTACAACTAAAAAGATCATGTGCTGCGTACGATCGAGCTGGACAAGATATTTTGCTGGATACCACGGGCGCTCGTCTGTTGTGTCGACGCACTCGTACACACACACAACTCCCTTAACAACGGATACGGCTATGTAGGAGCACAGCACGAATCTACTTACGACGGAGCAATCTGGAAAAGAAAGAGGGAGAAAAACAGAGGGCAGCAGCATGCATGCAGGCAGGAGGAAGATCCGAATGGGGATCGATGCCACTCGATCGTAGAATAATAACGGAGCTGCAGCGTGTCGGTGTCGTCGGTTGAGCCTGTACTAATTTTGTATCCCACCCCACCAGTTTCAACGATAACGTTTGGTCGTTTGCACGTCAGTAATGATAGCAAGTACTAGTAGTATTAATCCATGTTTACCGGGAGGACAAACCAGCAAGATGAAGGTTAATTACTAGTAGAGTATAGTTGGACTGAATTATTGCCGGTAATTGGCTGCAGGAGCTGTCGGTGTCCAGCAGAGAGAGTTTCCGATGGATGAAATTCTGACGTAAGTTCTTATAATTATTATCAAGAAAAATCAGCCTGCGTGATCAGGGTTTCGTTTTTTTCTATAATAATGAAAAGTAAGTAGAAGAATATGTTTTACGAGTTAGGCATATTTCGCTCCATCTCATCTCCTGGGGCTGGTGGGCCGGCCGCTTGTGGTGTCTATCTATATTCAGGTCTTTTTTTAGATGAAGATGCTAGAACAATATGTTTTACAAAGGAAGATCAATAAAACTTCCAGCATCGGACGACTCAGCGGTGCCCAAACCCTAGCCATCGGGGGCGCTCCCTCGCTTCTTCCTTCCCTCTGCCGCCGCTGGCTAAGCCCAGGGGCCGACTGTGGTAGCAGGGGACCCTCCCTTCTCCCGTGTCATAGGGGTGGTGCGGGGGCACTCAACGTGAAGAGGCTCGACCGATTGGACCTTGGCAACACGGCAGCAATGGCCGCGGTCGACGGCTGCTTGGCGGCCGGCCTTGCCTCGGGCCGCGGCTATGGTTGCGGTAGCGGCGACAGGCCCCGACATGGGTGGTCTGGCCTCCAATCAAATCTGATTTGGCCAATGCGGCCTGCGCGCTGCGCAACGACAGAGATCAATGGAAGCCCGTGTACATGTTGCTAGATGGAAGTTCGTCGAGAAGATCCGGTGAAAACCTTGCTCATGGCTAGTTGCCAAGGCCTGCGATGGAGGCGCTCTTCTATGACGTCCCCTTCTTGAAGGCATCGCCGTGGAAAAACTCCAGAGTTCTATCCGCTACCTCCGGGGGACACACTAGATCGGTTGATCGGATGACGGCGGTGCTCTTGTGTCGTCCCCCCTTGGGGATGTCATTCTTGAAGGTGTGCATTGGCTCTAGGGACCAACAGACAGTTTCTGGGGTGGAGCGGCGTTTCAGGTGACACATCGACGATGTGGAGTCTCGGTAGCGTGGCGCAGCGTTTCAGGTGACACATCGATGATGTGGAGTCTCGGCAGCGTGGCGCAACAATGGATGTGTGATGATGGACGCGTGTCGGGAGGTGACGTCGACGGCTAGCCTGTCAACGTCGATGCTTCAGTACCTACTCTGAAGATAGATCGGTGGAAGACGATGGCGATGGCCTGTGCAGCGTGCACATTGGCGATGGCCTGTGCAGCGTGCATTAATTTGATAGGAGTGCTTTGTAAGGTCTTGATGAATAATTAATGAAATGAGTGCATTTATCGCCCAGGGTAAGGGCTCCTTTGATTCAAAGGAATTCTATAGGGTTTTTGGAGGATTGAGATCCTTAAGAATTTTTCCTATATTGGTCCTTTGATTCATAGAATTGGATCCCATAGGATTTTTTCCTATGGAATCTTTTGTACTACATTTCATAGGAAATCTAACATCCACTCCAACCTCTTTTTACAATTTCTTTGTTTTTCCTGTGCCATCAAGCACTCCTTGCTAATCCTATAGGGTTCAAATGGACATGACACTCCAACCCTATACTTTTCCTATTCCTGCGTTTTTAAAATCCTACGAATCAAAGAGGCCCTAATCATCGTTTTTAAAATCCTACGAATCAAAGAGGCCCTAATCATTGTTGAAAAGAAAGGGTTGCCCTTGTTGGAGACAGCTATGGTTTTAATTAGTCGAGTAGTACCAGTAGTAGATCAATTCAAATTATTGACTAATCGAGTACATCCAGCTCGGTGGAGATGGACGGACGGACGGACAGAACAGGTCGCCGTGCATGAGGGGTAATTAAAAAAAAAACACTTGACCCACACTCGAGGTTTGGTTTATTAATTCTTGCCGCGGAAAGGAAGACCGGCCGGCCACGCAGTATGTATGAGGATGAACGATCGAGACGAGACCGACGGCGCCGTGCAGGAGGGAAGAAGAGACCAGCACAAGCGCGTCGTCCTCGTCGTAGTGCATGCCACTCACTATGTATGCCAGCAGTACGTACGTCTGACAACGCCTACCAGGACCAGCTGCAATGCAATGGGTTGTAATTCATCCGTTCCTAAATACAAGTCTTTTTAGATATTTCACTAGGGACTACATACGAAACAAAATGAGTGAATCTACACTCTAAAGTATGTCTATATACATCCGTATGTAGTTTTCTAGTGAAACCTCTAAAAAAATTTATATTTAGGAACGGAGGGAGTACCATCCAAATTTTGGTGGCGGTAGCTGGATCACGCTTTTTAATAGGTTTGGTTCAGTTGGATTCAAAAAAATCGCATGGACCGTGCGGACAGGAGTACAACAGAAGGGAAGGGAACGGAAGGCCACCGACATGCAGAAATGGCAGAGGGCAGGCGACGGTAGTGGAACAAATTCTGAGTGAGTGTGGTTTACTGTGTATACATGCAAAAGACAGAGGAAAAAGACGGCTACAGTGAAATGGGAGGATGAATGACGTGGAAGCCACCGCAACCAACTATGCATACACATATATACATTACAAATATATGAGAAATACATACAGAGAGAAAACCACATCTAAGGTACGTACGGTGAACGCAGATGCACACGCAGTCACTTGTGATTCTGATCGAGTCTTGTCTCCTCAGGAGGAGGAGGAAAGGATAGAGCATGTGTTGGCGTTGACGTGGCCTCGCCATCACGGCAACCCACGTGGAGGCACGTCATCGACAGTCAGACTGATTTTAGTTGACGCCGGCCAGTCCCGGCAACACAACACCAATACAGTAAAGGCCACCGATGTCCCTCATCTTCTTCTTCCTCCTCTGCCCTTGCCCTGCACCGGCAGGCAGGTAGTCGAGGAGGCTCCTATAAGTAGGGAGGCAGAGGAGTCTCCTCTCATCACCACAACACAGCTGATCTGAGTCCACAGCAGAGTTCCTCCCTCCTTAAGTAAGGTACGTTTGCTTCATTGCGTGGCGTCTTCTCCCTCCTCCTCCTCCTCCTGAGACTCTGCTTCGGCCAGATCTCCTGCATACTCTGCTTCCACCGCTTGACGGAGGGGAGATCGCCCCCAGATTGATTGCCAGGCCCCGACTGACATACCGCACACTTCCATTTTCGCACATCAGATTACATCGAGCACCATCCTCGCTTTGCTTCGCCGCAAGATACATTCCATCCATGGCTCCCTCACAGGAAATCGCCGCCGCCGCCTCCACCAAGGAGAAGGAGCCGTCCACCAACGGCAACGGCAACGGCACAGCGGCGGCCGCCCCGAAGACCACCAAGACGCCGGCCCTGAACGAGCGGATCCTGTCCTCGATCTCCCGCCGGTCGGTGGCGGCGCACCCGTGGCACGACCTGGAGATCGGCCCGGAGGCGCCCACAATCTTCAACTGCGTACGCAATCTTCTTCTTCTTCTTCTTCTTCTTCTTCCTCCTCCCGCCACCAGCCAACCATCCATTCCGATTCCGGCCGCCGCGCCAACTAAATTCCATCCATCCGTCCATCTCCCCGCAGGTGATCGAGATCCCCAAGGGCAGCAAGGTCAAGTACGAGCTGGACAAGAAGACGGGGCTCATCAAGGTGGACCGGGTGCTCTACTCCTCCGTCGTCTACCCGCACAACTACGGCTTCATCCCGCGCACCCTCTGCGACGACTCCGACCCCATCGACGTCCTCGTCATCATGCAGGAGCCCGTCGTCCCCGGATGCTTCCTCCGCGCCAAGGCCATCGGACTCATGCCCATGATCGACCAGGTCCCTGCTCTGTTTCTTCTACTTTTGCTTCCTCGTAATCATGTTTCATTCAGAGCTTGTCGAGTCTGACAAAGAACATTTCTCGAACCAGGGCGAGGCCGACGACAAGATCATCGCCGTCTGCGCCGACGACCCCGAGTACCGCCACTTCAACGACATCAAGGAGCTCCCGCCCCACCGCCTCGCCGAGATCAGGAGATTCTTCGAGGACTGTAAGTCATTCATTCTTGATGCCTCATGCCTGTCATCAGGTTAATTCAGTCACAAGAAAATGTTCCTGAACGTCGTGTTTCTCTGATTGATTGATTGATTGATTGTGAAATTCAGACAAGAAGAACGAGAACAAGGAGGTGGCCGTCAACGACTTCCTGCCGTCGGAGGACGCCTACGAAGCCATCCAGCACTCCATGTCAGTCACCATTCCCCGGTTTTCGATTCTCGATTCGTGTCGAAACACGAGCAATTGAGCTGATGTTGCATGATTTTCTTCCTCTTCAGGGATCTCTATGCCACCTACATTTGCGAGGGCCTGAGAAGATAGGAGGAGGATGCTGCCTCATGGATGGTGATCTGGTGCTGCCGTGCCACTTGCTGCACGAACGATGTTGGCGAAAAATAATAATGCCTCGTAAACATAGATACATTACATTCTTGTTTTGTGTTACATACATACCTACATGTATATGCTAGTATATGATTGAGCTACAGCTCATCTTAAGCCTTGATTAAGGCAGTAGTAGTGGCCACGTGATATATATAAAAGGAAGCCATTCTTTTTTCGACCATCTTATGTATATGATTTCGAACTGCATGATCTGACACTTTGAAGAAAAATAATCAACAAAAACGGGTCCTCTCAATGCCTGAGACTACTTGAAGCCTAGAAGCAGCGCATCACAAAGATGGATTACTTGCTCCCTGCACAGTTAATTGCACGTTCGGTGTCTCAAAATGGATGCCCAATCGGTACATATATGTGTTAGGTTGATCTCCTCCCGTTCGAGCCCAACGGCTCGACGGGCCCTTGCCTCGCGCCCTGATCGGGGGCGCCCAACCAAACCATGGTTGGTGGGCCCCTGTCGCCGCGCTATATAAAGTGGTGGGGAACCGGACGCACACGGTACGAGGTTCACCATGTGCCGTAGCCCCCCACCAACATCCCTACCGATCTAGGGTTAGCGCGATCCGACGGGAAGCTCCACCGCACCCACGACTCCCGCATACACACGACCGGACCGTCGCCCTCTCGCCATGGCCACCAGCTCAAGCACCTCGAGCCAGGGTGAAGGTAAACCTCCATCTCATCCTCCTGCCCACTACCGCCAACACCGTGCCTACACGATCCAGGGGATCCATCAATGGTTTCAGAGCCGGTTTTGGTGTTGAAATTGCGGTAGAAAATAAAGAAAATCCCCTCCCTCTCCCCCCGAAGAACCCTAGAACAGGGCAAAGAAAAAAGCCTTACCGAAGAAGGGCCTTGGGTCCGCCGGCAAAGAGCGCCGCCGCCGTGGCCGCGCCATTCCTCTCGATCCCGACGCGCATCGGCAAGCCGAGGCGTCGGGAAGAACTCACCCCCCAGAGGGGCAAAGGGCGCCGGTCGCCAAACCGTTCGACGACGGCGCGCTCACCACAAGGGGAACGCGCAACCGGCGAAGGGGATGGCAACGGTCGCCGCCCGCTCGTTTTGATCGGCCGATTCGTCTGCTGGTCCGTCGGATGGAATCCGACGGCCAGGATCACCCCTAGGCTGCCCTACGGGCCTTTTGGGCCGAAACAAAAAAAGGGGGGAGGCAGCAGAGCCGACGGACCAGGCCGGCAGTCCCGCGCGCCCGCTGTGGGCCTTCTGGGCCGATAGCGGAGGACAGGCAGACGCGCCGCTGGGCCTTAGCCAGGGCTGTGCTGCCGTTTGTTTTTCGTGGACAAATAATCAAACAGTTTTTTTTCTTTTTCTATTCAAAATTATCCAACGAAAATTTTGTTTTAGAAAATAGAAAAGTAAAATAAAAGCTTCTGAAAAGTAAAGTTTATGAATTTTTTATTCATGTTTTTCCGCTGCAAATAAATAAAAGTGCTCTTTTTTAAAAGTAAATAAAAATTTAATGAGAATTTTAAGAGCATGTTAATGATTGCTGGAATAATTATGATTATGTTATTTTATGACCAACGTTGTTAATAACATAATCATGATTTATTGATATTATATGTGCATTTATTTCTATTTTTGCCCAACGGTGATATAGTTTAAATTGCACAAACAGTTGTATGTCTTAATTTTGACCAACGTTGGATTAATGCATGCAATTGTTGTTATGATCTCACCTCATTGTGGTTTTCAGGAGGGTACTACTTGATGAGCTGCATCAAGGATGTTCCAACCCTCAGAGGTGACAACTACACTGAATGGAGAAAGAAGGTTGACTTGGCCTTTGTTTGTGCTGAGGTGGACTGGGTTGTGGACACTCCACAGCCGGTCAAACCACCAGAGCCAGTCATAGGTGCTAAAGAAGACGATGCTGCTTGGGAGAAAAAGAAGAGGGAACATGCTCCAGTGGAGATGTCATATATCCTCGAAAACCAAAAGTGGCTCACCGCCAATAAAAAGTGCATGGCTTTCATAAAGAACACAATTGAGAATGCTATTGTGGGCTCAATTGCAGAGTGTACTTCCGTAGGGGAGTTTCTTGAAAAGATAAAGAGCCAGTTCACTGGTTCTTCAAAGATATATGCTACCCAGTTGCTAAAGCAGCTGGTGACACAAAAGTATACACGTGGTGGACATGGCATAAGAGAGCACATCCTCAGAATGAGCAACATGGCAGCTAAGCTTAAACCCATGGATTCGGATTTGGAGCTCAAACCTGCACTCCTTGTCCACTTGGTTATGGCTTCACTGCCAAAAGAGTTTGACACTTTTGTTGTCAACTACAACATGTCACCTGAAAAATGGGACATTGAAAAGACAATAGCCATGTGTGTGCAAGAAGAGGAAAGACTTAGAACATCATATGGTGGTTCTCTGAACTATGTGAAGGACAATAAGAAAAGGAACTACAATCAAAATGGTAAAGGTTCCCCTTCAAAGACACAAGGAAAAGCTCACTATCAGCATCATCGGAAGTCTCTTCCAGTGGACAAGGATACATGTCTCCACTGTAAGAAGACCGGGCATTACAAGAAAGATTGCCCTGATTGGCTAAAGTCAATAATGGCAAAGAAAGGTAACAACACCGTTTCCTTTGTAAATGAATCCTTGTATACACAGTTTTCGAAATATACTTGGTGGATTGACTCAGGTGCAACTGTTCATGTTGCAAATTCATTACAGGGATTCCATTCGACGCGGACTACGCAAAGAAGCGAAAGATGCATTGAAGTTGCAAATGGAGTTCAAGCAGAAGTTGAAGCTGTCGGTGACATCTCCTTGGAGTTAGCTGATGGATTCAAGCTTCTACTTAGAGATGTCTTATATGTTCCTTCATGTCACAGAAACTTAATTAGTGTTTCATGTTTGGACAAATATCATTATGAATGTTATTTTGGACATGGCAAGTGTGCCATATGGTTGCTTTACTACACAATGAGCTTTATTTATTATCACTGCGTGAAAAAGTGTATTCTGTGTGTAATGTGAATGAGCATGTTTCCGCGTCGAATAAAGAACAAACGAAAAGAAAGAGAACTCATGACTCATCGAAATTATGGCACCGTCGCTTGGGCCATATTTCCAAGGGGAGAATAGAAAGACTAGTTAAAAGTGAAATTCTTCCTACGTTAGAGTTCTCAGACTTAGAACAATGCATAGATTGCATTAAAGGAAAGTACGTAAAACAAATTAAAAAGGGTGCAATCCATAGCACAGGCACACTAGAAATCATTCACACTGACATTTGTGGACCATTTCCTGTGAAAAGTGTGGGTGGCTATGACTCGTTCATAACATTCACAGATGATTACTCCCGCTATGGTTATATTTATCCAATCAAAGAAAGATCTGAAGCGTTGGATAAATTTAAAATATTCAAAGCTGAAGTTGAAAATCAACATGATAAAAGAATAAAGATAGTCAGATCTGACCGTGGGGGGGGAGTACTACGGTCGGCACACTCCATATGGCCAAGTCCCTGGACCTTTTGCAAAGTTCTTATAGGAGACTGGCATAGTGGCCCAGTATTCAATGCCGGGCAAGCCTCAGCAAAATGGAGTAGATGAAAGGCGTAACCGTACACTGATGGATATGGTGCGCAGCATGATGAGTTACTCCACCTTGCCATTGGGATTATGGATGGAGGCGCTTAAAACCGCCATTCACATTCTCAATAGAGTACCAAGCAAGTCGGTGCCCAAAACACCGTACGAGTTGTGGACAGGAAGAGTGCCCTCCCTACAACACTTAAGAGTGTGGGGGAGCCCAGCTGAGGCCAAAATGTTTAATCCAAATATTGCAAAATTAGATCCCAAAACAGTGAGCTGCCACTTCATTGGCTATCCTGATAGATCAAAGGGTTTTCGTTTCTACTGTCCAGACAGATACACAAAGTTTGTAGAAACAAGACATCACTACTAGGGAAAACCTTATACACAGAAGCTTACCAGTAGCGCGTTGTAAAAGGAGGCGTTGCTGCTACTTAGCAGTAGCGCGTGTACATAAACAGCGCTACTAATAAACACATATCAGTAGCGTGGCACGTATAAAACGCGCTACTACTATAATTGCCACACCATTCCCGACAGGCTAGGTATAGTAGTAGCGCCCTTCCTCAACCAGCGCTGCTGCTATTCTACTTAGCTGTAGCGCTTGGCACCAACCCGCGCTGCTGCTATTCCCACCTTATCCACCCCGTGCGCTCCCTCTCTCTTCCTCACTCCCGGCCCCTCACTCCCCCCTCACAGTGTCGCTCCCTCTCTGCCCCCCGCCGCTCGCCGCCGCCGTCGCCTACCCCTCCTCCCTCTGCCGCCGTCACCTCCCCCTCCTCCCTGGACTCGGTAATCCTCCCCCTCCTCCCTCCTCCCCGCCTCACCTCCTCCGTCCTCCCTCCACTCCTCCATTCGCCGCCGGCCGGCCCCTCCTCGCTCCGCCTTCCTCCTCCGTCCTCCTTCCTCCTCCCTCCTTCAGTCGCCCCTCCTTCTCCCTCCTCCCTCCTCCATCCACAACCCCTCCTCCCTGCTACATTTTGATTTAGTAGGCTAGTTGATATTTTCTTGTTGATATGCAACATTTTGAATATAGATGATAATGTGTTGTAAATGTCGATGATGAAAATGCTAGTGCTAGTCGCCATGTCATTGATGTCGATGATGATGCATTCTGAATATAGACGATGTCTTGGTGTTCTTGTTTGCAATGTACCTCCAAGTGGCCTATGTTTTGCTGGAATGTTGATTCGTTTCCGTTCCGGCAAATTTCAGGCGCTCGATATGTCCTATTTTTAGCAAAGGTCATGCCGAATTTTTTCTATGTCATTGCTCGATATATGGAATGGGTTGACTTTAGGTCTGTTTCGGCTCCTTGTGTGTCTTTCAGTGAGGGAGAGTGTCCACCATATATATATATATATGAGAGAGGAAGAATCCCGACTGTTGTCGTGGGGGTCGCTTCTCCTTCTTTTCCTTGTGCTAGATATTTGTAATGCACTAGGGAAAGGAGGAGTAGCGACCATCACCGACGGTCGAAATATGAGAGAGGAAGAATCCCGACTGTTGTCGTGGGGGTCGCTTCTCCTTCCTTCCCGTGTGCTAGACATTTTGGTGTAATGCACTCGGGAACGAATGGAGGAGCCACCATCACCGACGGTCGCAATATCAGAGGGAGTGCCCACCATATCACTACTAGGGAAAACCTTATACACAAGAGCTTACCAGTAGCGCTTTTTAAAAGGAGGCGATGCTGATACTTATCAGTAGCGCGTGTAAAAAAACGGCGCTACTAATAAACACATATCAGTAGCGTGTCACATATAAAACGCGCTACTATTATAATTGCCACACCATTCCCGACAGGCTAGGTATAGTAGTAGCGCCCTTCCTCGACCAGCGCTGCTGCTATTCTACTTATCTGTAGCGCTTGGCACCAACCCGCGCTGCTGCTATGACAACCTTTTCCACCCCGTGCGCTCCCTCTCTCTTCCTCACTCCCGGCCCCTCACTCCCCCCTCACACTGTCGCCCCCCGCCGCTCGCTGCCGCCGTCGCCTACCCCTCCTCCCTCCTCCCCGCCCCACCTCCTCCTCCCTGGACTCGGTAATCCTCCCCCTCCTCCCTCCTCCCTCCTCCCCGCCCCACCTCCTCCGTCCTCCCTCCACTCCTCCATTCGCCGCCGGCCGGCCCCTCCTCTCTCCGCCTTCCTCCTCCGTCCTCCTTCCTCCTCCCTCTTTCAGTCGCCCCTCCTTCTCCCTCCTCCCTCCTCCATCCACAACCCCTCCTCCCTGCTACATTTTGATTTAGTAGGCTAGTTGATATTTTCTTGTTGATATGCAACATTTCGATTTAGTATGATTAACTGATTAGTAAAAATTTAGACATAGTTGATAGTTTTTAGTTGATATAAGCCTCTGTTCATATATAACACTTTGATTTAGGATAGTTTTTAGGGTTTAGTTGATAGTTTCTAGTTAACTGAATTATTACTAGGGTTTTAGTATATTATTTTTAGACATAGTTGATAGTTTCTAGTGATCTTGAAACTATTTACTCATTTGCTAGAATGAACATGTCATATTCTGAATATAGAGGATGTCTTGGTGTTCTTGTTTGTAATGTACCTCCGAGTGGCCTATGTTTTGCCAGAATGTTGATTCGTTTCCGTTCCGGCATATTTCAGGCGCTCGATATGTCCTGTTTTTAGCAAAGGTCATGCCTCATATTTTTCATGAATTTTAGCATGACTTGTGCTACAATGTAGGACATATCGAGTGCTTGTGATTTGCTAGAACGGGAATTCAATGATATTCCGGCAAAACATAGGGCATTTTTTCTATGTCATTGCTCGATATATGGAACGGGTTGACTTTAGGTCTGTTTCGGCTCCTTGTGTGTCTTTCAGTGACGGAGAGTGTCCACCATATATATATATATGAGAGAGGAAGAATCCCGACTGTTGTCGTGGGCGTCGCTTCTCCTTCTTTTCCTTGTGCTAGATATTTGTAATGCACTAGGGAAAGGAGGAGTAGCGACCATCACCGACGGTCGAAATATGAGAGAGGAAGAATCCCGACTGTTGTCGTGGGGGTCGCTTCTCCTTCGTTCCCGTGTGCTAGACATTTTGGTGTAATGCACTCGGGGACGAATGGAGGAGCCACCATCACCGACGGTCGCAATATCAGAGGGAGTGCCCACCATATACGTGAGATGAGAGTTTAGGAAGGAAAGACTCGACAGACCTAAAGTCAACCCGTTGCATATTGAGTAATAGTGATCTGTGTGTTGATCAGTTTCCTGGTAGTTGCCTTCGATCGATTTTAAATGTTTTAACTATGAACATAGGAAATGTCTAACGACGAAAGGAAATTCGTTATGTGCGAATTATGCGAAGACGAGCGCGGCCTGTGCGACAAGCCTCACCTAGTTGATGGTAGGCGCTTCAGCATCGTGCTGGATGAGACCTTCGAAGTGGATACAGTAAGTCACAACGACAAGTCTTTTTTTGTAATTAAGCATGACTTCTGCTTCTTTTGCTTCAACTTATAATTTTAATTTTTTACTATTATACTAGCGTATCCCCTGCCATGCAAGAATTTATTTCTTGGATAAGATTGGTTTCAATACTAAAAAAAGTATGGAGGTAAAGAGAGTTCACTTGAGGACCGAGCATGGTTATACTTTTGCCGTAAAATTGTACAATGCAGACACCTACTCCTATTTTGAATGCAAAAGTTGGCAAGCACTATGCAAGGCTTATGCATTTGAGCCTAATATGCTTATCACCTTTGATATTCGTCCGGAAGATGAAATTGAAGGTAATATCGACATCTGGGTCGATGTGCAGACGCCTCCAGTTCTACCATTATGTGAGTTTCTCAACCATATTTATTATGATTCCGATTCTGCCTCCGTGTGAGTTTGTTAAACATATTTATTATGTAATTTATATTGTTTATTTCAAAATAGTTGACAGCTTATTTCCATTGACAACTTATTTTCATTCTTCAAAAAATGTACGGAAGATGGTAGACAGAACCTACTACTACAATGATGAAGCAGAATTAACTTATAAGGAGAAAGTTCATCTTATCGCATTTATTAATGATCTTGAGAATTACAATAGCTATTATCAAACTCCTCCACATTATGGTCAATACGTGTCACTAGTGCACGTGGTGAACTACGGTAACATCCATGGAGATTGCATGGTAAGGTTTTCTACTATTACGACATCCATGCATCTTTTGCATAAATTCTTCTAAAACTAAACAACATTGCTAACTACAAAGTTATTACTATGTTTTTCAACAGAAAATCCCGAAGGATTGTGTGCCTTATCTGATGTTTCCGAGAGGTCGCGTTGATGTTATGAGCTTACGGCCAGCACGGCCAGGTCAGCCTACGCATCACTCCTGTCCATAGCGGATTTCTAAAACCGATGAAGACATGACAATCAAAGATTGGAAAAAATGTATGGTCAATCATAGAGAGCTACTTGGAAGCAACATTGTGCGTAGGCCAAGAATTGGAGACAGGATGATCTCCATGCTCCATAATGGAGAGTCAGGGCCTATCTTGTTTTATGATATTTTACCTAAGAGAGGGTAGAGTAGGTCCTATGAGAGAGGAGTAGGTCCTAGGTACAATGTGTTATTATGTGCTACAATGTGTTAGAGTTGATGATGATGATGAGGAGGAGTTGTGATTATGACTAGTGACCAACTTGTTATTATGATCATGATTAGTTATTATATCATTGGGGGAAGGAAAGCGGATTAGATTCATGTCGATGGATCAAAAGTGACCAAAAGTTGAATTAGTAGGATCGTCGTCCTACTAATTCAACTTTTGATCACTTTTGATTCATTTGGATGAATAAAATCCATGATGAAACTACTGTATAGAGCATGTATGAATACATCACAAATACGTAGAAGGGTTATGAATATGTGAAAGCAGTAATACTAGCAGCAGCGCTGGAAGCCATCTAGCAGCAGCGCTGGGTTATCAGCAGCGCTTTCCTCTCTGCAGCGCTACTGCTAACCAGACTTAGCAGTAGCGCTGCACCAACCAGCGCTACTGCTATAACTTAGTTGTAGCGCCTTAGCAGTAGCGCTGGACCCAGCGCTACTACTATAGGTTTTTCAAGCGCTACTAGTAGGGTTTCTCCTAGTAGTGTATACGTGAGATGAGAGTTTAGGAAGGAAAGACTCGATAGACCTAAAGTCAACCCGTTCCATATTGAGTAATAGTGATCTGTGTGTTGATCAGTTTCCTGGTAGTTGCCTTCGATCGATTTTAAATGTTTCAACTATGAACATAGGAAATGTCTGACGACGAAAGGAAATTCGTTATGTGCGAATGCTGCAAAGACGAGCGCGGCCTGTGCGACAAGCCTCACCTAGTTGATGGTAGGCGCTTCAACATCATGCTAGATGAGACCTTCGAAGTGGATACAGTAAGCATGACTTTTTTCGTAATTAAGCATGACTTCTGCTTCTTTTGCTTCAACTTATAATTTTAATTTTTTACTATTCTACTAGCATATCCCCTGCCATGCAAGAATTTATGTCTTGGATAAGATTGGTTTCAGTACTAAAAAAAGTATGGAGGTAAAGAGAGTTCACTTGAGGACCGGGCATGGTTATACTTTTGCCGTAAAATTGTACAATGCAGACACCTACTCCTATTTTGAATGCAAAAGTTGGAGAGCACTATGCAAGGCTTATGCATTTGAGCCTAATATGCTTATCACCTTTGATATTCGTTCGGAAGATGAAATTGAAGGTAATATCGACATCTGGGTCGATGTGCAGACGCCTCTAGTTCTACCATTATGTGAGTTTCTCAACCATATTTATTAAGTAATTTATATTGTTTATTTAAAAATAGTTGACAACTAATTTCTATTGACAGCTTATTTCCATTCAAGCAAACATGTCCATCGCTTGGTAGACAGCACCTACTACTGTCCCGGGGCTGAACTAAACTGCGAGGAGATAGGTCATTATGTTTCATGGCTGGAGGATCTTGATACTGTCAAGACAGGTTATTTTCCTGGACTTCGAGATATTAGTACTCAAAACGTGCGGCAACTAGTGTGCGTATTGAACTACGGTCACATCTATCTAGGAAAGATGGTAAGATTTTTACTATTTGTCCTCAGTGCATCTTTTGCATACATTATTTTTTAAGCTAAACTTCATTGCTAAGTATGTTACTACGATGTTCTTCAACAGGGACTCCCGATGAGTGTTGTGCCTCGTTGGATCGAGTCTAAAGGTCGCATGGCAATGGTTAGCTTACGGCCAAGATATCCTGTATTGCACATGAGTGCATTCATCATTTCTCGAAGCGAGCAAGTCTTAATAGTCAAAGACTGGAGCAAAATTGTGAAGGATCGCAGAGAAGTACTAGGGGGCAGTCAAAGACAGGTTCATATGCATTCTCCAATATGATGGAGTGCTACACATGTTTTATGCTATTTTACCTGAGAGAGAGCAGCAGGAGTAGGTCCTAGGTATTAAGAACAATTAGTTAGTGCTGATTATATATGACTATGATGATGATGAGAAGTTTTTATTATGTGCTACAATGTGATAGAGTTGATGGTGATGCTGAGGAGGAGTAGTGATTAGGAGTAGGTCCTAGGAGTTGTTATTATAACTAGTGACCAAGTTGTTATATGATGTCTCATGGACGAAAATGATGATGATGAGTAGTTGTTATATGACAATGATGTATTATGATGATACTGTATGAAAACTTGTATAATGGCGTATGAATATATGGCATAAAACAAAAAAGAAATACGTAATAGTAGTAGCGCGGTTAGAGAGGTGCGCTTCTAGTAACTACCAGCAGCGCTTCCTACAAAAACCGCTGCTACTAAGCAGGTATATCAGTAGCGCGTGTCCAAACGCGCTACTGATAGACTTAGCAGTAGCGCTGGTACAGAAAGCGCTACTGCTAAGTAGGTATTGTTGGAAATATGCCCTAGAGGCAATAATAAAAGTAGTTATTATTATATTTCCTTGTTCATGATAATTGTTTATTATCCATGCTATAATTGTATTGATTGGAAACTCATATACATGTGTGGATACATAGACAACACTGTGTCCTTAGTAGGCCTCTAGTTAACTAACTCGTTGATCAAAGGATGGTAAAGGTTTCCTGACCATGGACATGAGATGTCATTTGATAACGGGATCACATCATTAGGAGAATGATGTGATGGACAAGACCCAAACTATAAATGTAGCATATGATCGTGTCAGTTTATTGCTATTGTTTTCTGCATGTCAAGTATCTGTTCCTATGACCATGAGATCATGCAACTCACTGACACCGGAGGAATACCTTGTGTGTATCAAACGTCGCAACGTAACTGGGTGACTATAAAGATGCTCTACAGGTATCTCCAAAGGTGTCCGTTGAGTTGGCATGGATCAAGACTGGGATTTGTTACTCCGTGTGACGGAGAGGTATCTCAGGGCCCACTCGGTAATACAACATCACTATAAGCCTTGCAAGCAATGTGACTAAGGTGTTAGCCACGGGATCTTGTATTACAGAACGAGTAAAGAGACTTGCCGGTAACGAGATTGAACTAGGTATAGAGATACCGACGATCGAATCTCGGGCAAGTAACATACCGAAGAACAAAGGGAACAGCATACGGGATTAACTGAATCCTTGACATAGAGGTTCAACCGATATAGATCTTCGTTGAATATGTAGGAACCAATATGGGCATCCAGGTCCCGCTATTGGTTATTGACCGTAGAGGTGTCTCGGTCATGTCTACATAGTTCTCGAACCCGCAGGGTCCACACACTTAACGTTTGGTGACGATTAGTATAGTTGAGTTATTGTTGGTGACCGAAGGTTGTTCGGAGTCTCGGATAAGATCCCGGACATGACGAGGATCTCCGGAAGAGTCCGGAGGTAAAGATTGATATATGTGATAATGGTGTTTTGATCTCCGGAAAGGGTTCCGGAATTCACCGGAAGGGGTTCCGGATGTTCACCGAAGTGTTCGGGTGCAGTAACACTTTATATGGGCCAAAGGGATATAGCCCACGAGGTATTGGAAAGTGCAAAAGGGAGTTTTGCTGCTGCCTTAAGCAGTAAGGCAGTACTGCCGCTTAAGCGGTACTACCGCTTGTGTAAAGCGGTACTACCGCTTGGTTGAAGCGGTACTACCGCTCAAGCGGTACTACCGCTCCCGAGCGGTACTACCGCTTGTGCGCGGTGTTGCAGGGATCCGAGTTGGACTCTTTCCTTGCGGGCCAAACCGACCTTGTGCGGGCAAAACCGAGCTGGTGGAGGCTTTTTGTCCAAGTTTAGACCCCAGGGCTCAACATATAAATAGAGGGGCAGGGCTAGCACACGGGACACATCAGGATTTCCCAAGCCGTGTGCCGGCAACCCTAGCCCTCTAGTTCCTCCGTCATAATCTCCGTAGTGCTTGGCGAAGCCCTGCTGAGATTGCTACTCACCATCATCACCACGCCGTCGTGCTGCTGGAACTCATCTACTACTTCATCATCGCTCGCTGGATCGAGGAGGTGAAGGCGTCATCAAGCCGCACGTGTGTTGAACGCGGAGGTGCCGTCCGTTCTTAACGCTTCCGCTTAGCGATCTACAAGGGTATGTAGATACAATCTCCCTCTCGTAGATGCTCATCACCATGGATAGGTCTTGCGTGCGCGTAGGAAAATTTTTGTTTCCCATGCAACGTTCCCCAATAGTGGCATCTGAGCTAGGTCTATGCGTAGATGAGATCTCGAGTAGAAAACAAAGAAGTTGTGGGCGTGGGTGTATACATATTGCTTGCCGTTACTAGTTGATACTTGATTCGGCGGTATTGTGAGATGAAGCGGCCCGGACCGACATTACGCGTACGCTTACGCGAGACTGGTTTTACCGCTGCGTGCACTCGTTGCATAAAGGTGACTGGCGGGTGTCTGTCTCTCTCACTTTAGTTGAATCGGTTCAATGAAGAGGGTTCTTTTAGAAGATTAAAAAGCAATCACTACACCACGTTGTGGTTTTGCGTAGGTAAGAATCGTTCTTGCTTGATACCCGTAGCAGCCACGTAAAACTTGCAACAACAATTAGAGGACGTCTAACTTGTTTTTGCAGGGTATGTTGTGATGTGATATGGCCAATTACATGATGAGATATATGTGATGTATGAGATGATCATGTGTTGTATAGAATATCACGACTTGCATGTCGATGAGTACGGCAACTGGCAGGAGCCATAGAGTTGTCTTTAATTATTTTCGCCGTTTTGCTTTACTTTATCGCTATGAGTTAGCAATAGTCGTGGAAGCAACAGTCGGCGCGACAACCTCATGGCGACACGTTGATGGAGATCAAGATGATGGAGATCATGGTGTCATGCCGGTGACGATGGAGATCATGCCGGTGCTTTGGAGATGGAGATCAAAAGCACAAGTTCATGGCCATATCATGTCACTTATGATTTGCATGTGATGTTAATCCTTTTATGCATCTTATTTTGCTTAGGACGACGGTAGCATTATAAGGTGATCCCTCACTTAAATTTCAAGATAAAATTGTGTTCTCCCCGAGTGTGCACCGTTGCGAAAGTTCGTCGTTTCGAGACACCACGTGATGATCGGGTGTGATAGACTCTACGTTCGCATACAACGGGTGCAAGCCAGTGTTGCACGTGCGGAACACTCGGGTTAAACTTGACGAGCCTAGCATGTACAGACATGGCCTCAGAACACAAGAGACCGAAAGGTCGAACATGAGTCATATAGTAGATATGATCAACATGGAGATGCTCACCATTGAAACCACCTCAACTCACGTGATGATCGGACTTGAGTTGGTTGATTTGGATCATGTGACACTCGAATGACCGGAGGGATGTTAATTTGAGTGGGAGTTTTGAAGTAATATGATTAACTAAACTCATTATCTTGAACAATAGTCTAAGTTGTCTTTGCACTATTTATGTTGTAGATCATGGCTCGCGCAGTAGCACCCCTGAATTTTAATGCGTTCCTAGAGATAGCTAAGTTGAAAGATGATGGAAGTAACTTTGTGGACTGGGCCCGTAATCTAAGGATTATCCTTACGGCTTCCCAGAAGGCTTATGTCCTTGATGCACCGCTTGGTGATCCACCCGCTCCAGTTGAGTCTCCAGACGTTGTGAACGCCTGGCAGGCTCGTTCTGATGATTACTCAATAGTTCAATGTGCAATGTTGTATGGCTTAGAACCGGGACTTCAAAGACGTTTTGAACGTCATGGAGCATATGATATGTTCCTAGAGTTGAAGTTTATCTTTCAGAAGAATGCCCGGATCGAGAGGTATGAGACCTCTGATAAGTTCTATGCTTGCAAGATGAAGGAGAACGGGTCTGTCAGTGATCACATACTCAGAATGTCTGGGTACTCCACCCGTCTGGCTGAATTGGGGATGCCCCTTCCACCAGAGGCTATCACTGACAGAGTTCTTCAATCATTGCCCCCTAGCTACAAGAGCTTCGTGTTGAACTATAACATGCACGGGATGAACAAGTCAGTCGCCGAGCTGTTTGCGATGTTGAAAGTCGCTGAGTCTGAGATTCAGAAGGAACATCAAGTGTTGATGGTCAATAAAACCACTAGTTTCAAGAAGAATGGCAAGGGTAAGAAGGGTAACTCCAAGAAGAGTGGCAAAGCAGTTGCCCCTCCCGTGAAGAAACCCAAGGCTGGACCCAAGCCAAAAACTGAGTGCTTTCATTGCAAGGGAACCGGTCACTGGAAGCGGAACTGCCCCAAGTATTTGGCTGACAAGAAGGCGGCCAACAACAAACAAGGTATATATGATATACATGTTATTGATGTGTACCTTACCAACTCTCGTTGTAGTGCCTGGGTATTTGATACCGGTGCGGTTGCTCACATTTGCAACTCAAAACAGGAACTGCGGAATAGACGGAGGCTGGCAAAGGACGAAGTGACGATGCGCGTGGGAAATGGTTCCAAGGTTGATGTGATCGCTGTGACACCCTGTATTTTTGCAACTTTTTCTTTCCAAAACCATTTGGATCCTATTTGCAACTTAATGGATTTCTCAAAGTTTATGCATGGAGTTGACCTATGTTTTGCTAAAAAAATTCTCTGGCAACTCCAAAGCCCTTGATCTATTGGCAAACTATGCTTTACCTCTCTTTGATAATTTTGCAATATTTTATCTTTCCTATAAAGGTCTTTTATTAATTTGGGAATTAAGGACAACACTAGGGTTGTGAAGCAACCTATAGCTTGGTTGGTCAAACAATTCCCAAACTTTTTCCTGACTTTGTTATACTCTTAATATTTCATTTTTACCAAAAACCTTTTGCTACCCAATGGAAAATTTTGGCCAGAATAATTATTTTGTTTCTGCCCAGAATCTGTCCATTGTGAAGCAACTATATTTTTCCTGCTTCAGAAAATTCTAAGAAAATTCTCCAATCTTTATGGCATCTTGCATAGCCCCAATATGCAAAAACATCATTGGGTCCAATGCAACTTTTGAGCAGTAGGACTCTGATTAGTTTCTGCATTTCTGAACCCTTTGTGAAGGAGGTAATAGCTAGAGATGCTGGATGACTTTGAAAATTTTATGGCATCTTCTATGCACCAAATGACTCATCTTCACCAAGTTTCAGCATATGCAGAGCAACTAGCTGAGTGCCACAAGCTCAAATGCATTCTGGACCAGAATGGTGGTTTTCAAAGGAGCTATGCCCATTTCTGCTCATTTCTTTCTCAAACTTGGCCAGTTTGTAGTCCTTCCATAGTAGATATCCCCAGGCAAGCTCTTTGGCCCAAGATCATCCTTATCTCCTCTCCAGAACCTCCCCAAGTTTGCTGTCAGAACCTGTTGCTGAGGTTTCCTCTCATCTCAGACCTTTTCAAGCCAAGCCAAGGGCTCAGGTGAAGTGATCCATCAGTGGTCGATGCGGCAGACATGGTCGGCCAAGCCAATGTGGCCTGAGGACACGAGGTGCCGTGGTGAGCACGGGGATGGCATGCTGTCGCCACGCTCTGTGACGCGTCCGAGCTCGGGTCATGTTGGAGCCGACGGCTCGTGCAGCGCGGTGCTGTCTGGGCATGCCGACTAGCTTCAGGGGTGCCGCGTGGACCTTCTGGAGCAATCGCCTGCGCCGGAGAGGCCCTAGCCGGCCGCCGCGTCGTCGCCGCCATGTTCGGCCCGTGACCGCACTGTGCGTGCGGCGCGTCGGCTAGCCCCCGAGCCGTCGCCTCGCGCATTAACTTCCCCTGCTCGCTCCCGTCTCGTCGCCGCTCGCCGCCATGCCAGCAAGGCGTACCTGCGCCGTCGCCATTCGCCGCATCGCCATTGTTCGGGAGAGCTCGCCGCCTGGCCCTCCCCGCCTATAAAAGCCTCTCCCCGGCCTTCCTCAGCTCCTCACCCCTCTTCTCCTCCCCCCCCCAAGCCCCTAGCAGCTGGAATCGAAGCCCGGAGGCCTCTGGCCTCGAGCTCGGGCCGAGCTCCGCCGCCCGCCCCTCTATGCCTCCTCCTCGCTCTAGCCCTCCTCCGCCCCAGCCAGCACCACCATAGAGCCCAGTAGCATCCCAGGAGTCTCCCCGACCCCTCTGCTTGCTCAGTCCTCGCCGGATTCGCCGTGGTCGCCGGAGCCCGTATCTATCGTCCGCCGGAGACGAAGGGGACGACCTCGTCCGTCCACCTCCGACGACGCTGCGGGTACGTGGTGGACCGCCGCTCAACGGCCGATCCATTCCGCCCCCTCCCGAGCCCTCTCGTCGCCTGGAACGCCGGCGGCCATCGCCGGAGCTCCGCCTCCCCCTCGGCCTCCTCTGCCTCCTCTGTTTCGAAGGGGTAAGTGGCCCTGGGCCGGTTCACTTTGTTCTTGGGCCGGCCCAGTCTGCCCGATTTATTTTTTAAATTCTGATTTTTACTAAAAACAGTGTTGACCAGCAACTTTGACTGCCCATATATTTTTATAGAAATGCCCTATTGACCTGATTCTTTTTGCATTGTGTTCCAAATAAAACACTTGGTTTTCTGACCAAGTTTGACATTTTTCCAATATCTACAGAATCTTTGGTTGACAAAATGGCATTATGTGACATTTGCAATTATTTTAAAAATCATTTCAGAGGAAGAATTTGGTGCTTTTGAAGGTCAAGAGTGCCCATCATACCCAACAGAGCAAGGCAAGCCATGATACCCATCTTGTGCATGCATTTCAATAGCATTGCATTTGCATATGCAATAGGTTAATTATTTGAATAAGTTTATTGCATAATATCAAATGATGCTTAAGAATTATATTACACCTTATTCATTTGCTAGAACTTAGTGGTTGATCTTGAGCCACCTGTCCGGGAACATCGTGCAACCACATTTGCCGGAATGGGACGGCCTTGACCGGGTCTGATTGCGTGCTCGTTCATCGGTACCTCCATATAGGGAGGGTTATGCACGGCGTGCTACCCTGATCAGGTAGCGGTGATAACCCTGTGGGCCAGTTGAGTTTATGCCGGCGTCCCCGTTTGGGACAGTTTGACCCCGTTTGGGTCGTGGCCACGACGGTGGCAGGTGTCAAGAGGACACATGGGCCACCCAAGGCTGACCTCCCGGGGAGGAAAAGTGCCGGAGCTACGATGGGAGAGTCACGGGTCAGGCAAGTTTCGTTGGAGATGTCCTAGTCCACTCCTAGGGGACGAGTTCCAAGGATCCTGTGGGACAAGTTCCGAGGGGCTGGATGAGGGAGGAACTCCATGGTGTGGGTAAAGTGTGCAACCTCTGCAGAGTGTCAAATCTATTCGAATAGCCGTGTCCACGGTAATGGACGACCCGTTCAGACCTCAGTAGCCGATCAACCAAGTTAATAATTTTAATGATGGAAGAACTCGTCTCATGTCGGAAGTACTCGGTGAGTATTCCGAGGGTTGTGAGACCACCCCGAGAGTAAGTTATGCTCGGTACCGTAAGTGCATGATGATAGAGATACATATGTTATGCTTTGTTATTGTTTGCTGCATTTCTTGGTTGTCGTGAGCTTGCGAGTACATTCAAAGTACTCACCTGGCGTATCATGCCAGATGCAGGAGAATCTCAGGACGGAGGTCCTGAAGGTGCTGGCTATGCTAACTAAGACGTATCCACAGCAGCGTCCCTGTGGATGGACTTGCGCTATGTTCCGCTACGCAGTAGAAGTTGTTGGTGCTCCGAGGCCCTATGTGTGACATAAATAATGTGGATACTGTCATAGCACCGAGGGTGCCTTTGGCCTCGTCACCATTGTATTATGTGAGCTTGTATCCGTATCCTATCAATAAAGTCTGTTCAGTTCTGTTTCCAAGTTGTTGAGTATTTCCAGAGGACATGATCCTTGGGCTGGAAATGCTGGTAATCCGGTTCTCTGAGCCGGGGTGCCACAACGCTTGGTATCAGAGCCAGGCTGACTGTAGGATACCTTAGTTAGCCAGCGCTAGCACCGTGATTAGTATAGGATCCTGAGTTGCATCTGATTGCTGCATTTGAGTGTTGCATCTGATTGCTGCATGGCATGCATCAAAGTTCATTATTTTGCTTATGGTGGTCTTGTGAGTGTAAATGGCACCAGTTCCATTCCATTACCCGTATGAGCCTGCACCCTCCACCTTTCCAGGACTGCTCCGGAATGTCTGGCTGCGACTGTATCCTCATGGTGAAGACCCAGTGTACCAGGTGTTCCGGGAGCAGCTTGCGGAGTCAGTATACGAGTACTATGCAGAGGCTTTCATGATCGCGAGCTCGGCGTTGGGTTGCTACTCTCGTTCTACCAAGGGCGGGACGGCTTCCACTCCGGACTTGGCGATTGAGTTTGCCGCAATGGAGGCTCTCACTGACTTGCGCTTTCACGAGGTTGAGATGCAGACTCATCCAGGGTACCTCTATTATCCCACCCTGTCGCCTACGACAGGGCGAGTCATTTTCACTCCTGTGGACCCGGCATGTGACCGTGCGACGGCTGTGCTGTCTCGTTACCTGAACGCCAGCTATCGTACGATTACATCCCTGGCGGAGGAGTTGTCTCGTGTGGTAGCGGCGCTTGCAGCCGTGACTCCAGTGCCATCTCCACCTCAGACTACCCATCCATCCATGCATCCACCCCCGGTTCCACCTCCACCCAGATTTGAGGCTTTTCCCACCTCTGCCGTGCCACCTGGTGTTCCGTCTGGTAGCCGTCGTGAGACCCCTGCTGAGTGGGCCTCGCTTCTTGCCACCCCAGCAGCTCCGATGCTGAGGCGTCGTGCTCCTTCTACTCCAGAGGGAGAGCCGTCCCAGCAGCGTCGTCGTGTTTCCTTTGATCCGGAGGATGAGATTTAGATCATCAGTTCCGACTCGGATTCAGGATCAGACGACGAGGAGTCGGTGGTTTGGCAGTGCTCGTGCCACCAGCGCCACTAGAGTGGAGGTTAGAGTTGTTGTGCATGCATCCTTTGCATATGTGAACTGCCGTGTGAGCAGTTTAGCCATGATATTACCTCTACTAGCTTGCCATGTATGATGTTGGGTTATCTTGTATAATTATGTGGTTTGCTTTAATCGTTTTTTTTTCTCTAATCCCTTGTGGGGCCATATAACCATGCTTTTCCCCTGGATGTTGCTCATCGATTCGGTATTTTGCAATGGGGAACAAATTTAGGATGAGGAGAAGTGGTAGCCATGGCGGCGATGGAACCCCTGTCCGTCGATCCGCCAGACAAGCCGGTCAAGCACCAGAAGATTTACCACCTCCACCACCCCAAGCACCTACTACTGATCAGATCATGAGAATGTTTGAGGAAAAGAGAAACCAGGACCTTATGGAACTATTGAAGAGTGTGCAGACAATGGTAGGTCCGAACAACAATCACAATGGATCCCACTTCAAGCTGTCTGATTTCCAGCGCACAAAGCCACCCAACTTTGGTCAAGCCGTGGATCCGATAGAAGCAGATGACTGGTTGAGAACCATAGAAAAGAAGTTGGAAATAGCTCGCTGTGAGGATTCTGATAAGGTTCCATTTGCCACTCATTACCTGGAAGGGCCAGCAGCCATATGGTGGGATAATGTTAAGGCAACATGGCCTTCTGAGGAAGAGATTACTTGGGGAAAATTGAAGGACTTGTTCCGCAAATATCATATTCCCACCGGCATTATAAAGCTGAAGCAAAGGGAGTTCCTGGCACTGACCCAAGGAGGTATGTCAGTAGCTGAGTACCTTAACAAGTTCAACAACCTGTCACGGTACTCTACTTATGATGTGGCCACCGAGGAGAGAAAGATAGACCGGTTCTTGGGAGGACTGAACCACTCTCTCCGTTGTCAGCTATGCATGCTAGACTTTCCCAACTTCCAGACACTGGTAGACAAGGCTTTTATAGCCGAAAGGGAGCATAAGTCTGGAGCGGACAACCTTAAGAGGAAGTTTGAACCTAAGAAGGACAACCGGGAGCCGGTTGCGCAGAAGCCACGTACTTGGCAGCCAGGCACTTCAGTATATAAGCCTACCTGGAGCAGTGGTGGCAACAATAACAAGACAGTGGATCAGACCAAAACCTTTGGCAAACAACCCGTGATGGAAGATTGCCGCCGCAACAATACTTGCTTCGCATGCGGCCAGAGTGGGCACTACGCTAAACAGTGTCCCACCAATGGGGGGAAGTCATCCGCCGACAACAAGCCTCAAGTCAACAACATTGGACGTCGCCCCAACAATAACGTCTACCATGGACGTGTCCATCACATTTCTGCTGAAGAAGCCTGCGGAACCCCAGAAGTGGTATTCGGTATGTTCCCTGTTAATAACATACCTGCATTTATTCTATTTGATTCCGGGGCTTCCCACTTGTTTATTTCAAGGAGTTTTGCCACCTCGCACAAATTTTCTTCATCGCTTTTGGACAAAACCATGGTGGTACAATCCCCCGGCTCCCTGCTCAAAACCAACCTGATCTATAAAGATCTGGAAATTACGATTCATGGAGTGAAGTTCCCAGCTGCACTCATTGCCATTGAACCTTCAGGGCTTGATGTGATATTGGGAATGGACTGGTTGGCACCGCACCAAGTATGCATAAATTGTGCCAGCAGAACCGTGACATTGACCAACCCAACGGGGCAAGTGGTGCAATTCCTTGCCAGCTCTATGAAATCAAAGAAGGGAATGGCATACCAAGCTACCGCCTCGGATATGAACTTAATTCCGGTAGTTTGTGAATTTCCCGACGTGTTTCCTGAGGAATTACCAGGAATGCCACCTGACCGGGAGTTGGAGTTTACAATTGAAGTAGTTCCCGGCACCGCCCTTATTTATAAGAAATACTACCGCATGCCAGGACCGGAGTTAGCTGAACTAAAGAAGCAACTGGATGAACTGCTGCAGAAGGGGTATATTCGCCCAAGCGTCTCACCTTGGGGATCACCAGTGCTCTTTGTCAAAAAGAAGGATGGAAGCTTACGCATGTGCGTAGACTATCGACAGCTAAATGAGGTCACCATTAAGAATAAGTACCCGCTTCCTCGCATAGATGATTTGTTTGACCAGCTGAATGGAGCTCGGGTATTCTCTAAGATTGACCTCCGAACTGGATACCATCAGTTAAAGATTCGAAAGGAGGATATCCCCAAGACAGCATTCACTACCCGTTATGGACTGTACGAGTTTACGGTCATGTCATTTGGATTGACGAATGCTCCGGCCTACTTCATGAGCATGATGAACAAAGTCTTTATGGACTTCCTGGATAAATTCATGGTAGTGTTCATCGATGATATCCTAATATACTCCAAGGACGAAGAGGAGCATAAGCAGCACCTTCGTACAGTTCTGGAAAGACTAAGGGAGCACCGTTTGTATGCCAAGTTCAGCAAGTGTGAATTCTGGCTAAAAGAGGTAGGATTCCTGGGGCACATTTTGTCAGACCAAGGTGTAGCCGTCGACCCCAGCAAGGTGACTGCAGTATTGGATTGGAAGACACCCGTCTCGGTAACCGAGGTCCATAGTTTCTTGGGATTGGCCGGCTACTACCGACGTTTCATAGAGGGCTTCTCTAAGATAGCCAAGCCCCTGACAGAGCTGCTCAAGAAGAATCAACGGTTTGTCTAGACATCGGAATGTGACAGCAGTTTTCAGGAACTGAAAACCAGACTCACTTCAGCCCCAGTTTTAGTCCTTCCAGACATACATAAAAGCTTTGACATATATTGTGATGCTTCCAGACGAGGCATTGGCTGCGTTCTGATGCAAGAAGGGAAGGTTGTAGCCTATGCGTCCAGACAGCTATGACCTCATGAAGAGAACTACCCCACCCATGATTTGGAGCTAGCAGCCGTGGTCCATGCCCTGAAGATTTGGAGGCATTACCTCATTGGTCAGCACTGTGAGATATACACGGACCATAAGAGTCTCAAGTATATCTTCACACAACCTGAATTGAATCTCAGGCAACGAAGATGGCTTGAGCTAGTCAAGGACTATGACGTTGGGGTAAACTATCATCCAGGAAAAGCCAATGTGGTTGCAGATGCTCTCAGTCGGAAACAGGGCACTGTGAATGCACTTATGGTAGGTCTGCATCCAAGGTTGCAGGAAGAGTTCGCCGAACTCAACATGGTGTTATGCGGACCAACTACCTCGGACACATTGGAAATTACCCCCACCCTTATGGAAGAGATTAAGAAGGCCCAAGAGCCAGACCAGGAAATCAAGAAGATCAAAGAATTGATCCTGAAAGGGAAGGCTAAGTCTTTCCATGTGGATGAGCAAGGCACCGTATGGTTTGAGAAACGGATATGCGTACCCAATCAGGATAACTTAAGACAGCAGATTCTCAAGGAAGCTCATGAGTCCGCATATTCCATTCATCCTGGAGGAACAAAAATGTATCAGGACCTGCGAGAGACCTTTTGGTGGCCAAGATTGCGAAGGGATATAGCTTACTATGTCGCCTGCTGTGACATTTGCAACCGGGTAAAGGCAGAACACCAGAAACCTGCGGGGCTACTGCAACCTTTACCAGTACCCCAATGGAAATGGGACGATATCTGTATGGACTTTATTGTGGGACTACCTAAGTCAGTCAAGGGCAACAACGCCATTTGGGTCATTGTGGACACACTGACGAAAGTGGCTCATTTCCTTCCGGTGAGGACCACTCTCAATGTCAGCCAGTTGGCACAACTTTACGTGTCCCGAATAGTTAGCCTCCATGGAATCCCTAAGTCCATCACGTCCGACCGAGGTTCCCTATTTACATCCGCATTTTGGTTGCGCCTACATCAAGCTTTGGGAACCGAGCTGAGGCATAGCACGGCATATCACCCACAGACCGATGGGCAAACAGAAAGGGTGAACCAGATACTAGAGGATATGCTTCGATCCTGTGTCCTTGCTCATGGAGCCAAGTGGGAGGACAGTCTACCCTATGCCGAGTTCTCATACAACAACAGCTACCAAGCAAGCTTGAAGATGTCACCATTTGAGGCACTATATGGGCGGAAGTGCCGCACTCCGCTAAATTGGTCTCAGACCGGAGACAGTCGAATCTTTGGTACAGACTTGATGCTCGAGGCTGAGAAGCAAGTAAAGGATATTCGAGAGCGTCTTCGGGCAGCCAAGTCTCGGCAGAAAAGTTACTATGACCCTAAGCATCGGGAAGTGACTTTCGAACCCGGGGAACATGCCTATCTGCGAGTGACCCCGATGAAGGGTATAAAGAGGTTCGGTACTCGGGGAAAACTTGCACCCAGGTATATAGGCCCATTTCCAGTAATGGCCAGAAGAGGAAGAGTGGCATACCAATTGGAACTACCCGTAGAGCTATCGGATGTGCATGATGTCTTTCATATATCACAGCTAAGGAAATGCATTGCACCCCCAATCAAACGAGCGGATATGAGTGAATTGGAACTGGCAAAAGATCTCACATATGAAGAAAGGCCTGTTAAGATTCTGGATGAGATGGAAAGAACCACCAGGAGTAAGGTAATCAGATTCTATAAGGTGATGTGGGATCATCACTCAGAGGAAGAGGCTACCTGGGAAAGGGAAGACTTCTTGAGATCTGCATACCCACATTTGTTCCCGGAGCAACCGAATCTCGAGGACGAGATTCATCCTAAGGGGGGTAGGTTTGTGACACCCTGGATTTTTGCAACTTTTTCTTTCCAAAACCATTTGGATCCTATTTGCAACTTAATGGATTTCTCAAAGTTTATGCATGGAGTTGACCTATGTTTTGCTAAAAAAATTCTCTGGCAACTCCAAAGCCCTTGATCTATTGGCAATCTATGCTTTACCTCTCTTTGATAATTTTGCAATATTTTATCTTTCCTATAAAGGTCTTTTATTAATTTGGGAATTAAGGACAACACTAGGGTTGTGAAGCAACCTATAGCTTGGTTGGTCAAACAATTCCCAAACTTTTTCCTGACTTTGTTATACTCTTAATATTTCATTTTTACCAAAAACCTTTTGCTACCCAATGGAAAATTTTGGCCAGAATAATTATTTTGTTTCTGCCCAGAATCTGTCCATTGTGAAGCAACTATATTTTTCCTGCTTCAGAAAATTCTAAGAAAATTCTCCAATCTTTATGGCATCTTGCATAGCCCCAATATGCAAAAACATCATTGGGTCCAATGCAACTTTTGAGCAGTAGGACTCTGATTAGTTTCTGCATTTCTGAACCCTTTGTGAAGGAGGTAATAGCTAGAGATGCTGGATGACTTTGAAAATTTTATGGCATCTTCTATGCACCAAATGACTCATCTTCACCAAGTTTCAGCATATGCAGAGCAACTAGCTGAGTGCCACAAGCTCAAATGCATTCTGGACCAGAATGGTGGTTTTCAAAGGAGCTATGCCCATTTATGCTCATTTCTTTCTCAAACTTGGCCAGTTTGTAGTCCTTCCATAGTAGATATCCCCAGGCTAGCTCTTTGGCCCAAGATCATCCTTATCTCCTCTCCAGAACCTCCCCAAGTTTGCTGTCAGAACCTGTTGCTGAGGTTTCCTCTCATCTCAGACCTTTTCAAGCCAAGCCAAGGGCTCAGGTGAAGTGATCCATCAGTGGTCGATGCGGCAGACATGGTCGGCCAAGCCAATGTGGCCTGAGGACACGAGGTGCCGTGGTGAGCACGGGGATGGCATGCTGTCGCCACGCTCTGTGACGCGTCCGAGCTCGGGTCATGTTGGAGCCGACGGCTCGTGCAGCGCGGCGCTGTCTGGGCATGCCGACTAGCTTCAGGGGTGCCGCGTGGACCTTCTGGAGCAATCGCCTGCGCCGGAGAGGCCCTAGCCGGCCGCCGCGTCGTCGCCGCCATGTTCGGCCCGTGACCGCACTGTGCGTGCGGCGCGTCGGCTAGCCCCCGAGCCGTCGCCTCGCGCATTAACTTCCCCTGCTCGCTCCCGTCTCGTCGCCGCTCGCCGCCATGCCAGCAAGGCGTACCTGCGCCGTCGCCATTCGCCGCATCGCCATTGTTCGGGAGAGCTCGCCGCCTGGCCCTCCCCGCCTATAAAAGCCTCTCCCCGGCCTTCCTCAGCTCCTCACCCCTCTTCTCCTTCCCCCCCCAAGCCCCTAGCAGCTGGAATCGAAGCCCGGAGGCCTCTGGCCTCGAGCTCGGGCCGAGCTCCGCCGCCCGCCCCTCTATGCCTCCTCCTCGCTCTAGCCCTCCTCCGCCCCAGCCAGCACCACCATAGAGCCCAGTAGCATCCCAGGAGTCTCCCCGACCCCTCTGCTTGCTCAGTCCTCGCCGGATTCGCCGTGGTCGCCGGAGCCCGTATCTGTCGTCCGCCGGAGACGAAGGGGACGACCTCGTCCGTCCACCTCCGACGACGCTGCGGGTACGTGGTGGACCGCCGCTCAACGGCCGATCCATTCCGCCCCCTCCCGAGCCCTCTCGTCGCCTGGAACGCCGGCGGCCATCGCCGGAGCTCCGCCTCCCCCTCGGCCTCCTCTGCCTCCTCTGTTTCGAAGGGGTAAGTGGCCCTGGGCCGGTTCACTTTGTTCTTGGGCCGGCCCAGTCTGCCCGATTTATTTTTTAAATTCTGATTTTTACTAAAAACAGTGTTGACCAGCAACTTTGACTGCCCATATATTTTTATAGAAATGCCCTATTGACCTGATTCTTTTTGCATTGTGTTCCAAATAAAACACTTGGTTTTCTGACCAAGTTTGACATTTTTCCAATATCTACAGAATCTTTGGTTGACAAAATGGCATTATGTGACATTTGCAATTATTTTAAAAATCATTTCAGAGGAAGAATTTGGTGCTTTTGAAGGTCAAGAGTGCCCATCATACCCAACAGAGCAAGGCAAGCCATGATACCCATCTTGTGCATGCATTTCAATAGCATTGCATTTGCATATGCAATAGGTTAATTATTTGAATAAGTTTATTGCATAATATCAAATGATGCTTAAGAATTATATTACACCTTATTCATTTGCTAGAACTTAGTGGTTGATCTTGAGCCACCTGTCCGGGAACATCGTGCAACCACATTTGCCGGAATGGGACGGCCTTGACCGGGTCTGATTGCGTGCTCGTTCATCGGTACCTCCATACAGGGAGGGTTATGCACGGCGTGCTACCCTGATCAGGTAGCGGTGATAACCCTGTGGGCCAGTTGAGTTTATGCCGGCGTCCCCGTTTGGGACAGTTTGACCCCGTTTGGGTCGTGGCCACGACGGTGGCAGGTGTCAAGAGGACACATGGGCCACCCAAGGCTGACCTCCCGGGGAGGAAAAGTGCCGGAGCTACGATGGGAGAGTCACGGGTCAGGCAGGTTTCGTTGGAGATGTCCTAGTCCACTCCTAGGGGACGAGTTCCAAGGATCCTGTGGGACAAGTTCCGAGGGGCTGGATGAGGGAGGAACTCCATGGTGTGGGTAAAGTGTGCAACCTCTGCAGAGTGTCAAATCTATTCGAATAGCCGTGTCCACGGTAATGGACGACCCGTTCAGACCTCAGTAGCCGATCAACCAAGTTAATAATTTTAATGATGGAAGAACTCGTCTCATGTCGGAAGTACTCGGTGAGTATTCCGAGGGTTGTGAGACCACCCCGAGAGTAAGTTATGCTCGGTACCGTAAGTGCATGATGATAGAGATACATATGTTATGCTTTGTTATTGTTTGCTGCATTTCTTGGTTGTCGTGAGCTTGCGAGTACATTCAAAGTACTCACCTGGCATATCATGCCAGATGCAGGAGAATCTCAGGACGGAGGTCCTGAAGGTGCTGGCTATGCTAACTAAGACGTATCCACAGCAGCGTCCCTGTGGATGGACTTGCGCTATGTTCCGCTACGCAGTAGAAGTTGTTGGTGCTCCGAGGCCCTGTGTGTGACATAAATAATGTGGATACTGTCATAGCACCGAGGGTGCCTTTGGCCTCGTCACCATTGTATTATGTGAGCTTGTATCCGTATCCTATCAATAAAGTCTGTTCAGTTCTGTTTCCAAGTTGTTGAGTATTTCCAGAGGACATGATCCTTGGGCTGGAAATGCTGGTAATCCGGTTCTCTGAGCCGGGGTGCCACAATCGCCGTCGGCACGCTCGCTCTTCGATTACCATCGGGATTAGTGATGAACCTGAATAATTGTTATTTAGTGCCTGCGTTAAGCATGAACATTATATCTGGATCTTGTTTATTGCGAGACGGTTACTCATTTAAATCTGAGAATAATGGTTGTTCTATTTATATGAGTAATATCTTTTATGGTCATGCACCCAATGTGAGGGGTTTATTCTTATTGAATCTCGATAATAATGATACACATGTTCATAACATTGATGCCAAAAGATGTAGAGTTGATAATAATAATACCACTTTCTTGTGGCACTGCCGTTTAGGTCATATTGGCGTAAAACGCATGAAGAAGCTCCATGCTGATGGAGTTTTGGAGTCACTTGATTTTGAATCACTTGACACATGTGAGCCATGCCTCATGGGCAAGATGACTAAAATGCCGTTCTCTGGAACAATGGAACGGGCAAGTGACTTGTTGGAAATCATACATACTGATGTGTGCGGTCCGATGAGCATTGAGGCGCGCGGTGGTTATCGTTACTTTCTCACCTTCACTGATGACTTAAGTAGATATGGGTATATTTACTTAATGAAACACAAGTCTGAAACGTTTGAAAAGTTCAAGCAATTTCAGAGTGAAGTTGAGAATCATCGTAACAAGAAGTTTAAATTCCTACGATCTGATCGAGGAGGAGAATATCTGAGTTATGAGTTTGGCAGTCACTTAAGACAGTGTGGAATTGTTTCACAATTGACACCGCTCGGAACACCACAGCGTAATGGTGTGTCCGAACGTTGTAATCGAACCTTATTGGATATGGTGCGATCTATGATGTCTCTTGCCAATTTGCCACTATCGTTTTGGGGTTATGCATTAGAGACAGCTGCATTCACTTTAAATAGGGCACCATCGAAATCCATTGAGACGACGCCATATGAACTGTGGTTTGGCAAGAAGCCAAAGATGTCGTTTCTTAAAGTTTGGGGATGTGATGCTTATGTCAAAAAGCTTCAGCCTGAAAAGCTGGAACCCAAAGCGGAGAAATGCGTCTTCATAGGATATCCAAAAGAGACAGTTGGGTATACCTTCTATCTCAGATCCGAAGGCAAAGTGTTTGTCGCTAAAAACGGAACATTTCTTGAGAAAGAGTTTCTCTCGAAAGAATTGAGTGGGAGGAAGATAGAACTTGATGAGGTTATTGAACCTTTACTTCAACCAGAGAGTAGCGCAGCGCAGAAAGATGTTTCTGTAGAGCCTACATCAGTTGAAGAGGAAGTTCATGATGAAGATCATGAAGCTTCGGATCAAGTTGCTATCGAACCCCGTAGGTCGACAAGGACGCGTACTGCTCCTGAGTGGTACGGCAACCCTGTCTTAGAGGTCATGTTGTTGGACAACGATGAACCTACGAGCTATGGAGAAGCGATGGTGGGCCCGGATTCCGAGAAATGGTTAGAGGCCATGAAATCCGAGATGGGATCCATGTATGAAAACAAAGTATGGACTTTGGAAGTATTACCTGAAGGGCGTAAAGCCATTCAGAACAAATGGATCTTTAAGAGGAAGACGGACGCGGACGGTAATGTCACCGTCTATAAAGCTCGACTTGTGGCAAAGGGTTTTTCACAAGTTCAAGGAGTTGACTACGATGAGACCTTCTCACCCGTAGCGATGCTTAAGTCTGCCAGAATCATGTTAGCAATAGCTGCCTTTTTCGATTATGAAATTTGGCAGATGAATGTCAAAACAGCGTTCCTTAATGGTTTCCTTAAGGAAGAGTTGTATATGATGCAACCAGAAGGTTTTGTCGATCCAGAGAATGCTGACAAAGTTTGCAAACTCCAGCGATCCATTTATGGACTGGTGCAAGCATCTCGGAGTTGGAATCTTCGCTTTGATGAGGTGATCAAGGCCTTCGGGTTTATACAAGTTTACGGAGAAGCTTGTATTTACAAGAAAGTGAGTGGGAGCTCTATAGCATTTCTAATATTATATGTGGATGACCTATTGCTGATTGGAAACAATATGGAAATGTTGGAAAGCGTGAAGGAATATTTGAATAAGAGTTTTTCAATGAAGGACCTAGGAGAAGCTGCTTTCATATTAGGCATCAAGATCTATAGAGATAGATCAAGACGTTTAATAGGACTTTCACAAAGCACATACCTTGATAAGATTTTGAAGAAGTTCAAAATGGATCAGTCCAAGAAGGGGTTCTTGCCTGTTTTGCAAGGTATGAAGTTGAGTAAGACTCAATGCCCAGTAACTGCAGAAGATAGAGAAAAGATGAGTGTCGTCCCCTATGCTTCAGCCATAGGTTCTATCATGTATGCAATGCTGTGCACAAGACCCGATGTCAGCCTTGCCATAAGTATGGCCGGAAGGTTTCAAAGTGATCCAGGAGTGGAACACTGGACGGCGGTCAAGAATATCCTGAAGTACCTGAAAAGGACTAAGGACATGTTTCTCGTTTATGGAGGTGATCAAGAGCTCGTCGTAAAGGGTTACGTCGATGCAAGCTTTGACACTGATCCGGATGACTCTAAGTCGCAAACCGGATACGTATTTATTCTTAATGGGGGTGCGGTTAGCTGGTGCAGTTCCAAGCAAAGCGTGGTAGCTGATTCTACATGTGAAGCGGAGTACATCGCTGCCTCGGAGGCGGCGAAGGAAGGTGTCTGGATGACGGAGTTCATGACAGATCTTGGAGTAGTGCCTAGTGCACTTAAGCCAATGACTCTGTTCTGTGATAATACTGGTGCCATTGCTCTAGCCAAGGAACCAAGATTTCACAAGAGGACCAGACACATAAAGCGACGTTTCAATTCCATCCGCGATTACATCAAGGAGGACGACATAAATATTTGCAAAGTACACACGGATCTGAATGTTGCAGATCCGATGACTAAACCTCTTCCAAGGGCTAAACATGAACAACACCAGAACTGCATGGGTGTTCGATTCATTACAATGTAAATCACATAGTGATGTGAACTAGATTATTGACTCTAGTGCAAGTGGGAGACTGTTGGAAATATGCCCTAGAGGCAATAATAAAAGTAGTTATTATTATATTTCCTTGTTCATGATAATCGTTTATTATCCATGCTATAATTGTATTGATTGGAAACTCATATACATGTGTGGATACATAGACAACACTGTGTCCTTAGTAGGCCTCTAGTTAACTAACTCGTTGATCAAAGGATGGTAAAGGTTTCCTGACCATGGACATGAGATGTCATTTGATAACGGGATCACATCATTAGGAGAATGATGTGATGGACAAGACCCAAACTATAAACGTAGCATATGATCGTGTCAGTTTATTGCTATTGTTTTCTGCATGTCAAGTATCTGTTCCTATGACCATGAGATCATGCAACTCACTGACACCGGAGGAATACCTTGTGTGTATCAAACGTCGCAACGTAACTGGGTGACTATAAAGATGCTCTACAGGTATCTCCAAAGGTGTCCGTTGAGTTGGCATGGATCAAGACTGGGATTTGTTACTCCGTGTGACGGAGAGGTATCTCAGGGCCCACTCGGTAATACAACATCACTATAAGCCTTGCAAGCAATGTGACTAAGGTGTTAGCCACGGGATCTTGTATTACAGAACGAGTAAAGAGACTTGCCGGTAACGAGATTGAACTAGGTATAGAGATACCGACGATCGAATCTCGGGCAAGTAACATACCGAAGAACAAAGGGAACAGCATACGGGATTAACTGAATCCTTGACATAGAGGTTCAACCGATATAGATCTTCGTTGAATATGTAGGAACCAATATGGGCATCCAGGTCCCGCTATTGGTTATTGACCGTAGAGGTGTCTCGGTCATGTCTACATAGTTCTCGAACCCGCAGGGTCTACACACTTAACGTTTGGTGACGATTAGTATAGTTGAGTTATTGTTGGTGACCGAAGGTTGTTTGGAGTCTCGGATAAGATCCCGGACATGACGAGGATCTCCGGAAGAGTCCGGAGGTAAAGATTGATATATGTGATAATGGTGTTTTGATCTCCGGAAAGGGTTCCGGAATTCACCGGAAGGGGTTCCGGATGTTCACCGAAGTGTTCGGGTGCAGTAACACTTTATATGGGCCAAAGGGATATAGCCCACGAGGTATTGGAAAGTGCAAAAGGGAGTTTTGCTGCTGCCTTAAGTAGTAAGGCAGTACTGCCGCTTAAGCGGTACTACCACTTGTGTAAAGCGGTACTACCGCTCCAGCGGTACTACCGCTTGGTTGAAGCGGTACTACCGCTCAAGCGGTACTACCGCTCCCGAGCGGTACTACCGCTTGTGCGCGGTGTTGCAGGGATCCGAGTTGGACTCTTTCCTTGCGGGCCAAACCGACCTTGTGCGGGCAAAACCGAGCTGGTGGAGGCTTTTTGTCCAAGTTTAGACCCCAGGGCTCAACATATAAATAGAGGGGCAGGGCTAGCACACGGGACACATCAGGATTTCCCAAGCCGTGTGCCGGCAACCCTAGCCCTCTAGTTCCTCCGTCATAATCTCCGTAGTGCTTGGCGAAGCCCTGCTGAGATTGCTACTCACCATCATCACCACGCCGTCGTGCTGCTGGAACTCATCTACTACTTCATCATCGCTCGCTGGATCGAGGAGGTGAAGGCGTCATCAAGCCGCACGTGTGTTGAACGAGGAGGTGCCGTCCGTTCGGCACTAGATCGGAAGGATCGTGATTGGATCGCGGGACGCTCGGCGATTTGGATCGCGAAGACGTTCGACTACATCAACCGCGTTTCTTAACGCTTCCGCTTAGCGATCTACAAGGGTATGTAGATACAATCTCCCTCTCGTAGATGCTCATCACCATGGATAGGTCTTGCGTGCGCGTAGGAAATTTTTTGTTTCCCATGCAACGTTCCCCAACAGGTATAGCAGTAGCGCGTGTCAAAACGCGCTACTGATAAACGTTAGCTATAGCGCCGTATCAGTAGCGCGGTTACCGGCGCTACTGATACACCAAATACCCGCGCTACTGCTAGGGTTTTCCCTAGTAGTGCATGCAGTCTTCTTAGAGGAGGAAATGATGAGGGGGAGCATGGTAGCTTGGAAAATTGATCTTGAGGAGAAGAGGGTGCATGCACCTAATCCGATGATTCAGGAGCCATTTTTCTCACTACCTGTTGTAACTCCACCCATGACAACTATGGGAGAAAACCTGGAACCTGTCCGTTAGGAGCCGACTGAACCCGTTGTTGAGCATGAAAGGGAGGAGCAGCAGCCAATTTTAGAAGATGTGCCTGAAGTTGAGGCACAGAATGTGCCACAGAATGAGGCCCTTAGCAGGTCTAATAGAACAAGAAGATCAGCTATTTCTACTGATTATAAAGTTTATAACATGGAAATGGTTCATATGGAAGGTGATCCCACTTCATATGAAGAAGCCATGAGAAGCCCTCACTTATCAAAATGGCTAGAGGCAATGGAAGACGAGTTGAAATCGATGAGTTCCAAAGATGTTTGGGACTTAGAGGAAATTCCTAAAGGAGCCAAAAGAGTAGGCTGTAAATGGGTCTACAAAACTAAGTATGACCCTAATGGGAATGTACAAAAGTATAAAGCACGACTTGTGGCAAAAGGATTTACACAAAGAGAAGGGATAGATTACAATGAGACATTTTCCCCAGTCTCATGTAAGGATTCCTTCAGAATCATATTGGCATTAGTTGCACATTTTGATTTAGAGTTACATCAAATGGATGTAAAGACGGCATTTCTGAACGGGGATTTAAAAGAAAAAGTTTACATGAAACAACCCAAGGGGTTTATCATGGCAGGCAAGGAAGATATGGGATGCCGCCTGAAGAAATCTATTTATGGATTAAGGCAAGCCTCTAGACAGTGGTATCTAAAGTTTAATCAAACAATTAAAAGTTTTGGATTTAAAGAAAATATTGAGGATAACTGCATTTATGCAAGGTTTAAAAATGGGAAATATATTATCCTAATCTTGTATGTGGATGATATCTTGCTTGCTAGCAGTGATGTTAGTCTGCTACAAGAAACAAAGAAGTTCTTGTCCTCAAATTTTGATATAACAGATCTTGGTGAAGCATCATATGTTTTGGGCATAAAAATTCACCGAGATAGGAAAAATAGAGTTTTAGGACTATCGCAGAAGGCATATTTAGAAAAGGTTCTTAAAAAGTATAATATGCATGCGAGTAAAGCCACACCTGCTCCTAAGGGCAACAGTTTTGGGAAATTCCAATGTCCCAAGAACCAGTACGAGATCGATCAAATGAAAGCAGTACCATATGCTTTGGCTGTTGGAAGTTTACAGTATGCACAAGTGTGCACTCGCCCTGACTTAGCTTTTATCACTGGGGTACTCGGTAGATATCAAGAGAATCCGGGCATAGAGCACTGGAAGATGGTAAAGAAAGCATTGCGTTATGCGCAAGGAACGAAGGACCACATGCTAACATATAGCAGATTTGATTCCCTAGTGCTAAGAGGGTATTCAGATGCAGATTTTGCGGGAGACAGAGATGATAGAAAATCCACGTCAGGATACGTGTTCACTCTCGCTGGAGGGGCTATTTCTTGGAGAAGCTCCAAACAGTCAATAGTTGCATCGTCCACGATGTATGCAGAATTTATAGCATGTTATGAGGCCACGGGGCAGGCGATATGGTTAAAGAAATTTATACCCGACTTGAAAGTGGTAGATTGTATTAACAAACCACTAAAGATGTACTGTGACAACCAGTCCGCAGTATTCTATGCTCACAACAACAAGTCGAGTAATGCTGCCAAGACAATAGAGATAAGGTATTATGTTGTGAAAGATAAAATCCAGGATCACACTATAAGTCTCGAGCATATAAGGACAAAGGATATGCTTGCGGATCCGCTTACGAAAGGCTTACCACCCAATGTGTTCAAGGAACACTTAGCCGGCATTGGTTTAAGGGAAAGCCTATGATTCCTGGAGCATGAGAGTCCCAAAAGGAACAAAATTTGTTTCAAAACATAGAGGTTTGTTGTAGCTGTCCGATTCCATCGGCAATTGAGCTGTGATGATGAAACATGCTCTATGTACTAATCGGTGATGAAGCTAGTAAAGTATACAGTATAAAGTTAAAAGGAAAGTTGAGATCAAGGGCGAGAATGCTAGGTTGATCTCCTCCAGTTCGAGCCCAACGGCTCGACGGGCCCTTGCCTCGCGCCCTGATCGGGGGCGCCCAACCAAACCATGGTTGGTGGCCCCCTGTCGCCGCGCTATATAAAGTGGTGGGGGAGCCGAACGCACACGGTACGAGGTTCACCATGTGCCGCAGCCCCCCACCAACATCCCTACCGATCTAGGGTTAGCGCGATCTGACGGGAAGCTCCACCGCACCCTTGACTCCCGCATACACACGACCGGACCGTCGACCTCTCGCCATGGCCACCAGCTCGAGCACCTCGAGCCTGGGTGAAGGTAAACCTCCATCTCATCCTCCTGCCCACTACCGCCAACACCGTGCCTACACGATCCAGGGGATCCATCAATATGGACTAAACAAACTTATTATTTGGCAGTCATGGAAGATGCTTCATTTAGGCAGATAATATTCCACTCAGTAAAATTTACCGAGTAACAAAACTATAGTTCGCATGAAATCCATTATTTACAGAAGTTTCTGAACATTCGTATCCAATCACTGTTCTGGATAGCGCAATAGCCACGATGAGGAACTTGATCTCCTCAACGAAGTGGTCGTCGATTTGGTGAGGAGGAGAGGGGCGAGCAGCCAGGCGGGCATCTTAACGTCGCAAAACCGTGTCGTCCCCCAAGCAGACTCTCACCAGGTGTCGTCGATGTTGATGCATCGCCAGTTCCATTGTGGGTCCCCGCGACCGCGGGAGCCTCACCTTCTACATGACGATGGTAGACGTGCCGCTCCCTCCCGTCCCTATAGGCCACTCACTAGGATAAATCGATCCCAACAAGAAGTGGAATTTTGGTGGATTGTGCCGAGCAAAGATTTTAATCCCCCTACCGCCACCCCTATATCACCATTGCACCTGACCATAACCGAACCTGAAGGGAGGAGAGGAGGTCGTGCTTACCCCTGCATTGGATAGAGCAATAGTCACCATGAGAAACTTGATATCCTCAATGAAGTGCTCGTCGATTTGGTAAGGAGGAGAGGAGTGAGCAGCCAGGAGGGCATCTCGTAGTTGTAGACCCCCGAGTAGACTCCTCATGAGGTGTCGTTGATTTTGAAGCATCGCCAGTGCTATTGTGGGTCATCCTTGCGGTGATCCGGAACTATGGGAGCCTTGCCTCCGAAGCGATGATGGTGGATGTGTTGCACCATCCCGCCCCTACAGGCCAGCCACTCGGATATATCGATCTCGAGGGCTGAAGAGCAAATGAGTGGATGGGAATAGGGTGGGGGTGATGTCTACTACACAATTTTATTCTTGTAGACTCTGTTGGGCCTCCAAGCGTAGAGTTTTGTAGGATAGTAGCAATTTTCCCTCAAGTGGATGACCTAAGGTTTATCAATCCGTGGGAGGTGTAGGATAAAGATGGTCTCTCTCGAACAACCCTGCAATCAAATACAAGAAATATCTTGTGTCTCCAACACACCCAATACAATGGCAAATTGTATAGGTGCACTAGTTCGGCGAAGAGATGGCGATACAAGTGCAATCTGGATAGTAGATATTGGTTTTTGTAATCTGAAAAATATAAAAATAGCAAGGTAGCAAGTGGCAAACAGCGAGCAAAACGTTGTATAAATGCTTGAAAATAAGGCATAGGGTTCATACTTTCACTAGTGCAATCTCTCAACAATGCTAACATAATAGAATCATATGATAATCCCTCAACGTGCGACAAAGAATCAGTCCAAAGTTCATATCTAGCGGATAACATAAGATGAAATTATTGTAGTTAGTAGAACCACCTCAAAGTTATCCTTTCCGATCAATCTATTTGGTTATTCCTATAAGTGTCGCAAAGAGCCCTAGAGTTCGTACTAGAATAACACCATATGATACGCACCAATCAACTCTAATGTCACCTAGCACTACTAGGAGAAAGCCTAGTAGTAGCGCTTGTTTTCCCCTTAGTAGTAGCGCTGGTGGCAACGCTACTGCTAAGGCGCTACAGCTAAGTGTTTAGCAGTAGCGCTGAAAAACCAGCGCTACTGGTAAGTACTGTTAGCAGTAGTGCTGGTTTACAACAAGCGCTGCTGCTAAACCAGCGCTGCTGCTACAACTTACCAGCGCTACTGCTAAACCAGCACTGCTAAGATTTAATTCCCCTCTACGTATTTGTGCATGCTCTATACGGTAGTTTCATCATATCATAATAAACATACATTATTCTCATCATATCATACACATACAGGAGACTCGTCATACCACCACCATCATCATCCAACACAAATATCATCACATCTCGAAAATAGCGATACACAAGTCATGTCATGTCTCGAATAAATGCAACTGCATAGTCATGGCACACACACACAAGTTTCATCATCTCTATCTAAACCATGATGTAGAAGAGAAGAGTGATCAGTACGAGCAAGAGCGCGACTAAGTAGTACTTCTTGAGGCACCGGTTTCGCTCCCTCTCTTGCCGGAGCGTCCACCTCAAGTAACTATTTTCCGCTTCGGCTCTGCTGTCGAACCCTCTGTGGCTAGCGCCCGGGTACCTGTCCACCTGGGCCTGAGCGTCTGGCCAGTGGTCGTACACTCCTGGAACCCTCCCAATGAATACGGCATAGCAGTCCTTCGCCATCTCCGATCTATGTACCTGCATCGTAAGTTGATGAATTCAACGATAATATGCAACATAATGTACTTGAGAAACACAAAGAGGCATAGTTAGCAAAATACAAGCAACCTATGGAGAACATAAATAAGGAAGTTCCTCATACACAAACTAATTAACTAGAGCGATCTATGCTAGTTCATAGAAAGACAGTAGTACTAATTAAACATACACATTGTCATCGTCAATCACTCCTCCATGTCGGCGCTCCAATCTTCATAGTCAGGGAGGAAGCACCCGAGCTTTGTGAAAGGCTTCAGGTCCAGACGCTGAGCGCTGAGCAGTGTTCGGACATCCTCCCGACTCATTGGCCCATGGTAGAACATCCCTGATTTTTCGAGGACCTCCTTCATGATCGCTTGGGCAAGTTCACACTGTACGTGATAAAACTCAGCTTGGATTCGATGATCCGGTGTCCTTCCTATGCTTGTGGCCCAGTTGACAATCTCGGCATCGCTGGAATTAGCTGACATGCGAAGGCGTTGATTATCCCTTCTGTACTCGATCATGTGATGCATGAGGTAGAATCCATCAGCCTTACTACCGTTCGGTTGCTGGATGCGGCAGAAGTCTGTCTTATGGCTGAAAGCCGGCCCTCTATTCCTGTACTTTTTCACCTGGATATATCCACCACTAAGGCTGAAGGTTAAAATGGCACTATCGAGAACACTCTTTATGTGTGTGTAATCCCCCTTCTTGATGTTCTTCGCTGAGTCCAAGTACAGAGCATGGGAGTATTGTGGGTACATACAGATGAGGACGGCGCCCCCCCCCCCCCCCCCCCCCCCCGCTGCGCAAAATAAGTACACCTCAAATTAGCCTCCATGCTTGCAAAGGAATGATTAAAACTTATGAAAGGATATCCGCGGATGACTTACGTGGGATGATAAGGCAGGAGAATCATTTCCTTGTCCTTATTAGCGACCATGAACTCGCCAATGTACTTGCTCGCATAGTCACGGTGCTCTTTGCACTAGTAGGAAAACCCCCATTTGTCCCGGTTCGTAAGGGCCTTTAGTCCCGGTTCTGGAACCAGGACTAAAGGGTCGGGACTAAAGCCCAAAACCTTTAGTCCCGGTTCGCTTACCAACCGGGACAGAAGGGGCTCCACGTGGCCGGTGCTGGGAGCCCAGGCAGGAGGACCTTTAGTCCCGGTTGGTAACACCAACCGGGACCAAAAGGCAGGACCTTTAGTCCCGGTTGGCAACACCAACCGGGACCAGAAGGCACCGGGGTTTTTTTTTTAAAGGGGGGGGGGTTTAGGGGGGTTTGTAGGGTTAATTGAGGTGTTTCATATTGTGTTAGCTAGCTAATAGAGAGAAGTGTCCTCTCTTTCTCCGTGCTTGGTCGACGCTAGCTACTATAGAGAGAACTCGACACGCTAGCTAGTAAGCAAATGAAGGAACCATTAAGTACACAAGATCGTCATGAACATATACACAGAGAAGTGATCGACCTCTCTTTCTCCGAGAGATTGGTTGAACAACAAGTTTTCGTATATCTATCCGACGCTACTATCTAGATATATACAATATAAGATCTCTTACAATCCCTAACATTTAATGTCAAATTCCACATGGTATTCTCCGGCTTTATTTATGACGTGGTCAAGAAAGAATCCCGCCAATTCCTCTTGAATTGCTCGTATGCGATCATGTGGTAGGAGTTCATCCCACATCTGCCACGTCTAATTTGAAGAAGGGGGTCAATACATATATATGAATGAAACTCAACACAAATAATGGTAATAAAATAAAATTGTGAATATTATTGCTTACGCACTTGAAATTGTTTTTCAGAGTAGCCCCGCTTAGGGGTCGTCGCGTTGTAGATGAACTCGCAAACGTAGTATCCACAAAAATTATTCCCATTTTCCTGCCACAAGCACTTTACGAGAAATAGAGTTCAATCAAACTGATAATCAAGCATGATAAATGGTATTGATGGAACTAGAATCAATGGGAGATGCGCGGAACTAGCTAGTAGTACTTACTTTCGGGTGTGTAAATCGCAGCTCCCTCGGCAGTGCCGGAACAATTGCGGTGAACTCTTTCCAAACCCTGCCAGACAAAGAAAATAATTACTTGATATCAGGAAATGAACAAAGTTGCCGATATGATGCGATAATGATCGATTGAACTTACTTCTGGAGCATTTCAGTCATGCCCGCATATTCCTTGGGAACTTTTCGTTTCGAGTCTAAGACGATTACTACTCCCCGCTCAAGCTTAATCTCTAGCAGAATAAAGTGCAAGCTGCGCACGCATGCATAACTCATCAATTACATTACTATAACCTCGAGTAATAAGGGAAACCGAATATGCACAAGACAGTAACACTCACTTGAAGTTGTAAGGAAAGAGTATTGTCCCTTTGTTTTGATTTTTAAGCAACGATTGTAGCAAGTTGTCCTCGGTTTGTGTGACATTGTTTTTAACCGTAAACTCATGTATGATATTTGGGTTAATGAACCCAATGTCATACATTTGTGCTTTTCTGCATTCGACGATCTTCAATCTGCATAATATAGTGAGGATAATTATATATACATGCAATGAAAGAGCTGAGCTATATATATAGAGAGACTTAATTACAGAAGTAGTACTTACAGACAGTAGGAAGTCACGATTGTTTTGTCGAGGGCCTTTTGATTGTATAACTGGAATATCTCCTCAAATTCAACATTCAACAGATCCATTCCAACGAGGTCGTGCTCCTCTTTAATCTTCAGCGTCAAAGCATCCCTCCCTGACTCGCGGCAAGTTTTCATGTACCATTCATGCAATGTTCGCATCATCGTTGTTAGAGGAGGATGATCAGGTTTGACGAGAGGCCGCCCGTACCGGTAACTGAATTCGTCCAGCTCCAACGGCTCAAACTGTACATCATCGCTCAGCTAATCACCAGCATTGGTACCGAGCACCATCCCCGGATGATTAGCGACGATATCGTTAGACACCTTGAGCGGGGGGCACGATTGGTTCGCCTGTTCGCCGAGCTGGGGAATTTTTTTCCCACTTCTTCGTTTTGCTAACCTTGCATCACTGGAAGTACTTCCCGACTGCCGCGCGTCTTGATATGTCTTTTTAACACAGCTGTCAAAGTTGGAATCCGGCGGAGGCGGTGGTGGTCGCTTCAGGGCATCGATAGTGCGCATCACTTTCACCGGATCTAGCTTCTCCTTCGGAGGTGGAGTTTTCTTTGCAAAATGGGCCGTCAATTCGGCCTGACATATCTCCTCGTTTTCAGACTCGGTCCTCTCATATGGTAACTTTTCCAGAGGCTTGAGAGATGGACCGTATCTGTATTCCCTCCCGGCTCTTCTTGTACAGCTAGCCGCCGGAGCGGCGGCGTCTCTCTTCCGTCGTTGCTTACGAGGCGGAGTAGGAGGCGGAGTGCTCCGACGCGCCGGAGGAGCCGGAGCGGCGGCATCTGTCTTCTGCCGTTGCCGACGAGGCTGAGGAGGAGGCGTACTGCTCCGACGTGCCGGAGTAGGCGAAGGAGGAGGCGGAGTGCCCTCACGCGTCGGAGGAGCCGGAGAAGGAGGCGGTGTGCCCTGATCACTCGCCAGAGGAGGAGGAGGAGGAGGAGGCGGAGAGCCCTGATTCGCCTGAGGAGGAGGAGGAGGCGGAGGAGGCGGAGGCGTCCAGTTTGGAAGCTTGATGTACTCCTTCTGCCATAGACATGTACTCCTCAGAGCACGAGCCAGCTTATTCTCTCCTTCACCTGTAGGCCGGTCAAGCTCGAGCTCCTCAAATCCCTCCATTACTTCATCCACCATCACAACAGCATAGCCATGTGGAATCGGTGAGCAGTGAAAAGTTCCGTTGGGTTGAGGAGGTGCAATAGAGCCGACAGCCGCCTTGAAAGTGAGGTTCCGGCATTTCGTCATGAGCTCGCAATGTTGAGCCTTCGTGATAGTATCCACGGGGTAGATAGGAGCCGTGAAGTCAGGCTGAACGGGCTCCGTGGAAGCGACGCTGCTTCTCCGCTGAGATGGCGGGGTAGCTTCTGGGGTAGCTTCGTGCCGCTGAGATGGTTGGCCGGCAGCTCGCTGGCTCTCAGCTTCCTCTAGCTTTTGTAGTCTTGCATTCAGCTTCTGAATTTCGCTCAGCTCCGCTTTCCTCTTTCTCTCCCGGCTTCTGTAACCGCCTGCGTTGGGAAACCCAACCTTCCACGGAACGGAGCCTGGTGTGCCTCATGTTCGTCCAGGGTGCTCAGCATTCCCTAGGGCCTCAGTCAGCTCGTCCTTCTCTCTGTCGGGAATGAACGTCCCTTCCTGCGCTGCGGTGATATACTCCTGAATCTTGTTCATGGGTATCGCAAGTTGCTCGTTCGTCAAACGGCACTTCCCTGTTTCAGGGTCCAAAGTTCCCCCAACCCCGAAGAACCAAGTCCTTGAATGGTCTGGCCAGTTCAATGTCTGTGGTACGACTTTTTTAGCAATCAGGTTATTCTCAGCTTTGTCCCACAACGGCCGGGCTTTGAGGTAGCCACCTGACCCCGTGTGATGGTGATACTGCTTCTTTGCAGCATTGATCTTGTTTGTCTCTGACATTTTCTTACTCTTGTCCGATGTCTTGTAGGCCACAAATGCGGGCCAGTGATCACGTATCTTCTCAAATCGGCCGGTGAATTCTGGAGTCTCCCCTTTGTTGACAAACTTTGATTTCAACTCATTGTTCCACCTCCTGAATAGATCTGCCATCTTCTTAAGAGCATACGCCTTGACCAGTGGCTCTATAACTAGCTTATTCGGATCCTCCTCTCGCGGTAGGGTGAAATTTGCCTTCAGCGCGGTCCAAAGATCATCTTTCTGTCTATCGGTGACATAATCACCATCAGGGGCGCCGTCCTTAGGCTTATTCCATTGCTTGATGCTGATCGGGATGTAGTCCCTAACAATAGCTCCGCACTGAGCAGAAAATGCGTCCTTGGTCCGCTTGGGTTCAATCGGATGGCCATCGTGCGCGAGTGCTGTGATCGTGAACCTTTCTTCCTTGCGCAACCTCTTCTTCGGGCCTTGTCTCGTTACCGAAGTTTGGCTCGATCCGAAGGGCTATAAAAGAAGAAAGAAGGGTTAATTAATATATGTACATACCAAAACAATTAATGCATCAATTAGCTAGTCAGCACAGGCTTAATTAATATATATACCTCGCCGGACTTTGCAACAGCTCCCTCCTCCGTTCGGTCACCGGAGCCGTCATCATGGTCTCCTTCTTCCTCCGGCATTCGGTCACCGGAGCCATCATGATCATGTCCTTCCTCCTCCATTGTTCGATCACCGGAGCCGTCATCCTCTCCTTCCAGACCATCGGTGTCGTTGAGATACGACAAGACATCACGTCCGGCATGGATTATGTCCCCCAACAACTGTTCTTGTTCCAAGTCTCTTTGATCCATAGTTTCTGCAAATATTACAACATGGCAATTAATATACAAACATGAATGTCCGACGTCCGGACCACCTCTCTCATGAATGTCCGACGTCCGGACCGCCTCTCTCATGAATGTCAAACAAGGGATTCTCTTAACCTTTAAGGGATTTAACAAAATGGCGCGATTCTGAATGTGCAGAAAATGGTCCATATTTTTCCTGATCTCATCTACCCTTATATATGTCACGTTGTCTAGTGTCAAAGGATTCAAGAAAACCAAGGCTTCATCATTAGCCAGAAGTAACAGGCGCATAATGGTACGAAGCTCTCCAAAATTGTTTTGGAACGGAGTCCCGGATAGGATAATTAATTAGCTTTTTGGTACGAAGTTCAGCAAGAGCCTTTCGAATATCGCTATTTGGAAGGCCTTTGCTGAAATTCGTACCAAAAAGCGAATTATTCTATCCGGAACTCCGTTCCAAAACAACTTTGAAGAGCTTCGTAGCATCATACGCATGTTACTTCCGGCTAATGATGAAGCCATGGATTTCCTCAATACTTTGACAGACAACGTGAGATATAGAAGAATATATATATAGATGAGATCAGAAAAAAAATTGGATCAACTTGTGCACATCCATAATGGGGGCATTCTTGATAAATCTATGTCCCCCCTCATGTCGAAGTTATCGGGGAGGGGGTAGATCGACAACGACGCTCTTTCTTCTAGGGTTTGGGTGGCCTCGATAGTTGGTCGGGCGAGCGGACCGCCTCTCTCACTCATGCATGTCCGACGTCCCCCCTCATGTCGAAGTTATCGGGAAGGGGGTAGATCGACAATGACGCTCTTTCTTTTAGGGTTTGGGTGTCCTCGATAGTTGGTCGGGTGAGCGGACCGCCTCTCTCACTCATGCATGTCCGACGTCCCCCCTCATGTCGAAGTTATCGGGGAGGGGGTAGATCAACAACGACGCTCTTTCTTCTAGGGTTTGGGTGGCCTCGATAGTTGGTCGGGTGAGCGGACCACCTCTCTCTCATGCATGTCCGACGTCCCCCCTCATGTCGAAGTTATCGGTGAGGGGGTAGATCGACAACCACGCTCTTTCTTCTAGGGTTTGGGTGGCCTCGATAGTTGGTCGGGCGAGCGGACAGCCTCTCTCTCATGCATGTCCGATGTCCCCCCTCATGTCGAAGTTATCGGGGAGGGGTAAATTTTAACTTAGAGTTACATGCATCCATATAGTTACATCCATCCATTCAACCATCCATACATACACATACATATATACATGGACCAAAAACTGCTATGAACAAAAAAATATTCTATGAAAAAAAAACATCATATGAACATGACTAAAAAATTCATCATATCAAAAATAAGTATAGCATTTTGGTGTGACAATGATCACATCTATTTTTTTTGACCAAAAAAATGCTATGAACAATTTTTTTTGACACACACATACATTACATATAAACATATACATAAACATAAACATAAACATTATAAAAAAAGGCCGGGGTGGCGCGGCGGCTCACAGCGGGGCTCGGGCGACGACGGTGCAGGGGCGCGGGGTCGGGGGCGAGGACGCCGACGGCGACGACGGGGCAGGGGCGCGGCCGGCGACGACGGGGCAGGGGCGCGGCCGGCGACGGCGGGGATGGGCCGGGGCAGGGGCGCGGCCGGGCTGATCGGGGGCGGGGCAGGGGCGCGGGCTCGGGGCAGGGGCGACGGCGACGGCGGCGGACGGCGGCGGGGCAGCCTGGCGGCATCGATGTGCTCGGCGTCGTCGGGGGCAAATGGTAGATGAAATCTGAAATTTTTCACAAGTGCTGCTTATATACACACAGCATTGGTCCCGGTTGGTGTCTCCAACCGGGACTAATGCACCCCTTTAGTCCCGGTTGGTGCCACCAACCGGGACCAAAGGTCTCTTTTCAGCAGCCCGAAGGGCGGGAAGCAGAGACCTTTGGTCCCGGTTGGTGGCACCAACCGGGACCAAAGGTAGGCATTGGTCCCGGTTGGTGCCACCAACCGGAACGATAGGTACGCATTGGTTCCGGTTGGTGGCACCAACCGGGACCAATAGCCTGGCACAGCGGTGTGGTGGAAGTTTAGTCCCACCTCGCTAGTTGAGAGGCGCCAAGAGTGGTTTATAAGCGCTGCTGCGCCAACCCTCTCGAGCTCCTCTCTTTAGCAGGCCTATAGGCCTAAACGCAATCTCTACCTGTGGGCCTACTGAGCCTTATGCGGGCCTGCATCCTGGCCCAGGTAGCCATATGCAGGCCTGTTAGCCCAGTAGGCGGTATTTTTTTTTAAAAAAAATCCATTATTTTTGTTTTGTTTTTTGCTTTATTTATTTTCTTTTTAGTTCATTCTTTTTACTATTAAAGTTTTTAACAAATAAATACTTTGATAATTTTAGTTAATATTATTTTGATTCTTTTTAGTTGATTCTTTTTGCTATTGAAAAATATTATATTTAATGGATTCTTTTTAGTTCTTTCTTTTTACTATTAAAGTTTTTAACAAATAAATACTTTGATAATTTTAGTTAATATTATTTTGATTCTTTTTAGTTGATTCTTTTTGCTATTGAAAAATATTATATTTAATTGATTCTTTTTAGTTCATTCTTTTTACTATTAAAGTTTTTAACAAATAAATACTTTGATAATTTTAGTTAATATTATTTTGATTCTTTTTAGTTATTTCTTTTTGCTATTGACAAATATTATATTTAATTGATTCTTGTTAGTTCATTCTTTTTGCTATTAAAGTTTTTAACAAATAAATACTTTGATAATTTTAGTTAATATTATTTTGATTCTTTTTAATTCTTTCTTTTTGCATGGTTGAAAGTTGCCATGGTATCATCATTTCACCCACATAGCATGTGCTAAAAAGTTGAGAGGGTTACGACAAAAACTGGATGCACTTCGTGTACAAAATGGACAATCTCTTTCGAAGTATAAGGGTTTCGGACGAAAACTCATATGTTACAAAGGCATTCCATTTTTTAAGTTATTTCAACTCCAGACTTTTTGTGTGTTCAACATGCACCATTCAAAGCCACATCATCAATTTTCAGCCTTCCTGACTTCATCTGGTAATTTTCGTGCATTTACTGATTTTTTTGAGCTAAATGACCCTGAAATTGAAAAGCACTACAAATGAACTCTGAAAAGGTTGAAAGTTGGCATGGTATCATCATTTCACCCACATAGCATGTTATAAAAAGTTGAGAGGGTTACGGCAAAAACTGGATGCACTTCGTGTACAAAATGGACAATTGAGCATCGGAAATATACCGTCGGAAAATGAAAGGATTTCTAGATAGATCAACAAAACACACGGTTTCCCCTGCATACAGCCCGACGGTGCCTCATGAGTGCCCGCATATGAAATGCACCGTCGGACCATATGCAGGGAATCCGAATGATTTGTATTCGGTCGATGAACTAAAGGATTTCTAGATAGATCAACAAAACACACGGTTTCCCCTGCATACAGCCCGACGGTGGCTCGTGAGTGCCCGCATATGAAATGCACCGTCGGACCGTATGCAGGGAATCCGAATGATTTGTATTCGGTCGATGAACTAAAGGATTTCTAGATAGATTAACAAAACACACGGTTTCCCCTGCATACAGCCCGACGGTGGCTCGTGAGTGCCCGCATATGAAATGCACCGTCGGACCGTATGCAGGGAATCTGAATGATTTGTATTCGGTCGACGAACTAAAGGATTTCTAGATAGATCAACAAAACACACGGTTTCCCCTGCATACAGCCCGACGGTGGCTCATGAGTGCCCGCATATGAAATGCACCGTCGAACCGTATGCAGGGAATCCGAATGATTTGTATTCGGTCGATGAACTAAAGGATTTCTAGATAGATCAACAAAACACACGGTTTCCCCTGCATACAGCCCAACGGTGGAAATATGAAATGCACCGTTGGACCGTATGCAGGGAATCCGAATGATTTGAATCCGAATGAGTACACACACTAAGTGTCGAACATGTCCAAGAGGTGGGTTATATATAGGGTCGTGTGCCTCTTTAGTCCCGGTTGCTAGCACGAACCGGGACTAGTCAATATAGTGCTGATACAACAGCTCACAAGCGCTTGAAAGAAACACACGATCCGTGTGCTTCTTCCTGATTGGTACGACCTTCACCGCCCAAGGTTATAAAGAGTTGAGAGGGTTACGGCAAAAACTGGATGCACTTCGTGTACAAAACGGACAATCTCTTTCGAAGTATTAGGGTTTCATACGAAAACTCATCTGTTACAAAAGGCATTTCATTTCTTCACATGTAACTGCAATGATATAGTTGTGGAGAGAAAGTCTTCACTTTTTCTTCGCTTGTGTCCTTTGCTTATTGCGCCGTAACCATGGATAATCTTCATCGTTTAAGAGGGTGCTTGGGTCAGCCTTGACTTTGAAGGGAGGAATTTCATGAAACTTTTCATAATCTTCAGACATGTCTGTCTTGCCCTCCAATCCCACGATGTCTCTTTTTCCTTAAAGAACTATGTGGCGCTTTGGCTCATCGTATGATGTATTCGCTTCCTTATCTTTTCTTTTTCTTGGTTTGGTAGACATGTCCTTCACATAGAAAACCTGCGCCACATCATTGGCTAGGGAGAATGGTTCGTCTGTGTACCCAAGATTGTTTAGATCCACTGTTGTCATTCCGTACTGTGGGTCTTCCTGTACCCCGCCTCCTGACAGATTGACCCATTTGCACTGAAACAAAGGGACCTTGAAATCATGTCCATAGTCAAGTTCCCATATGTCCACTATGTAACCATAATATGTGTCCTTTCCCCTATTGGTTGCTGCGTCAAAGCGGACACCGCTGTTTTGGTTGGTGCTCTTTTGATCTTGGGCGATCGTGTAAAATGTATTCCCATTTATCTCGTACCCTTTGTAAGTTAATACAGTCGAAGATGGTCCCCTGGCCAACGAGTACAACTCATCAGAAATAGTGTTGTCACCCATGAGACGTGTTTGCAACCAACTGCCGAAAGTCCTGATGTGTTCATATGTAATCCAGTCGTCACACTGCTCCGGGTGTTTAGAGCGCAGAATATTCTTGTGTTCATCGACATACGGGGTCACCAAGGTAGAATTCTGTAGAACTGTGTAGTGTGCTTGAGACAAAGAATGCCCGTCCCTACATATTATTAAGTCCGCTCCTAGCGTGCCTTTTCCAGTCAGTCTCCCCTCATACCGTGATTGAGGGAGACCAATCTTCTTAAGGTCAGGAATGAAGTCAACACAAAACCCAATGACATCCTCTGTTTGATGGCCCATGGAGATGCTTGCTTCTGGCCTAGCGCGGTTACGAACATATTTCTTTAAGACTCCCATGAACCTCTCAAAGGGGAACATATTGTGTAGAAATACAGGGCCCAGAACGACAATCTCGTCGACTAGATGAACTAGGACGTGCGTCATGATATTGAAGAAGGACGGTGGGAACACCAACTCGAAACTAACAAGACATTGCACCAAATCACTCCTTAACCTTGGCAGGATTTCTGGATCGATCACCTTCTGAGAGATTGCATTGACGAATGCACATAGCTTCACAATGGCTAATCGAACGTTTTCAGGTAGAAGCCCCCTCAATGCAACCGGAAGCAGTTGCGTCATAATCACGTGGCAGTCATGAGACTTTAGGTTCTGGAACTTTTTCTCTGCCATATTTATTATTCCCTTTATATTCGACGAGAAGCCAGACGGGACCTTCATACTGAGAAGGCATTCAAAGAAGATTTCCTTCTCTTCTTTGGTAAGAGCGTAGCTGGCAGGACCTTCATACTGCTTTGGATGCATGCCGTCTTTTTCATGCACACGTTGCTGTTCCTCCCGTGCCTCCGGTGTATCTTTTGTCTTCCCATACACTCCCAAGAAGCCTAGCAGGTTCACGCAAAGATTCTTCATCACGTGCATCACGTCGATTGCAGAGCGGACCTCTAGGTCTTTCCAATAGGGTAGGTCCCAAAATATAGATTTCTTCTTCCACATGGGTGCGCGTCCCGCATCGTCAGTCGGAACAGATAGTCCGCCAGGACCCTTTCCAAATATTACTTGTAAATCATTGACCATATCAAGTATGTGATCACCAGTACGGAGGGCGGGCTTCTTCCGGTGATCTGCCTCACCTTTGAAATGCTTTCCTTTCTTTCGACATTGATGGTTGGTCGGAAAAAATCGACGATGCCCCAGGTACACATTCTTCCTGCATTTGTCCAAATATATACTGTCGGTGTCATCTAAACAGTGTGTGCATGCGTGGTATCCCTTGTTTGTCTGTCCTGAAAGGTTACTGAGAGCAGGCCAATCGTTGATGGTTACAAACAGCAACGCTCGTAGGTCAAATTCCTCTTGTGCATGATCATCCCACACACGTACACCTCTTCCATGCCATAGCTGTAAAAGTTCATCAACTAATGGCCTTAGGTACACATCAATGTCATTGCCGGGTTGCTTAGGGCCTTGGATGAGCACTGGCATCATAATGAACTTACGCTTCATGCACAACCAAGGAGGAAGGTTATACATACATAGAGTCACAGGTCATGTGCTATGCTTGCTGCTCTGCTCCCCAAAAGGATTAACACCATCTGCACTTAAACCAAACCATACGTTCCTCGGGTCACCTGTAAAGTCGCTCCACTTTCTCTCGATCTTTCTCCACTGCGACCCGTCAGCGGGTGCTCTCAACTTCCCGTCTTTCTTACGGTCTTTTTTGTGCCATTGCATCAACTCGGCATGCTTTTTGTTTCTGAACAGACGTTTCAACCGTGGTATTATAGGAGCATATCACATCACCTTGGCAGGAACCCTCTTCCCGGTGCACTGGCCCTCAACATCACCAGGGTCATCTCTTCTGATCTTATACCGCAAGGCACCGCATACCGAGCATGCGTTCAAATCCTCGTACGCACCGCGGTAGAGGATGCAGTCATTAGGGCATGCATGTATCTTCTGCACCTCCAATCCTAGAGGGCATAGAACCTTCTTTGCTTCGTACGTACTGTCGGGCAATTCGTTATCCTTTGGAAGCTTATTCTTCATTATTTTCAGAAGCGAACTAAATCCCTTGTCAGATACACCATTGTCTGCCTTCCATTGCAGCAATTCCAGTGTGGTACCGAGCTTTCTGTTGTCATCTTCGCAATTTGGGTACAACCCTTTTTTGTGATCCTCTAACATGCGATCGAACTTCAACTTCTCCCTTTCACTTTCGCATTCTCTCTGTGCATCAACAATGACCCGGCGAAGATCATCATCGGGCACATCGTCTGGTTCCTCTTGATCTTCAGCTTCCCCCATTGCAGCATCACCGTATTCAGGGGGCGGGTAGTTGTCGTCATCCTCTTCTTCTTTGTTGTCTTCCATCATAACCCCTCTTTCTCCGTGCTTGGTCCAAACATTATAGTGTGGCATAAAACCCTTCTGAAGCAGGTGGAAGTGAAGGGTTTTATAGAAATTCATCATCACATTAAAGCCAAATTACAGTAGTGACCAAAATAAATACATAACGTTCATACATAGTTCTCATTATTGAACAACATATAGCTCTCTAGAGCATCTAATTAAAACATACATTGAAACTAGAAAATTTAAATGCAACAACAAATGCGATCATAACCGCAACTAAGGTACAAATTGATCCAATGGCATAATGATACCAAGCCTCAGTATGAATGGCATATTTTCTAATCTTTCTAATCTTCAAGCGCATTGCATCCATCTTGATCTTGTGATCGTCGACGACATCGGCAACATGCAACTCCAACTTCATCTTCTCCTCTTCAACTCTTTGTAATTTTTCTTTCAAGTAATTGTTTTCTTTTTCAACCAAATTTAACTTCTCGACAAGAATTTCTATGTCGGTTGGAATTTCCGGTTCACATACCTCCTAGATTAAAAAATCTATGTCACGTTGGTCGGTAGAATTGTCATAAACACTAAATAAAATAAATAGTTATAAAAGATAATATATACCACATCCGAATCATAGACCGGACGAGGGCAAATGAATAGAGAAGTGAATAGAGAAGTGATCAAATGTTATTATTGAAAAAATAAATACATAAAGTTCACACATAGTTCTCATAGAACAACATACAACTCTCTAGAGCATCTAATTAAAACATAAATTGAAACTACCATACAACTATGTAAAACATTTAAATGCAACAACAAATGCGATCATAATGGCAACTAAGGTAACAATTGATCCAACAGCATAATGATACCAAGCCTCATTATCAATGGCATATTTTCTTATCTTTCTAATCTTCAAGCGCATTGCATCCATCTTGATCTTGTGGTCATCGACGACATCGGCAACATGCAACTCCAATTTCATCTTCTCCTCCTCAATTCTTTTCAATTTTTCTTTCAAATCCTCGTTTTCTTTTTCAACTAAATTTAACCTCTCGACAAGAGGGTCGGTTGGAATTTCCGGTTCACATACCTCCTAGATAAACACATCTATGTCACGTTGGTTGGCATAATTGTCATAAACACTAAATAAAACAAATAGTTATAAAAGATAATATATACCACATCCGAATCATAGACCGGATGAGGGCCGACGTGGGCGGATACCATGACCATGGCACTATATAATAACAAACAATAATAAAAGTAAGAAAATTACACAAGTATCTATCTAAATGATACAAGTAAGAACTTTTTTCTTTTAGAAAGAAGATAAGAAGAAGAGGCTAACCACGGTGGTGCCGGCGCCGAGATGGACGCGGGCGATCGACGGCGGTGAGGACGGGGACGGGACAGGACGGACCGCCAAACCTAAACAAATCTTGAGAAAAATGGAGCTTGGACAAGGAGCTTCGAGAGCAGAAAGCTTAAGTGTGGCTCGGGCATTTCATCGAACACCTCATGTGCATAGGAGGTGAGCTAGAGCACCACAAAGCTCTCCCCTCGCCGGCCAGAAAAACAGAGCAGTGTGGAGTGCTCTGCTCGCTGGCGTGGGGGTATATATAGGCATCTCATTGGTCCCGGTTCGTGGATGGAACCGGGACTAAAGGACCCCATTTGGTCCCGGTTCCAGCCACGAACCGGGACCAATGGTTGTGGGCCAGGAGCGACCCCCATTGGTCCCGGTTAGTGTCTGGAACCGGGACCAAAGGGTCCAGACGAACCGGGACCAATGCCCCACGAGGCCCGGCCGGCCCCCTGGCCTCACGAACCGGGTCCGTTGCCCCCATTGGTCCCGGTTCGTGACTGAACCGGGACTAATGGGTTGGCCCGGCCTAGACCAATGCCCTGTTATGTACTAGTGTTGCAGACTGCCAAGAAGCTCTCGTGCATATAGTACGGGTCCACGACGCAGATATATTTTATGTTCTCGCACCTGATGATGTAGTTGAGATACAGCACATACATGCGGATGAACTGAAAATCCAGCTTGGTCATGTGGAACATGTCGTAGATGTAGTCAAATTGCAGGATGAACTTATCCACGGGCCATCTATCGACGTATAACTTCCCACCCGGAACCTGAGCCGCATAAAGCGGGTATCCTGGTTTTTCCGAGATGAGAAGGCTTTTCTCTCTAGCCAGCACATCATCATGAAGTCTCCTTAGATCATTGTTCAGTATGTCCTCCAGCGCTTTCTGAGGTAGGATCGGGTGGCCGGCGACATGGAAACGCTCCGCACCTACGACAGGTATTCTGTCTACCTCCCGGGGCTTCAGAGGCGGCTGGCTGCTTGAAGCAGCTCTGGCGCCTTTAGAGCCTTTCCTCTCCGGTCTCCTCCTTTGCTTCTTGACGGGTGGCGGTAGTGAGCCGGCCGCCATAACTTCCCTAACCACCACCCCCAGTGTCATCGGGCTAAGCAGTGGACGGCCCTCGCGTTGTTCTTGCTGGGTAGAGGCAGCATCTGGAGGCGTCTCCTGTGAGGATCGCATGAAGAGAGACTTTTTGCAATCAGCCTTAGGACGTTCCGGCTCCGGCAAATCAGGCAGCATCAAATCATCATCTCCACGCTCATAGCCTGAGTCAGAGCCCCGAGCATCGTCATAGATGGTATTGATATACTGGTTAGGGTCATCATCATCCTCCTCCATGACATCATCAGCATTTGCTTCTTCGACGGGGGCGACGTCATCTGGCACTAATGGAGGCTCTCCCTCATGTCATCCGCTATCACCCACCATGACAGGTGCAGGTAATTGGGTAGGTGGGGTGGTGTTCATACCTTGTTGAGGAGTTGTCGTTGGTGTGCTACCGGGCGCCTCGACACGGAGAAGAGTCTTCGGCCAAGGCAAGAACCAGCTCTTGCATGCGCCAATCCGTTTAGGGGTCTCGTCGTCATCGACTTGTACCAGAGGAGGCAAATCCTCGAAGCACACTTTGACACTGGCCACGCAAACTTTGAAGACGCTATGGGGCATCTGTCGGTTGTGTAACATGCGTTCCTTCGGCTTCACGATCGTTGCCTTTCCCATGTCCACCTTCTGGCCTTTGATGTCGTACAGTAGGGTGCACGGGGTTTCGTCGGCCTGCGAAGACATGTCTGCGACGTCAAACATCCGAAAGGCAACTGAAATGGAAGACTATAGATATGCTGGTCAAGAGGGTATGACGCATAATTACCGTGAGGGCGTCGAGCTCAGCCAAAGACGAAGCCCTGCCGAGTAGGCCAAAGACGGAGGACGGGCTGCTATGAACAGGAGCGGGACCAGGTGCGGTGGCGTGAGCATGTGCAGGTGGTGCGATGTTCACCGAATTGCTCCCGACGTAGCTGGGAAGGGGAAAGTCCTCTGGCCCTTTATTTGGATTTTTCTTCGTCCATTCGAAAAATACCGGAATAAAGCTGGTAATGGAAGATGTGAAGTCAGCCGTGACGTGCGCTACCGCTGCACTGACCCTTTCATCGACTATCTATTCCAACTCTGCTTTGGTCTCAGCTTTGGCCTTATTGACCGCAAGCGCGACCTTCTCGTCGATGTGCTGTTGACTAAGCAACCGTCTTTGCCTTCTTTCCTCCGGCTTCTCGTGGTAGCACGTCTTCCACGAGGCGCCATCTTCGACGCCGTGCACACGTCCATATGACGGCGGTTTATCCTCCGACACCTTTTTCAGTATGTTGAGGGCCCGGTTGAAAGGGCTGTCCCACTTGGGCCTCGCCGACAACTGAGAAGACTTGTCGCTTTCGGCTGCCTTTTGGTGCTGCTCTTTCTGCAAAAAGGAACATGGATGGTTTACAAATGTGACAAAACTTGTTGTCGAATTGATTGGAAGCTAATATAAGGTGGTAATATAACAATTACCAGTAGTCTCATGAACTCCCTCGTCTTCAGGTCCGTGTAAAAGATTTTCTTGATGGGGTCCCACTTGTACCGGGCCCTGATCCAGTCATGCTCCTGCGGGTCGGTGAACTCCGCCAAGGGGTCTGGGATTCCGTGACTCTCACGTTCGGCGTCCTCCTTGGCCCATACGTGCCTCTTCCCCTCGTAACCACGGCTTCCGAGGCGGTGGGGAAGCGTGTTCCTGGCCTGGAGCGCCTTCATTTTCTCCGACTTTATCTTGACTTCTTCTTTAGCGCAAGTCTCCTTGAATTTTTCGAAGTCCTCTTCCGTTAGTGTTGGATTGTCAGCATGAATCTTGGACCACGGTTCATTCTTCGCAATCGCTTTTTTCACCCGTACTTTCCAGGAGGACAAGTCGTTGCTGAACATCGTCATCGTCTTGCTGTTTATCTTTGTCATGGGTTCGTCCTTCCACGGAAGTTCGCTTTCAGTCCGCCCGGGGAACAAGAACATATTGTGCAACTTCGTTAGGAGCATGTGCACCATATGTGGTATCTTCTTCAACTTTTCGTCGTTGATGTTGGCGGTTTCCATGAGGATGCATCCTAGTTGATTGCCGTAGCACGCGCGCGCTTCCTCCGGCGCCATTGGCTCTAATTTCTTGGGGTGCATCGCCGTGATCACAATTTTTCCGATGCCGAGCTCGTTTGGTTTTCGTGCCCTCTTCGGCTTCGGTCCTTCACCGGTCTCGGGGGCGGTGTCGGTGCCGGTGTTGGTGTCGGTGTCGGGGTTGTTGTTGCCACTATCACCCTGCACCCACAACTGGTGTTCGTCCAGGTAACTGAAATAATTGTTTGCTGCCTCGACGGGGTCTTCCTCGAGGCGACCAGAACCCCCGGCTTCCGCGTGGTCAGACATGTTTCCTACGATTATTTAAGTATGCTCGTTCAATTATTTGGTCGGAATGAAATGAATAATGAAAAGAAAAAAGGGGCCTATATTTGGTCGGAATGTTGATTCATTCCCCTTCCGGCAAATCCCGGGGACTCCATATGTCCTAGCTAGTTTCTAGCACAAGTCATGCTGAAAATCACGGAAATTTTCGGCATGACCTTTGCTAAAAAGTGGACATATGGAGCGCCTGAAATTTGCCGGAACGGAAATGAATCAACATTCCGGCAAAACATAGGCCACTCGGAGCATATGACATCAATGACATAGGGTTCATATTGCAAAATGACCTCACTAAACATTTGCAAAATATAAAACAAGTACACATAGGGTTCATATTGCAAAATGACCTCACTAAACATTTGCAAAATATAAAGCAAGTACACATGGGGTTCATATTGCAAAATGACCTCACTAAACATTTGCTACTGTTTTTTATTTATAGCTAAAAATTCTAGGAAGGGAGCTACTGTTTTTTATTTATAGCTATTTTATATACCTACAAAAATTGCCCTAGCTAAATTCCTAAAAAAAATTGCCCTAGCTAATTTCCTTTTTCCTCTTCTCCTTCTCCTCCTCTCCTCTTTCTTCTTCTTCTTCTTCTTCTTCTTCTTCTTCTTCTTCTTTTTCTTCTTCTTTTCCTTTTTCCTCTTCTCCTTCTCCTCCCCTCTTTTCATTCCTCTCCTCTTTCTTCTTCTTCTTCTTCTCTTCTTCTTCTCTTCTTTTTCTTCTTCTTTTCCTTTTTCCTCTTCTCCTTCTCCTCCTCTCCTCTTTCTTCTTCTTCTTCTCCTCCTCCTCCTCTTCTTCTTCTTCTTCTTCTTCTTCTTCTTCTTCTTCTTCTTCTTCTTCTTCTTTTTCTTCTTCTTTTCCTTTTTCCTCTTCTCCTACAAAAATTGCCCTAGCTACTTTCCTAAAAAAATTCCTAAATGCTAAAAAAAATCCTACATTCCTAAACACGCCTAGCTAGGGTTCATATGAAGGGGAGAAGAGAGGGAGAGGGAGAGGAGAGGGGGGCAGGGGAGAAGAGAGGGAGAGGGAGAGGAGAGGGGGGCAGGGGAGAAGAGAGGGAGAGGGAGAGGAGGGCAGGGCAGGGCAGGGGAGAGGAGGGCAGGGCAGGGGAGAGGAGGGCAGGGAGAGGGAGAGGACAGGGAGGCATACGGCGCGGCGGCGGGCAGGGGAGACGGCGGCGGCGGTGGCTCGGGCGGCGGCGGGCGGCTCGGGCAGCGGCGGGCAGGGGAGACGGCGGCGGCGGCGACGGAGGCGCCGGCGACAGAGAGGATCGAGAGGTGTGGGGGGGGGAGTTGGGAAAATTTGAGCCCGCGCGGGGGGTTATCTCAAACTAGCAGTAGCGCTGGATTAAGGACCAGCGCTATAGCTAACTTAGCTATAGCGCTATTTTCTGACCAGCGCTACTGCTAATTTAGCACTTAGCAGTAGCGCTGGACTAGAAACCAGCGCTATAGCTAAGTTAGCTATAGCGCTGGTCCTTAATCCAGCGCTACTGCTAACTTTTTATTATTTATTATTATTATTTTCCTTTTCTAGTTTTTAGTTTTCTTTTCCTTTTATTATTTTCCTTTCTTTTCTGTTTACTTTACTTTTTCTTTTGTATTGCTTTCTCCCTTTTGTATTTTCCTTTTTTGTATACATCATTTGACCGATAACGGTTACTTAAGTGCGTACACAAAATAGATACATATATATATATAGATGATGGTTTCTCAGCTGCGTCGATGATACGTCTCCAACGTATCTATAATTTATGAAGTATTCATGCCATGTTTACAATAATTTTATATGATTTTGGTATGATTTGATTAGAACTAACACGGACTGACGCTGTTTTCAGCAGAGCTACCGTGGTGTTGTTTTTGTGCAGAAATAAAAGTTCTCGGAATGGGCTGAAAATTTACGGAGAATATTTTTGGAAAATATAAAAAATACTGGAGCAGAAAGCTGGGCCAGAAAGTGACCGAGGAGGCCACAAGCCTGGGGGGCGCCCCCCCTAGGGCGCGCCCCCTGGCTTGTGGGCCCCTCGAGCACTCCCCTGACGTGATTCCAACGCCAAGTACTCCTATAAATCGAGAAACCCCCAGAAAGAAACCTAGATCGGGAGTTCCGCCGCCGCAAGCCTCCAGAGCCACGAAAAACCAATCGGGAGCCCGTTCCGGCACCCTGCCGGAGGGGGAAACCATCACCGGAGGCCATCTTCATCATCCCGGCGGTCTCCATGATGAGGAGGGAGTAGTTCACCCTCGGGGATGAGGGTATGTACCAGTAGCTATGTGTTTGATCTCTCTCTCTCTCTCTCTCTCTCTCGTGTTCTTGAGATGACACGATCTTGATCTACCGCGAGCTTTATTAATATAGATGAATCATATGGAGTTTTCCCCTCTCTATCTTCTTGTGATGAATTGAGTTTTCCCTTTGAAGTTTTCTTATCGGATTGAGTCTTTAAGGATTTGAGAACACTTGATGTATGTCTTGCGATGGGATATCCGTGGTGACAATGGGATGTTCTATTGATCCACTTGATGTATGTTTTGGTGATCAACTTGCGGGTTCCGTGACCTTGGGAATCTATGCATAAGGGTTGGCACATGTTTTCGTCTTGACTCTCCGGTAGAAACTTTGGGGCACTCTTTGAAGTTCTTTGTGTTGGATTGAACATGATGAATCTGAAATTGTGTGATGCATATCGTATAATCAAGCCCATGGGTACTTGTGGTGACATTGGAGTATCTAGGTGACATTAGGGTTTTGGTTGATGTGTATCTTAAGGTGTTATTTTAGTACGAACTCTAGGTCTGTTCGTGACACTTATAGGGATAGCTCATAAGGTTGATCGGAAAAGATAACTTTGAGGTGGTTTCGTACCCTACAATAATTTCTTCGTTTGTTCTCCGCTATTTGTGACTTTGGAGTGAACTCTTTGTCGCACGTGAGGGATTTATATATGATTCAACTATGTTAGTATTGTTGAGAGAACTTGCACTAGTGAAAGTATGAACCCTAGGCCTTGTTTCTAAGCATTGCAATACCGTTTGTGCTCACTTTTATCATTAGTTACCTTGCTGTTTTTATATTTTCAGATTACAAAAACCTATATCTTCCATCCATATTACACTTGTATCACCATCTCTTCGCCGAACTAGTGCACCTATACAATTTACCATTGTATTGGGTGTGTTGGGGACACAAGAGACTCTTTGTTATTTGGTTGCAGGGTTGTTTGAGAGAGACCATCTTCATCCTAGGCCTCCCACGGATTGATAAACCTTAGGTCATCCACTTGAGGGAAATTTGCTACTGTCCTACAAAACTCTGCGCTTGGAGGCCCAACACGAGTCTACAAGAAGAAGGTTGCGTAGTAGACATTAGTCGACGACGTTTCACATTGAGCTTCTTCCCTTTCTTGTTCGTTGACGTATAATTGAGCCCCTCTTTATGACTTATCCGGCACCATGGAGTACGATCTTTCTTACATAATGTAGTCTTGATTCTTCTTTTCACGTATGCTTCATCGTCATCGTCATCTTCCCTCATAGGGTTGTCATATTGGTCGTAGTCTTCCTCGTTGGCGACTCTATCCATTCCGACGATGCTCCTTTTGCCTCTCCTCACGACAACACGGTCGGGATTGGTCTGGTCGGTTATGAAGAAGCATTGTGTCACGTGCTTAGCGTGTACCCATGGCTCAGTTTTGGCGATGATGTTAACGTTCACGGTAGCGCTATTCGCGTCAGGTATACACATGGTAGTGAAATACTTGTTTTCTCTTACGACGGCCTTAGCCCATCTGACACAGAACATCGTCGCAGCGTGCAATTCAGCGTAGTCAAGCTCCCAGATCTCTTTGACCCTTCCGTAGAATCTTTCAGTTGTGCCGTTGGCGTCGGTCACGCATTCAATCGTCACCCCTGAGTTCTGGTACTCACTGTCCATGTCTTTGGCCTCTGTGTAGAACGTGTACCCGTTGATATCGTATGCCTGATAGGACGCGAGTTTGGGCACGGGGCCATGTGCTAAGGCGTGTATGAGCAATCCGTCCGAACTGCCCTCTTCAGGGGGATTAGCAAGAATTTGCTCTTTGAACCAACGCAAGAAAGTGGCATTGTGCTCTACAGTAACTTCGTCGTCCGTCTTGCGCATCCCCTGATCACGGTACTTCTTTGCGATGGTTTCTTTGTGCAGTGTCACATAATCATCTACCACATCTAGGTGTTGTAGCACTACTAAGTTAGCCCTGGCAAAGTCGCCCCGTCGATCCGAGTAGTCCACGTGCAATTCCCTCCGGCCGTTGTTGTGACCTTCTCCTCCGAGCCTCCCATGGTGCTTATTGACGGGCAAACCAACAACAGGGTCACCGCCGCCTATATAATTCTCGCAAAAGGAGATGCACTCTTGGGTCAGATAACCCTAGACGATGCTCCCATCGGGACGGGACATGTTACGAACGAATCCTTTGATGACCCCATTCATCCTCTCGAACGGCATCATGCTGTGAAGGAATGTCGGCCTGAGGTCGATGATGTCGTCCACGATGTGGACACACAGATGCACCATGACGTCAAAGAACGCGGGCGGGAAGTACATCTCAAGCTCACATATTATGACAACGATCTCTTCATGTAGCCTTCGGAGCTGCTTCACACTGATGGACTTTCGAGAGATAACGTCGAAGAAGTTGCAGACACCAGTAAGCGTGTCACGGACGTGCTTCTCCATTATCCCTCTAATGGCAACCGGGAGTATTTGCGTCATCATCACGTGACAGTCATGAGACTTCATCCCGCTGAACCTTTTCTTCTTGGTGTCTAGAAATCTGATTATCTTCCCACAGTAACCGGAACTGACTTTGATTCCCGTAAGGAACTTGATGAATTGATCGATCTCCTTCGGACTTAAGGTGAAGCAAGAAGGGGGGCAATAATTCTCCTTCTTCTTGACTTTTCTGCCCCTTGGCCCCGCCTCCGCCTCCATCTCCGTCTCCTCCGTCGACTTTTTACGGGGCATGTGGAGATCTCTCCTGATCTCCAAATCTTCCAAGTCTTTCCTTGCCTTCAGCCCATCCTTGGTCTTGTCCGACATGTTCATTAGTGTGCCAAGCAAGCTCTCGAGGATATTCTTCGTGATATGCATTTGATCAAGGCAATGAGGCGTGTCGTGATTGTGCCAGTAATCCAAGTCCTAGAAAACAGACCTCGTTTTCCATACCTTCAGCAGCGGCTCCGGTGCCTTTTCCATCTTTCCCGGTGCCGGGCACTGTTCCCAGTTATTCAACAGCTCGTTGATTTCGGCGCCGCTCCTCTTACGTGGAGGTCCTCGATGCTCAGCCAAACCATTGAATAGATCTCCACGTTTTCTCCACGGGTCATCCTTCTCGAGCCATCTATGATGCCCCATGTACACGATTTTCCCAGACCCGCCATCTTTCGTTGACGTAAGCTGCTGAGACGTTGTATCATCCATGCACCTCGTGCATCCACAGTATCCATGGCACACCTGGCCTGAAGTGTACCCGTAACCGAGATAGTCGTGCACCGTCGTCATCAGCGCGGCTCTCATATAGAAATAATCTACTGTGCTGGCATCCCATGTCTTGACCGGCGATTTCCATAACGTGTCTAACTCCTCTTTCAGAAGCCCCATATACAGGTTAATATTATTTCCCGGTTGTTTCGGCCCTTGAATCAGCATGCTCATGTGTATGTACTTTGTCTTCATGCACAACCATGGGGGGAGGTTGTACATCCATACAAAGACGGGCCATGTGCTGTGGTTGGTGCTGTGGTTTCCAAACGGATTCATGCCATCGGTACTCGCACCAAGCACGATGTTCCTTGCATCTTCTCCGAAAAATCGATATTCGGCGTTGAATGCTCTCCACTGGCTAGCATCTGCGAGGTGTCTCAGCTTCAGATCATCTCCATCGTCGGGTTTCTTCCTCTCCGCGTGCCAGCGCATGAGCTTTGCTTCCTTAGGATCTACGAAATACCGCTGCAGACGGGGAGTGATCGAAAAGTACCATACAACTTTCTGAGGAGCTTTCTTTCCTGCCTTCTTATATCGAGAAGCATTGCACACTGGACAGCTGGTTTTTTCCGCGTGCTCCCCCCGATAAATTATGCAATCGTTGATGCATGCGTGGTATCTAATGTGCGGCAGATCAAGAGGGCAAACGATTTTCTTGGCCTCCACAGGTTTCCCGTGGGAAGACCTTTATTATGCAGATACTTCAAATGCTCATCAAGGCTTTTGTCTGTCCATTTTTTTGGCCTTTGTCTTTAGAAGTTCGAGCGTGAAACTCAAACGGGTCACCTTGGGATCGCAACCGTCATACAATGGAGTCTTCGAGTCTACTTCAAGTTGCGCCAGCTTGGCCTCCTCTCTAGAAGCAGCTCTGTCGCTAGTCGTACTCTTGCGAAGGAGGTCTCGAACATGAGGGTCCTGCACGACGGAACTTAGTAGCGTCAAAGACTGCGGCGTGTTCGTCGCCTCTTCTCCGCCATGTCCAAACTCTTCTTCGCCATGTCCGGAATCTTCTCCGCCGCCATGTCCGGACTCTTGTTCGCCGTGTCTGGAATCTTCCCCGCCGCCATGTCCGGACTCTTCCCCGCCGCCATCGTCTTCGTGTCGATCGGTCATCTCTTCATCTAGCCCCATGTCGTTATTCCCTGCCATGTGGACGTCCTCATCATCATCTTCACTTATCCACCGAGTATAGCCATCCATGAAACCATTCATCAGCACGTGCGCCTTCAAACTGCCACGATCAAAAGGGTCCAAAATGACTCCTTCTTTGCATTTTGTACACGGACATCTAATCCCAATCCGATTATTTGCGTACATGTCCATCACCGCGCATTGCAAGTATCGCTTCACCTTCCTTCCACTCACCCTCATGACTGCACGGTATAACAAGCAAAATTCATATAAAAATTTGGCATGACCTTGCCTAAAAATAGGACATATATATCGAGTTTGCTCGAAATTCGCCGAAACGGAAATAAATCGACATTTCGGCAAAACATAAGCAACTCACGGGGCATGTCACTCACACAATATCCCTTCATATCGCAAACACACATATTCCCATTCTTGAAATGCACAACTTTTTACTCACCTATATCCCGAGAGAGATTGTGCACGGTTAGATCATTAGGCCTTCGCGACCTATAGGGATCGAGAGTGGATGGCTAAATAGCTAGCTAGATCTAGTTGTTGGGAGGAGAGATGACTCTAGCTAACTAATGGAGAGGGAGAGAGATGATCTAGCTAGATCTATATGTATGGAAGGAGGGAGAGCCAAATAAATGTGGAAGATAGAGCTAGAAGAGGCCATTTATATGGAGGAGAATTATGGTGGAGGGGGGCATTAATGGGGAGAGAAGAGAGGTAGAAGGAAGAGAGAAGAAGGGCAATAATGGTGGAGAAGAAACTTAGAGAGGGGAGAGGGGAAAGGAGGGGAGAGGGCAAAGGGGGAGGAAGAAGGGGGAGAGAGGGGGTGGGTGAAAAGGTGGCTCTGCCACGATTAGTAGTAGCGCTGCTTTCCACAGCGCGCTACTGCTATGAGGCTTAGTAGTAGCGCTTTCTAGGAGCAGCGCTACTACTAAGTGGGGCCCCATAGCAGTAGCGGTTTCCTCACAGCAACCGCTACTGCTATGAGGCTTAGCAGTAGCGCTTTATTGTGGACAGCGCTGCTACTACCAATAGTGTCGGTGGGCTCGTCGGGTCCCTCTTAGCAGTAGCACTATTTATGTTTCCAATGCTACTGCTAAGTCTTTACTTGTAGCGCTGCCGAAATCCAGCGCTACTGGTAATTACCAGCAGCGCCTGTTACTTTCCAGCGCTACTAATAGTGTCCTGCCTATAGGTACTCCAATGTCACCACAAGTATCCGTGAGTCAATTATACGATATGCATCAGACAATTTCAGATTCATCATATTCAATCCACGCAAAAGAACATCAAAGAGTACCCCAAGATTTCTATCGGAGAAAGTAGGACAAGAACGTGTATCAACCCATATGCATAGATTACCCCATTGTCACCACGGGAATCTGCAAGTTGAGTACCAAAACATATATCAAGTGAATCAATAGAACACCCCATTGTCACCACGGGTATCCACATGCAAAACATACATCAAGTGATCTCAAATCCAATATTCAATCCGACATAACGAGATCTTAAAGGGAAAGATTCAATTCATCACAATAAGGTAGCAAGGGAATAACATCATATGATCCAACTATATTAACAAGGTCCGTGATACATCAAGATCATGACATCTCAAGAACACGGGAGAGAGAGATCAATCACATAGATACTGGTACGTACCCTCAACCCAAGGGTGAACTACTCCCTTCTCATCATGGAGACCGCCGGGGTGATGAAGATGGCCTCCTGTGATGATTGCCCCCTTCGACAGGGTGCCGGAACAGGGCTCCAGATGAGTTTTCTTCGGTACAGAGGCTTGCGGCGGCGGAGCGGAAGTTCTAGGTTTAGTTCCGAGGGTTTCTGTATATATAGGATTTTTCGGCATTGGAATCACGCTGAGCCACGAGGAGGTCCCAAGCCATCAGGGCGCGCCCAGGGGGGGGAGGGGTCATGGAGCCCTGATGGCTTGGGGGCACCTGGTGGCCCCCATCCGGTGGTTCTTCGCTCTAGTGTTTCTTATATTGTCCAGAAAAAAATCATAAAAAAATTCATGCGATTCTGAGAACTTTTATTTTCTGCATAAAAAACAACACCAAGGTAGTTCTGCTGAAAACAACGTCAGTCCGGATTAGTGCTAATTAAATCATATGAAGTGCATCAAAACCATATAAAAGTATTGTAAACGTGGGTAAATATGGTATGAATGCTTCATGAATTATCGATACGTTTCCAGACATATCAGCCACCCACTCGGATAGATCGATCCCGCGAGGGCCGGAGAGTAAATGAGTGGATGGGAATAGGGCGGGGGCGATAATGACAGGGGAGAGGGTGCAACACGTTATGGAGGTCGCCGGTAGGGGCGTGTGTGGTGACGATGGGGAAATCGAGAGAGCAAAAGGAAATCGATCCTTTCATCTTTCCGATCCTTTCATCTTTCCTAGGACTCGGATTTTTCTTCTTTTGAAGAACCAATTTATAAACAAATGGGACATGCTGAATAGAGACTATACATTATCATGGTGATGAAAAATGTGCTACTGCGCTAGGTTGGGATGATGAGAGAAGAACTATTGCAATCGATGATGGTTGGTGGAAGGCTCATCTTGAGGCCTGAAGCATCATTTATGTTATAACATTGTTGTGATCGTGCTATTGCTTACTCTTATGCTATATTTCAGGAACGCCGAAGCATGTAAAGTATAAGAAGGGGCCGAGCAACTTGGAAGAAATGGTTGCCATGTTCGAATAGGCCCATGTCACCATGGCTGCATCCTCTATTCCTTCAGAGATATCGAACAACACCAATGATGATGGTAAGCTCGATGTTGAAGCAAAGTCCGAGGAGGATGGAAAGCCAACTAAGGATGGAAAGACAACAAAGGAGGACAAGGTCTCACCTAAGGATGACAATGCTGCTAAGGAGGTCAAGGGCACAAAAGTGAGGTTGGCTGCCCAGTTCAACACATGACATGAGGATCTTAAATGATTGGTTGGTGAAGTATGCACATAGGTTCCCTACACCCCAAAATGTACAAATATACATTTAGGTCATGAGTGACTTCATTACTGAAATTTATGATACTTGATTGGTGAAATAAATAGATGTGGCTGAAATATATAACAATGTTGTCGCCCTTTATATAGAAAAATATTACCTCTTCGATTCGAGCTATCCAAACCGTACATGATATCTTGCTCCTTACAAAGACCAAATAGACCATCTACCGGAATTCCGTAATTGTGCTCAAATTTCCCTTAAAATGTTCTTGAACAATCATTTGGGATGCTCAAAGCTAGCTAAATGACCCATCTTGAAGCAAATATGTAGTTTCAAGCCTCGTAAACAAAAGAAGACTATTATTAACTATGTGTCGTTGCACGGCAAGACCAAATTGGGCGATGATGAGTTTGATAGTTGCGACAAAGATGAGGACTATCCTCCCAATTGAGGAGATGCGAGTACGGGCACTGCAAGGAGATAATGTTTTGGTGTGACTTGACGCCGTCAACATGAACACAACCGCGATGGAAGTGCAGACTTTTTATTGAGCTCCGGTGACTCATGGTTTCTTCATGCACGAATGATGATTTTGTTTTGTGATACGTTTTTTGGGTCGATGTACAAGGGATACAATATTGAATTTTTTGTTGTTGAGAATCCATATGTTAGTTTCTTTTTTAGACAAAAGAATCCATATTTTAGTGGTGCCGTGTGGACAGATTGGGCCCATCTGGCGGATGGGCTCTCCCCGTCCGTCCACGTCCCTTCCTTCCTTCCTTCCCCGCTGCTGTCTCACAATCTCCTCCCCACTCTCTCTCCTCCCCCACCCACCCCCTGTTCTCAAAGAAAAAAAAACCTCCCTTTCCCCCCTTATCCGCCGGCGACGAGCTCGACCTCGGGTCTCTAGTTGCTTTCTCCTTCAGTCGGCGGAGGAGGAGGCGACGCCGGCGCCTACGAGCGTGGACAGCAGCGGCTGCGGGGGGCCTGGACGCGCAGATCGAGCAGCTCATGCAGCGCCGCCGGCTCGCCGAGCAAGAGGTGAGATTTCCGCGCCCCGTCTACTTCTATCTGGCTTTCTCGCTCGCTCGCCGGTGCCTCCGCCGGATCCGGCGAACGCTGGCTTCGATCTGTTATGAACGGGGCGGGGCGTCTCTAGGGTTATTTCTTTTTTGCCTGGCCTGCTGGCCGGAGGCCTTGGATTTGGGGCATCAGCACGACCGGGATTATAGAGTTATCCAACAATCATTGTCCTCAGGTTCAACTACTGGACAAGAGTCATATCCATGGGCGGCTAAGGAGGACCGCCGGGTCGGCAGAGAGGGTAAAACGTTGACGTCAGTATACATGATTAGCATACATACTAGTCCAACCTAAGGATAATGATACAGTAGTAGTAATTCAGGCTAGGCTTAGGCTGGTGGAATTCTTAGATATTCTTATTTTATAACGGCAGTCGTGCTGAATTGCTGATGCTGATCAAGATTGTCAGCTGCACTTGTCAGTGTAGAAGCTTGTAATCGATACTTTATCTTTCGTGAAATCATTTTGGTGACATGTTAGTGTTGTTTTGATCAAAGGGATGTTGTGCAGAATTTTTTGGGGGGCATGTAGAGATATGACTTACTGGAACCCGCACACCAATTTGTTTCATAGAGTATTATGTGTTTTGCTAGAGCTTGTATCAAATGATGATGCCGTGTCCTGCAAATGATTTTCTTCAGATCTAATTCGCACCCGACATCAGAATGCATCAAGTGCTACTTCTTTGGTTAGAATCACTGTTACATGGAAATTTAATACGAGTGTTTGTCAGTTGTAGCTTAGTGTTTCTTTTAGCTCAGAGTTGACGTGTAACTGCGATTTTCTCGGTCAGAAACAGCATTGCTTGAGAACTCCATATGTACATCGAATTAGGGTTATTGCTCTGGAGTCGGTGCTTAATGCTTTTGGTTCAAACATATGATCTTGCAATGGGTCAAGGATTTTTTGGGCATAGAGTTATTATTATCTTCCAAGGGTGAGGGCAAAATTATGTTCATTTTTGTGATTTGAGTTGGGATCTTGGTGCTTCCGGCTGTTTTTCGAGTTCAGGTTCAGGTTAAACCTGGAGGTGACTGGTCCTTTATTTCCGTGAAATTATTTTAGTGACATGTTAGTGTTGCTTTAATCTTAGAGATACTATGCAAGAGGTACTTCTTTGGTTAGAAACACCATTACATGGAAATTTCATATGATCAGTACATATTTGTGATAATTCCTTCTCTTCTCTGCATGGTCTTCTGCGCATGGAATAGTTATATTGCATACTTGATCTTACATCCATAAGTTAGCACATATTTTAATTCAGTACAGTCGACTGATCCGTTCCCTCTATTTTCATATGGTACACGACAATTAATGATGAGTTCGAACATATTTGCTAGTGGGTGGGCATGTTGTGTTTGTGTCCTTGATAAATGATAACTACTTCCCCTTGGTTTTGTTTCATACTTTTGTTGTCCCACATTCAGAGGAATAAAAGCATCTTATCTTATATGATTGGTCAATGTGTTTGCAGGGAGAGTCTGTCTCTTGCTACTGCCGGGTAGATGGAGGCCTTAAAACTGTTGTCAATGCTAGAAAGTTTGTCCCTGGTGCTAGGCTGTGCATGCAACCTGATGTCAAACCGAACAAGCGCAAGACAAGGAGCTCACGCAAGGAGAGGTCCCGAACTCAGGCGCCGCTTCTGCCTGGCCTTCCTGATGACCTGGCTATTTCATGTCTGATGCGGGTTTCTCGAGCCGAGCACCCTAATCTTCGTTTGGTCTGTAGGAAATGGAGCCGTCTTTTATCTGGGAATTACTATTACTCGCTGCGGAAGAAATTTGGCATGGCAGAAGAATGGGTTTACGTCTTCAAAAGAGATCGTGATCAGAAACTATCTTGGCATGCCTTTGATCCGGTGCACCAGCTCTGGAGGTCACTTCCTCCAGTTCCACCAGAGTATTCGGAAGCCGTGGGCTTTGGTTGCGCTGTTCTCAGTGGCTGCTATTTGTACCTATTTGGTGGCAAAGACCCAGTACGTGGGTCCATGAGGCATGTCGTGTTTTACAATACTCGGACAAACAAGTGGCACCGGGCTCCAGATATGCTACGGAAGCGGCACTTGTTTGGCTCTTGTGTCATAAATAACTGCCTCTATGTTGCCGGTGGGGAGTGTGAAGGGATACAGAGAACTCTAAGATCTGCTGAGGTTTACAATCCGAACAGGAATAGATGGTCTTGCATCAGTGAAATGAACACAGGAATGGTGCCGTTCACTGGAGTTGTATATGATGGCAAATGGTTCCTAAAAGGACTTGATTCTCACCGCCAGGTTGTGAGCGAGGTCTATCTGCCAACATCCAACACGTGGTCAACCACTGGTAATGCACTGGTTGCAGGCTTGCGGAATCCAACCATTTCCTTTAATGGTCGTCTTTTTTCAGCGGATTGTCGGGATGCCTGCAAGCTAAGAGTCTATGATGGGGACATAGGATTGTGGACAAGATTCATGGACAGTAGACGCCATCTGGGCAGCTCACGAGCTTTTGAAGCCGTGGCTTTGGTCTCACTGAATGGAAAGATCTGCGTTATCCGTAATAACATGGGCATGATCCTTGTTGATGTCTGTGACCCAGCAACAGTTACTGAGTTTGAGAGTGCCCGCGTGTGGGAGACTTTTGCCCGGAAAGGCCACCAGCACAGGTCTTTGATGGCGAACTTGTGGTCAGCAATTGCAGGTCGTAATTTGAAGGCCCACATCATACATTGTCAAGTTCTCCAAGTTTGAATGTATCTGCCTGTTTAGTGGAAACATGTTCAAATGTACTTATTCTTTTGCGGGAAAGATGCTCAGATTTTGAAAGAACCCCTTGGCTAGAACCTGGAATGTGGAGCACCCCAGCATTGCTTGTAGGGAAGACACACCACACTGCCACATTTAATATCTACTGGTTGCATTCCTACAAATTCTCCGAGATTTTGACCAAGTTGCATGATGTTTATGAAAGAGGAGACCGGAGCTGACGGCAGTCTTCATTGTGAGATGAACAGGAACCTTCCATAGCACCAATTTTGGTTGGCCGATGCTGCTGGCGATAGGCAGCAGAAGATTTCACTCGATCCTCATGTCCATGGATGTGTTTTTCTTGCTTTTTGGCAGATTAGGCATGCCGAAAAAATGTGCTGTAGCAGCAGATTAGACTCATGTAAGAAATGAAATACAAGTGTCTTTGGTTTGTGCCAAAACCAACCCTAGCGACAAGTTTTGTTTGAATGATGTGGGCACAAACCAAAGCACACCCTAGATCAATCTTATGTTTATTATGCTTTGGAATCATCCTTGCTGCCTGGCAGCTTTTCGCATCTGCAAAGTGGATGTGTAATGTGGGTGAAAAAGATTATCTGAGATATTTCGTGTGATCTCGTAGTGATCCGCTCGCTGATCCTAATTACTAATATCATACATCTGACAAATGGAGTTGTCTTGCAAGTTTGTTGTACCACTGGCACTGATGAAGGTGGTGATGAAATAATTCACCAATTTGCAGAACATGGCAAGCATGGCCTGCCACTCATGAAATTCACAGGACGAAAGAGATGAAATATCTGGTGATGCTTATCGGTTGTTTGACGACCGATCATCAGAGGACGAACGAGATGCTGACGATGAAAATAGTGACGATGATGTGCCGCTGATAGCATTTTCTATGTTGATACCCAGGGACATATCTGATCTTCCATTTGTACACCCTTGCCTGCACCTGTGGTCAAGAGCAGAGCATAGCAGCCAGGCAAGACTTGATCAGGGATCTGCAAAGATCTATGACTTGATGGCATGAAATCTGTTCCTGAATTCATTCACATTGTTTCGCTGACCAGCTACGGCGAGAGGATGACTTATTTATTTATTTATTTTACTGCTTGTAACTCGATCGGTTAGCAAGGCTCTTTTCTGGTTTTAAGAAACTGATATATGACTTTGGTGAAGTGATTTCCTTGTGTTGGGATTCCAGAAAATCCACACAGCATTCAGCGTTCAGTTCCGATGCGACAAAATAAACGATTCAGCAGAGATTTGCAAAAAACAGGGGAAAAAAATATACCAACATCTCATATTCATTCAGCCAGGAAATGGTATTACATAAGGTAGTTGGGAAAAGAATGCCTTGTTTATCTGGCTGCTACTGCCTTAATGCAAGGCTTTGGGCGATCATATCATATACTAGTATATATGTGTATGTATGCAGGTAGGTAATGCAAAAACAAGAATGTATGTATGTCTATGGCTTATGATATGAGGTAACGCTCTCGACACCAATATTTTTTCATCAACATCCTCCAGCAAGCGGCACGGCGTCACCGGCAGATCTACTACCTTCTCAGGCCTTCGCAGATGTATGTGGCATAGAGATCCCTGAAGAGGAAAAATCATGCGTCATCATCATCAGTTCAGTTGAATGCATATATGTATCACTTTGAATGGTTAGCTCTAATTTGCTCGTGTTTCGACATGAATCGAGAATCGAAAGCCGGGGAATGGGGACTGACATGGAGTGCTGGATGGCTTCGTAGGCGTCCTCCGATGGCAGGAAGTCGTTGACGGCCACCTCCTTGTTCTCGTTCTTCTTGTCTGAATTAATTTCACAATCAGTCAATCAATCAATCAGGGAAACACATTCAGGAGCATAATCTCCTCTGACCGAATTAACCTGATGATGTGATGACAGGCATGAGGCATCAAGAATGAATGACTTACAGTCCTCGAAGAACCTCCTGATCTCGGCGAGTCGGTGGGGCGGGAGCTCCTTGATGTCGTTGAAATGGCGGTACTCGGGGTCGTCGGCGCAGACGGCGATGATCTTGTCGTCGGCCTCGCCCTGGTTCGAGAAATGTTCTTTGTCAGACTCGACAAGCTCTGAATGAAACATGATTACGAGGAAGCAAAAGTAGAAGAAGAAGAAACAGAGCAGGGACCTGGTCGATCATGGGCATGAGTCCGATGGCCTTTGCCCTGAGGAAGCATCCGGGGACGACGGGCTCCTGCATGATGACGAGGACGTCGATGGGGTCGGAGTCGTCGCAGAGGGTGCGCGGGATGAAGCCGTAGTTGTGCGGGTAGACGACGGAGGAGTAGAGCACCCGGTCCACCTTGATGAGCCCCGTCTTCTTGTCCAGCTCGTACTTGACCTTGCTGCCCTTGGGGATCTCGATCACCTGCGGGGAGATGGACGGACGGACGGAATTTAGTTGGCGCGGCGGCCGGAATCGGAATGGATGGTTGGCTGGTGGCGGGAGGAGGAAGAAGAAGAAGAAGAAGAAGATTGCGTACGCAGTTGAAGATTGTGGGCGCCTCCGGGCCGATCTCCAGGTCGTGCCACGGGTGCGCCGCCACCGACCGGCGCGAGATGGAGGACAGGATCCGCTCGTTCAGGGCTGGGGTCTTGGTGGTCTCCTTGGTGAAGGCGGCGGCGGCGACTTCCTGTGAGGGAGCCATGGATCTTGCAGCGAAGCAAAGCGAGGCTGGCGCTCGATCTGATCTGCGAAGATGGAAGTGTGCGGTTTGTTAGTCGTGGCCTGGCAAATCAATCTGGGGGGGCGGCGATCTCCTGCCGGTGGTATGGAGGAGATCTGGCCGAAGCAGAGTATGAGGAGGAAGAGGAGGAGGAGGAGATCACGCAGGAGGGAGACGACGCAACGCAACGAAGCAAACGTACCTGAGGGAGGGAGGGAGGGACTTTGCTTTGAGTTGAATGCTGCTGTGGTGTGGACTCAGATCAAGCTGTGTTGTGGTGGTGAGAGGAGGAGACTCCTCTGCCTCCCTTCTTATAGCGTTGCCTGCCTGCCGCCGGTGCAGGGCATAGGAAGAGGAAGAAGATGAAGATGAGATCGGCGGTGCTGCCTGCGAGATAAGTTGCCGGCGTCAATTAAAATCTGTCTGACTGTCTTTTTCTTTCTTTTTCTGAGGGGCTGTGTGACTGACTATGCATGACGTGCCTCCACGTGGGATGCCCTGATGGCCAGGCCACGTCAACGCCAACACATGCTATAGCATCCTAGAGGAGACTCGATCAGAGCTTCACAAGTTACTGCGTGTGCATGTGTGCACGTTCCGTTGTGTTGCGCTAGTACTGTCACCACGGTGCGGGTGATTTAATTTGAATTGTAATCAGCAATCAAACTTGTATTGAGAAAACGCGTGATCCAGCCAACGCCAACCACCCCAAAAGGTTCACACGGTCTCATTGTTGGTAGGCGGTTTCGTCGTGCGTGCGTCCTTACAGCCGTGTGCCACTGCCGTGCATACAGTACAGTACTCTACTAGTGTACTAGGACGCGCTTTTGTACCAATTTTACCTGGCAGCAGCGTATAGCCGCACAAAAGTTTCGCGCGCTAAAATAATTTTAGAGCGTCACTGTAGTACTTTTAGTGCGCCGGATACAACATTGCATGGTTTAGCAGATGCCAAAAAACACGTGCTAAAAAAAACACACAGTGCAAATATATTTTACATCTATTTGGTATGATACTAGTACATAAAATATATGATATAAAAAACTAGACATCGAACCGATGAACGCACGGTCCAACCGGTAAAAACCTGAACCGGTCCTGTTGTTTAAATATGGGTAAAATTCGCTACGCACGGGCACGCGGCGTCCGTCTCCATGGATCCCGCTCGCGGTGCACTCGGTTCGGTTGGTCAAAACATTTGAATTGTTCTAGTACTATGGCACACGAATCGATGACGGTGCTGCTGCCGGGGTGCATACAGCTTACTACTAGTACTAATCTTCTGTAGTAGTAGCTGTCTCCGTTAAGTAAGACCAACTTGAGTTGAGAAGGTACCAGGCAGCAAGCCTGGTAAGCTATCTCAAAAAAAAAAAAAAAAATGTTGAGAAGGTTGTTGTGCCCGTCAAGATCAAGCAATTTTTTTCTTGAGGAATCAAGATCAAGCTAGTTGTACTACACTAGCCACTAGGACGACGATGCTGCTGATGATTGGGATATCCCGTCCGTCCGTCAGAATATCCATCCTTACTTGTGTTTGTGTATATGAGACTACTGTAGGAGCCACCGACAGCAGCCAATTGCTAGTAGGAGTAGTGAAGATTCAGTCCAACTACTCCGTAGTGATTGATTAACCTTACTCTTTCCCGCCGCGTGTGGGCGGACTCAGCTGACACGCTCACACTCATCCAAGTGAAACCATGCTTGCACTTGCACTGCACCGACGACACCGACACCCTCCAGTCCCGTTAATATTCTAACCACTGGCATCCATCCCCATTCGGATCCCTCTCTCTGTCTCTCTTTCTTTTCCCTCCCTCTTGGTTCCTTCCTTGCGCAAGAATAGAATAGAATGGAATAGAAGAGATGCTTAGCTTAGCATCCACAGCTAGATCAATAATGTGCAGTCCTACCAAACGAATCAGACGATATATCCCCTCGCATATGCCACATTATCAAATAAAATCCTTAAAACACGCTATACGATTCGATTCGCCAGTAGATCTCCCCTCCCCTCCCCAGGGTGCAGCCTGCCTGCCTGCCTGCAAATCAACCATCTGTCTGTCCGTCCGTCCAAGTCTAACGGTTCCACTTGGAAGCAAATCAACCATCTGTCTGTCCGTCCGTCCGTCCAAGTCTAACGGTTCCACTTGGAAGCAAATCAATTAACTGAATCTGCTCTATGACACTCGTAACTTTGCTGCCAGATGCATTAAGGATCGATCGACCTGTCACTGAATCTGAATCTGCTCTACCATGGCTTTTGTGTGTCTGTCTGTCATTCATATACTGAAGCCACCACATTGGAGGCCAGAAACGTGGTACGTCGACGGCCGGATGCTATTGAATAGACTTTGAGAGTTAACCAGCGCCTGATCCAGCTAATTAACCAAAATGAGACCAACACCAATCACATGAACAATCGCACCTATGCATTTTTTTTTCATGTCTGCTGCTGCTGTACGACAAGCAGCGGCAACACTTGGTGTATCTTCACTACTAGAAAACAGACCTTTTGTCCAAATCATTAGTCCCGGTCTGGTTTTGAACCAGCACTAACGTGACCATTAGTCCCGGTTCGGGACGGACATCATTAGTCCCGGTTCGTTCCGGACCTCTAGTCCCGGTTAGTAACACGAACCGGGACTAAAGGGGTGGTGGCAGGCTGGTGTCAGCCTGGGGCCCCACGATCACCTTTAGTCCCGGTTCGGGGCACAAGCCGGGACTATAGGCTCACCTTTAGTCCCGGTTTGTGTCACGAACCGGGACTAAAGATCCCCTACATGAACCCTTCGGCCAGCCCGAGCACACTCCTCCCTGTTTTTCCCCTTCTTCCTTTCCTTTGTTCTTCCCCTTGCTCGAGCTCACCTCCATTTTTGCCAAAATTTGTCAAGATTTGGAGGCACCCCATCCATCCAAGTGTTCACAAAGGTTAGCAACTTTGTCCTTTCATCTCTCATTGCTAGATTAGCTCTTGCAATGCTCTATAAGTATAGTGATTTGTGGGTTTTAGTTTGGGAGTATTTATATGTGGTAGTTTATTTGATTTATATGCAATTTGAGCTCAAATTAACTTCTTACTTTGCATGTGTAGGTGTGGTTTACTTAGTGCCTTCCCGTCCCCATCCTTACCACCGTCGATCGCCCGCACCGTCCCGTCGCCGGCACCACCTTGGTGAGCCTCTTGTTCTTATCCTTTTTATAAAAAAAATGTAGGAGATATGCCCTAGAGGCAATAATAAATGTTATTGATTATCTCCCTGTTCATAATTATGTTTATGTTCCATGCTATAACTGCAATGATTCTCGAGTCTACAAATAAAACGAGGCTTGGAGGGAAACTCATGTGCACGTGTGGGATAATAAACGGTAAAATGTATTCCTAGTCTGGCCTCTAAGACTGGCTCAAGTATTGCATGATGATCCTGTTTTCCTGATCATGGGCATGGCTATGCCGGCAATTTTGAGGGCGCAATGTTGGTAGAACACTTGTGTTGAATCGACCCGATTGATGTTATGCTATGAGATACATTCGTCATAAGTTAATGGTTAATAACACAGAGAAGTTAACGTTTGCATAATTCCTTAGACCATGAGAGTATCGAGTTTCTTCATGCTTGCTTCATGAACTTTGGGGTTTGTTAAACGTCATCCGTAAATGGGTGGCTATTACGGCGGCTTACGGGTTCATGGAAAAGTATGTCAAGTAACTTGATAGCTCAAGATTGGGATTTGCTCCTCCGACGATGGAGAGATATCTCTGGGCCCTCTCGGTGTTACGGTATCCATCATCGTCTGGCCAGACACAGGGTGATTTGATCACAGGGATGCCGGAACACGGGAACGAGAAAAGAGAACAATACCGACAACGAGGTAACTGGCATAGTGGACAAGGTGTTGATCCACGGGGATGCCAACATGTCTCACCTCGGGTATTTGTAACATATCGCGAAGCAACAGGAATAGCACACGGCAACTGGAGGTTCACTCGAATATTCATTCGTGTGGGTATAGGGGTCAATATGGGTGTCCACGGCTCCGATGTTGATCATTGATCGGAAGGGGTTCCGGGTCATGTCTATACTTCACCGAACCTATAGGGTCACACGCTTAAGGGTCATCTATCTGTTGAATACTAGACAGGGAGTCTGAGAGAAAAACACCGGAAAAGTTTTGGACACCGGAAAAGTTTCGGACAGCGGAAAAGTTCCGCAGAGAGGTCACCGGATGAGTTCCGATGAAACTGAAAAGTTGTTTCAGGGGATACCAAAAAGTCAAATTGGTTTTGGCACATGCCTGATAATTCTTGGAGGATGCCAGAATCGTTCTGGAAACTTTTTGGAATTTTCCGGGATGAAAACTGGAAATGTTCCGGAGCTGCCGAAACCGCTTCAGATGCTTTTCGCAGATGAAAATCACTAAACCGGAATTGTTCCGGCTCGCGTTGAAAATTATTTTGGTGGGTACTAGAATTGTTCTAAGCCCACATGAATATTTTCAGTTCGATCAGACGCTGAAAAATGTCGTCGTGAATAGTGAAAGCACTTTTTGGATATTTTTGGAAAAGTGCCTTTTGGGATATTTTCCCAAAAGGTTTCTAGAAGGCTTGGGGGCTAAGAAACCCCCTTGGGGGGCCCCCCAAGAGATGGTGGCCGGCCACAATGGGGCTCCTCCATGGAGCCCCCACTTGTTCCTTGGTTTCACCTTTAGGTCCTTGGGAAGGACTCCTTTCCATGTGGGTTTTGGGTTTTATTGTAAAACCACCCTACCCCTTGGTTTTCCTATAAATAGGAGGTGAGTGGGCTGCCATCTCACACATCCTTACTCTCATACACATGCCATTGCAATGATCTGGCTTCTTCTCTCCCTCCCAGCGAAATAGTTTCGTAGAGCCGAAAGGCTGTCTGGGTTCCGGTGGGAACTAGTTCTGGACGGCGAAGCCCTGCCGGATAGATGACACCGTATGTGTGCAACTCTGTAGAGAGATCGTAGTTTCGGTCTTAGTTCGAGAGTGCCTCCCGAAGGGCTGTCCGTGTGACCGTCCGAGTTTTGGAGGTCCTCCCGAAGGGCTGTCCGAGTGACAGTCCGAGTTTTGGAGGTCCTCCCGAAGGGCTGTCCGCGACACCGTCCGGGGGACTGTGCGACCGCCTCCCGGAGGGCTGTCCGCGGGGCAGATGAGGGTATACATCCTCGCGGTTGGGAGGTTGTAAAATCCTAGCTGCGGGGATCTGCACCGCCGATCGTCATCGACTCTACTTCCGCTGCGCTACGAGTCGGTAACGAAAATGATCAAACCTTGTATGCAGTCTCCATAGTGGTCCTGGGCTGGTGCGTAGGTCGGAAAATTTTTGTTTTCTGCTGCGTTACCCTACAGTGGCATCAAGAGCCGTGCGATGCGTAGATGCAGGTTGCGATCTAGAATACATAGAGGTGTATGGGTGTTGCACAATATAATTAGGTAGTAGATGAGATCTATTGCTGAAAATTATTTGTGCGGGTAGCAGATGAAATCTGTTACCCGATGTTCCTATTGCTTCCCCTGAATTTGCGTAGTCCTGATCTTGACAGCATGGTGGAATCTCATAAAGTTCTGGCAATCCGCGATCCTTTCATGCTGCTCCTGAGTATGCTGATTGACAGATCAACGAAGTGCTAACAGTTTTTTGGGTTCCACCATAGTTGAGAAAGATGGATGTTGCGCAGACGAAAGGGCAATGCAGATATGATCTGCACGGGGGTCACGCGTATGACGAAGTTTAGTATGGGGCTCGAGATTTTATTATCTCGTGTTTCATACACCCTGGAACGTTAATCTAGCAACTTGGATTATCATGCTTGATGATGGACGTTGGTAGCTTCGGTTTGTTTTGAAACCTTAGAAGCCACGTAAAAATAAAATTTTGTATAAACCGATTAGAGGCGTCTAACTTGGTTTTGCAGGATGGTTTGCATGTGCATATGATGTGGTATAGCAGTGCTCATATTAATTTGATTATGTATGAGATGACTATATGATGTAAATTGATTAACATGACCTGCGTGTCATGATTCGGCATGATGGCTGGAGCCATATGATTGCACTTTAATGACCTGCGTGTCAACCTTATGTAATGCACTTATTTTATTAGCTATAAAGATAGCAATATTATCTTGTGCATCGACAAGGTGGTGGCAATCTTCGCGAAGGTGAACACCGATGCGAATGCCGAAGACGAAGAGATACAAGACTTCTCCGTCAGAAAGGGCTATACCATATCATGCTATTATGAATTGCCTGAGATATTTATCCCTTATGATGCACCCTTCTTGATTGCGCGGTAGTCGCCTTTTATTAGGGTGATCTCTCAAAAAAAAATATCAAGTAGTTAGTGTTCTCCCAAGTGTAGCACCGTCACGGCACCTATCTCTTCGGGGTATCACATGGTTGCATGGGTACGAACGATTAGAGAAGTGTGAGGCGGGTGAGTTGATGACCTCGCAGCGAGATCACTTGGTTGTCTTGACGTTCAGGCATGGAAGTCATGAGCTCGGAACACACGCATCGAAAGATGAACAAGAGTCACATAGAGATGTGATTGGCAAAGTTGTCCTACCGATTGCAATTCTCGTCACTTGAGATGGTTGCATCCTTGGCGTTGAATTATAATTTGGATCTTGAATCACTCACAATCAATTATGAGAGATATTGATTTGAGTGGGAGCGCACTATAGAATTAACTTGTTTAATTCTCAGTGCAATTAATTTTGAACACTGTCTAAGTGTGGTTTGCATAATAGTTGTAGAATAATGGCTCGCATTTCCACCTTCCCTATTAAAATTTAATAGCTATTAAATATCTGGTTAAAACTTTACGGTTGGTAACGTAATGTGAGGATTGTCCTCAAGAGTGCCGAGAAGGACTTTGTCCTATCGCATGCTTTCGGTATTCTCCCGCTAATTCTATGGATCATGTGACTCTCGTCCTTCGATCCAAAAGCTAGAATTCTGTTTCAGTCAAATGCAATACGTTTGCTTCCATGAGACCCGAACTTCGTAAGTTTGGATAGTTATGTGATATTCATGGAATCTGAAAATCATTTTCAGAGACAGACAAAGGCTAAAAGATATGAGATATCCAAAGCAATGTTTGTTTGCAAACTATTAGTAAAGGAGTTTACTATGCATTTGACTGATAAGAGAGGGATCCAGAAGAACGCATGTCATATGATGATGGTGAATAAAACAACAACTTAAAGAGAAAGGAAGTGTCCGAAGGGTGTTAGTGAAACTTTCACGCCTAGGAAGTCCGGGGCTAACACCACTCTTAAGTTGGATGCTTCTTCTGAGAGTAGGAGAAATACTGAAAGTTAAACTGTTAGAAGTAAAATGGCAAAAGGATAGAAGACTGGAATATCCAGCTCATGTATGAATGTCATACAATTTTTTGATGTATAGAAGGCTGGTCAAAGATATAGTTCTTGGGAATTATGGTTAAACATGTTAATCACTAATTCTTGGGTATTGTGAGTTAATCACAAAGATACCCGCTCGATTGCACTCTGTTGCAACTCGATGTAAGAACTACTACGGCCTAAAAGACTAGCCAGGAATGAGGTTTAGATACACACAGGGAACATAGTAAATGTTACTATACCTTCCATTAGTGTATTCCTTATGTATTTACTTTCATAATTCATTTTAGAGTTTTACACTCTAGCCCATTGCATAAAGTATCTTGCAAGAAGGTTATTCATAAGAGAACTTTTGATGTTCGATGTTATGAATAACATAAGGGCCATACTTTCATTATGAATGAGATGTATGTTATGAATATTGATATTAATACATTACCTATGTATTTACTTTCATAATTCATTTTAGAGTTTTACACTCTAGCCCATTGCATAAAGTATCTTGCAAAAAGGTTATTCATAAGAGAACTTTTAATGTTCGATGTTATGAATAACATAAGGGCCATACTTTCATTATGAATGAGATGTATGTTATGAATATTGATATTAATACATTACCTCTGTATTTACTTTCATAATTCATTTAGAGTTTCATACACTCTAGCCCTTTGCATAAGGTATTTTGCAAGAAGGTTATTCATAAGAGAACTTTTGATGTTCGGTGTTATGAATAACATGAAGGGCCATGCTTCCATACATGATGGGATGTATGCTATGAATATTGATGGTAATATGATACATCCATAACACTGACGCTAAATGTCGCAAGACTAAAAGAATACCACACAAGTGTGGCACTGCATTTGGTCACATTGGAGAAACCCGCATGGAAAATTCCATTATGATGGATTTTGAAGTCATTTGATTTTGAATCATCTGACACTTGCAACTTTCCTCTGAAAGGTGAAGTGACTGAAATACCGTTCACAGGCCATAAGGAACGAGCAAAGAACATATTGGTGATCATACATTATGATGTGTGTAGTCCAATAAATGTTGTTGCAAGTAGTGGATTTATCTATCTTCAGAAATGACTCAAGTAGATATGTGGATATTTACTTGTTGAGACGTAAGTCTGGATCTTTTTGAATTCATTCATAAGGTTTTCAAAAATGAAGTAGAAGTTGTTGTAACAAGAAAATTATGTTTCTACAATTCGATTGCAGAAAGGAATATTTGAGTTACAAGTTTAGCGAATGTCTGATGAGTTGTGAAAGGGGTTTCATAACTTACACCTCCCGGAGCACCACTGCAAGTGGAAAGTCCGTGAAGATGTAATCGAACCATTTATGACATGGTAAGATCAAAGATGACATAAATAAAATTTGCCACTATCCCTTTTAAGGTGATGCTTTAGAGACTGCGGCTTTTACACTGAAAAGAGCTTCATCGGGTCTGTTGAAATAACGTCATGGTATGGTACGCCCAACCATGTTATATCTTTTCTTAACATTTGGAATATGGGGCTTGTGTAAAAGGTTACAAACCTATTCCAAATCAGACAAGTGCTACTTTGTAGGTTATCCCAAGTCATTGGGTATTCCCCCACCACTGTACCAAGGCAAAGGGTTTTGCCACAAAACGGTATGCTTTTAAAGAGAATAGTTCTCATAAAAGGTCAGTGGGAGGACGGTGCAACTCGACAAGATAACCAGTATCTTCGTCATCAGGTCAAAGGAAAGGAACCTTGGAAGTGATTCCAGGGTTTCCTACCGCGACTGATACGGAAGTCTCTACAATAAAATGTATTGACTTCAGTCGAACTTGCAGCTGAACCACGTAGGCAAGGCTCGTGCAAACCTCTCAGGTGCGCAAACGAGATATTGTTGTTGGACAACAGTATACCTACGATATACAAGGAAGCGGTGATGGGCCCTAACTCCGGAATTGGCTAAATGCCAATACAATCTGAGATAGTTTCCATATAAGTGATTCAAGATTAAGATCTTGATACACCTTTCGGAAGACTTAGAGTCTAACGAATATTTATGGAACTAAAAACTGATACGGATAAAAATGTTTTAACCATAAAGCTCGACTTGTTGCAATAACAAGTTCAAGGAGTTGACTACGATGAGATTGTCTCACCGTAGCGATGCTTGAAGTCGGTTCGGGTTGAACTAGCAATTAATACATATTTCAATCATGAGATATGAAACATGGATGACAAAAGGATTTCCATCTGATGGAAATGAAACCTAGGACTTGTATGTGATACAGTCCAAGGTATTTTGACAGTCCAGAGGATGCTAGTAAGGGTGCAAACTTCAGAGTTCCAGCGATGGACAGAAGAGAGCAAAATGGAGTTGGAATCTTCGTGTTTTGATGAAATGGTCAAAAGGGTTTTGACTTCATCAATGGGTAACAAAGATGCTTGTGATTCAAGAAAGTAAGTGGGAGCATAATAATATTTCTAAAACATTGTGTGCTTGACACATTGTTAATTGGAAGTAAATTTCTTGACACGAATTAAGGACTTCATTTGAAAATAGTTTTTTGATGAAGTGCTTGGGCTATATAGCCTCCATATTAGGGATGATGATCTATGGAGATAGATTTACCTAATAGGGCTAAGCAATGAATACATATTGACAAGATGCTAAAACCTTTTAGCATTTAAAACGCCAAGGAGTGATTCTTGCCGAAGTCACATGGAAAGAGTTTTCGCAAGACTCAGTGTCCCAAAGCACTGATGAGTGAAATACATGATGGAGATTCCACACACTCTTGTGTTTGGATTAATCATGTATTCCATGGTATGTAAAACAACCAGATATGTCCAATACTCCAAAGTTGTTGCGAGTATAGATACCATAGTGATCAAAGTACTGATCATGGGACAACAGTGAAAGATGTCATTGAGTACTAGAGCGGAGATCATGAAGAGTTCGTTGTAAAAGGTTACATCGAAACAGTCTTCCGATTCTCTTTTTTTTTCTAATTCGCACTGGATGTGCCGGGTTGGTTGCCCGAAGATCCCACTCTCTTGCTAAACCATTACATGACGGAGAAGTCCATTCTCATCATGATCGATCCACGTCCTACCATAGTGCCCGGAGAACCTGCTTCTAGAAGATTCTATAGTGATCCACTGGAATCGGCCTCGGGTGACGCCTCCCTAGTCGTCGAAAGATTTCATCCCTCGCTCGGTCGTTAAGGTGGGGTGAAAACTGCAATTAATGCTCTATCTCCGTCATAGAATATGGGATACTCACTTTCAATGGCCTCGCATCCCCAGAGCCTCAGACTGGCCTGCCCTTCCAATCGGGGTTATAACGGGTCCGGTATCAGCAACACCAGCCAATCGTGTTGGTACGGTGGGTTCCCCATACCCACTATTCGGAAAAAAAGCTTGCCATAGCAGCTCAAACCTCCGATCGGGAAATGGGAGTTCTAACCGGTCCTAACCCCAATTCCAAACAAATTGATTGGACCGAGGTTCGTGCAGGGAGAGAATAGAAACTAATAACGATGGAGCAAGAAAACGGATGCGCTAACGCGCAACGGCTTTCGCGCTAGTTGCTCAATCCGTTGCTTGTTTGGTTCGAGGTTGAGCTCACCCGCCGCCCTACGTCAGTAGTCTTCCTAACTTCTATTCCCTTTTTTTTTTGCTCTAAGGTAAGGTCCTTCAAGAACAGCATTGCGGTCGCAACGGGGCTCTGGGTGAATATTGTCCGCCCGTATGAGCCGGGCTGTGAATATTTATAGGTCGGGGTCTTTACTGAAAAACCACAATACTACACTACAACAATTTGAAGAAATCCGCAAGTGACTCTAATTTGAATTCACTAGTCGTGTTGAGTTTTTTTTATTTCAATATAACAAATCTGCCAATCCCGATATTCCGACATTTCATTCTGGTCCAGTGTCCATTCCTGAATGAAAGAAATGAGCTTTTTTCTGCGCCCCTTCACTCACTTCTGAATGACTCCTTTAGCACTCTCTTTTTTATATCAAAAAATAGAAACAGTTTACCTTTACCATACCTTCCAAGCAAGAGTGTTTTATTGCAAGATTCAGTTATTACTGAACAAAGAGAAATTCTCATTATAAAGTATGAGATCAATTCGGAAGCACTTTTTTCTTATTCTAGCAGACGGAATTGAATTGGTCTAATTTAGGACTTTCCAATCGATTTTTATCTTACCTAATTCTATCTACGCCCAGGGGGTAGGTACGTCGCAAGCTCTGGGCAGCTATCTTATTCAAAAGAATCTCGCTCCCTAAAAGGTTGCCGATACCATACCTCTATTGAACCCTACTGGATCCAATTGTTTAAGTGTTTAGTCGAGAGGAACCACATTGACACCATGCTTGTGCTAAGCCACAGCTCCATCAAACTAATCTGGATTTCTTCTTGTTTACGAATAATGGGGCATCTGCCTAACCCTATCAAACCTCTCTGCAACTACTTCTCTCTGTTCTCAGCAGCCCGAAGGATTTTTCTAGTCTCAAAGTCCTATTAGAACTCCCGCGCTTGCTCCTTTGGAGACAAATGGATCCGAATTTCGGTAAGATAATACAAGAATCGTATTTGGTTGGGTTCTAACTCTGCTGTTCAGTCTGGCGCGGGTGTGATACCGGTGAAGAAGCGAGTAGTTGACAGTCAGGGAAGTAGATTCCTTTAAGGAGAGAAATTCATTGGTTTAGCCGTTAGGCGGAGCTTCTTTACACGCCGGTAGCGGAACAGCCCAGGCAGCTTAACGTGCTCTTGGCACAAAGGTAATAGAATGGGAGTCTGACGACACCCGGTACTCGGGATCTCCTGCTTGAAGAAGCAAGGAATTTCAATTACTCAGCCGTTGAATAAAATAAACTAGATACCCATGTTTCCAATATTTACTTCTCTTTACTTGCAGGACCTGGCCTAAGCATAAAGTAGATTTGCTGCACAAGCTCAAGTGGAGGAGGAAGCAGGGGTGGCGAACAAAATGTTGGTATGGAAAAGATCTCTTGCTCCCCCCCTGAAGGGTTCTTAGATTACCAAGTAAGGGAGGGAGGTAGGTACCATGGTTTCCTTCTTTTATGGAATACCAGTAACGCGAGTAAACATTTAAGTGAGAAGTTAGGTAAGCGTTGCCAATGGCCAAAGCCTTTACTCTTGACTTCTTGACTATAGTAATAGTAAATAATGTCACTAGATTTCGGCATAAATACTAGCCAGGTACCATTTCCCAAACTTGATTTCCTTTTTATGCACCTGTTTATGCACCTGGGTCATTGTTCACGAACTAAGACGGCTTAGCCGCCTTTCTTTGGGCCGTATGAAGGAAGTACTTCAACGAATGGGTAGGTTGCCAACCCAACATTATAGGCGGGAAGTTCTCCTTTCTCCAAGTATGCTCATTAGACCGATAGGTGAGTAGCTAGTATAGTAGTAGTAGCCAATACTAAAAACCGATAGTAGAAGGGTCGGTGGATGGCCCTTGCGAAAGTGGCCACGCCGCATCCCTTCAGTAGCCAATCCTTTTTCTCAACGATGCAGTTCGCTTGGAACATGGCACAAGGTGTGACGTTCCGAGCGGTGGAGGACAACCTGTTTGTTGTTCCAGTTTTCTGCCTTGGCGACTGGCAGAAGCTCATGGAAGAAGGGCCGTGGCTTTTCCGCAACCATGGCGTGTAAAGAAGCCTTACGACGGGATGGCTAACCCGCGATCTGTGGTTCTGAACCAGATTCACGTCTGGTCGCAGATTCATAAGATCCCGGAACTGTTCCGCCTGGAAAACCTGGTGCGGGATCTGGCTAATAAGAAGCAACAATAGAGAATCTCGCCTAGCTCGAGGCTGCGCCTCAGTGCCCTCTGTAAGTACTTTCTAGTAAAAAGAACTACCATTCAAAGCACATACCATTATGGCTAGCTAAAACGAAAGAATGAGAGTACAAGGTATGGGTCTACGCTTCCAGCTTGCTCTAGAAAAACTGAAATTGGATCTCTCTCTGGTGGGAGCCTGCCAAGCAGGAAAGCTTGTTATAGTCGCGTTTTATTCATCTCTTCCCCTCTCCGCAGGCAATCACTATAACTACTTCAACCTTCTTCCGTGGTTGTGGTTCAGGAAAAAACAGTGGCAAGAAATGTTGATTTCCCTTTAACGGGTGTACAGGACCCGAGAAATATGCAGGTTTCTAATAGTGCTCACTCCAGTGGGGTCCCGGCACAGTCCGAATGGAAGTTCATTCATTGGAGTAGTGCCAAGCAAGAAAGTGCTCAAAGGCATCATAGTTCATAGGTATTAACAGGATCCTTCTTGCATCAATTGGATTGAAAATTGACGTGATTAGCTGCTCGTCCCAAGTACCCGAAGCAGGGTCAATCAACTCATTTACCTTTGTGAGAAGTGTACCTCCCCTTTCCGTAGTGATTTTACTATTGGGACTTCCTGGAACCCAAGGGTCGTTCCATATGTTAATTTGCTCTCCTGTTCCAATTCTCCTAATGTGTCTACGTTTATATGCATATCCAGCTTTACTGCACAAAGCCCCGGCCCTGACCTCTTATTTTTGATTGAGTGAATGCATTAATAAGCCACCAGAATGTTATCCGTTATTAAACGGCCGGGTACAACAAAAGCACTCTGTGTTTGTGAAATTACCTCATCCAGTACTGTACGGAACTGAGATATTTCCTGCGGGGATCTCACCTTTGGGATTAAAACAATAACAGTTCTATTAATGATCTCTGGGAGGTAGCCGCCGTTTAGGAAACCAAGGACTGCAGCCGTTTTCTCGCAGAGCCGAGTCGGGCTAGTAAGAAGTAGCTACTTTATGCAGCTTTGTATCTGGTCCGGGACCTCATCATAGCAAACCATCTACGCATTTTTTAAACCAATGGTCAAGCAAACAACTTTCCTCAGCCTTCTTTTCTGGTTGATTGAGCAAGCCCTGAGACCGAGAGGGATGCACTCCTGCATGCAAAGGAAGAGAGGTGTATAGAATAGAGCCGAGAATATCACCTAGAACGTGCTTTTGGTACCATGGAACGCAGTCCCTGTGACCCTATAACCGGCGGATCGATCCTTGTAGGCAGCCACTCCATTGGTTGAGATGCATCTACTGTCTCATCTTGGCTATCTACTAGCAAACCGCCCACAGGTTCTTGCATAGTATCACGAGTCATGTTAACCTCTCCCTCCTGGTGCTGAAGAATAGAAAGAAGCCAAACCCACCAGGACTTCTCCTCAAATCAGAAAGAGATCCGCCCACAGATTGGCAAAACCACACTCCCCCGTTTCCAGCTTAGTGAGGGGATTCCTTTAATGCTTTCCCTTCAAGGGAAAACCTCTGAAAGAATTTCCATATTGACCTTGGACATATAAGAGTTCCGAATCGAATCTCTTTAGAAAGAAGATCTTTTGTCTCATGGTAGTCTGCTCTAGTCCCTTTACGAAACTTTCGTTATTGGGTCCTTCTCCTGTTGCTTGATTCACATGGCATCATCAAATGATACAAGTCTTGGATAAGAATCTACAACGCACTAGAACGCCCTTGTTGATGATTCTTTACTGCGACTGCATCCAGCTCGAATAATGCGATATCTCACACCGAGTTCAAAGATACTTAACCCTTCCTCCTCTTACTAATACTACAGAATGTTCTTGTATGCCCAATACCTGGTATAAGCAGTGATTTCAAATCCAGAAGTGAATCGTACTAATTTCCTTTACGTAAGGCAGAGTTGGGTTTTGGGGGTTGATAGTGGAAAAGTCGACAGAGAAGGATCAGCATATCCTTGTTTAAATAGGTCCACTAGACCTTAGCTACTTAATTTCATGGTATTTAGCACGGACGATAGAAGATTGGAATGATGGTATCAATGTGCCGCATTGAAATGAGAGTGGCTATATCGCTATCAATCAAGGTGGGACAGATCAGCCATCTCCACAGATTGCTAGTTTGCTGAAAACAATCCAGCTTTTGCCAAAAGAAAGCCAAACTCTCATCCAGATGCATCTCGATTCACATTTCTATATGATAATATGCACGACTGATTCTCGTATCTGCTGATACAAGAGATTCTTTCAAAAGATAACCCTAACCCCTGGGTGGGCGAAAGATGGAGACAATACTGCCGTTGAAGCGCAAGAGTGAGCAGCAGTCCGGTCAGCCCTTGCTTTCTCAACTTGAGCAGGAAACTTCCAACCAAATAGGAGGGAGGGGCACTCTCAAATAGGAATGCAAACATAAAACGCGTGCTCTTGAGTGTCAATTCCTCTTCTGACCGAAGTGAATAACAAACATCCCTTCCATCTGGACACTGAATAATGAGAGAATCGTAGAAGTTATCGGAATCCGGGGCTAGAGTCTTTGGCTGAACATCCACAGATGATCGATTCCCTGCGCTAGCAAGTATTGGATTGGAGTGGGGGTTAGTTGGCTCACCATATGGTATAGATCGATAGATATATTTGATAGGTCCTATAACATGGAGATGGAGATAGCCAAGCCCCTTTCTCGAAAGGCAAACCCTCTTTATCATCCAACACAGGATCTCCCTATGGAATACCACCATTGTCTTTCTCCATCTCACTCGTATATATCGGTATAAATAGCTCAGCTCACGAAATAGAGCGAGCAAGAGCTCGAACTTGGTAGGAAAGTTCGGATAAGTCGACTCGACTCCTTAGTGCAGCGTACACTTGCTTCAGCAAAACGAGGCTCATCCATTTGTTTTGATCCGAATCACACTCTAGACCAGCTCTTCTTATAGAGAAGGAACTCCACTTTGACAGTCATACGAGAGGGAAGAGACTCAAAGTTGATGAGAATAGTCGATTTGACCGGTATCACGAATAGCAGTTTTAGTAGAAAAGGGCGTTGATGATTGAAAGGATTTCTCCTCGAACCACTAGTAACTATGTCAGCTTTTGTCATTCTGATGATACTGAATCGGATCAATATTTGGAATAACAATATCTGATCTATCAAATCGATTCATCATCGAGAATGGAATAGTATAACATAGGAATTTGATCCAAACAAACTCCGAATTGGGATTTCTTATTGGATCAGGAATCCCATTGCATTTTTCATCCTTTTCCATTTTTCTTCTTTCAGGCAGTTTTGGCTCGCAATAAAGCTAGGGTCCTGATCGAGCAAGACTACGTCCTATCTATCTACCTCTCCAAACACAATATCTTGAGTACCTATGATGGTGACTACATCTGCTGGCATGTGATGTTTGGACATAGAATCGAGTCCTTGTGAATGGGCAAAGCCAGGTGCTCTTATTTTACAACGGTAGGGACGATTACTCCCATTACTGACAAGAAAGACACCAAATTCACCTTTAGGTGCTTCAACTGCGGTATAGGTAGAAGGAGCTGGTACGGAAAAACCTTCATCCTTCACCATCATCATCGATGATGAACGTGATAGGCAACTCGCCACTACGAACCTTTCTTTCGGTCTTGACCCAGTCTACCGTCCGAAAGTAGTACCTAGAGCTGCGTCCATCACGCAGAAGGCCCTCATGCACAACCCAAAGCTTGTCCGGGTCATTGAGGTCTCCTTCTTTATGGAGGAGGGTCGACGCCGCGAGATCCGTGGCGCTTTCCTCCGCGAAGTGATAGCGGAAGAGCGAGCTAACATCGAGATTCTTTAAAAGATTCCCAATCTTATTTTGAAAGTCCAAAACCAGGGCAAGGCGGTCTGATTCTTCCATTGTGAGCGGGCGTTCCTCGGGAAGAGTTACAGGAGCCCCCCCTCCCCGCGGGAGAAATGGGGCGACAGCACGCGCTAAATCATTGTCTTCGAATAACATAACATTCAGACCACTATCACTACTAGTGGCAGGAGCACTCTCGTAGCTGCTATATGAGGAAGCGAAGACGAGTGCTTCCGTCGCAAATAAAGGATCCAAGAGAAGCAGGAATAACTTGACCGTTAAAAAGTACAACGATAGCGAAAAGATAAGAGTATTAATTACTCTTGGAAAATACAAATAAAAATAAATATATAAAGTGTTATAGAACACAGTTAGGATAAGAATATTCCGTCTATTAAGGAGGATTCCCCGAATACCTAAAATAGAGATGATCATAGAAAAAGTGAAATATTTTATAGGATCCGTTTCGGAAACATGGAATGTCAGAGAAATTCAAATTATGTGAGGCTTAGAAAGAAGTCCTGCTCGGCAGAGAAGCCACGCTGCCGGGGTGGTCCTGTCACCCGGAGAAGTTCTCTTTGTCTTCGAGCTTTTATTCCTCAATCCACTTATTCGTTCCCTTCTTTCATATACCTCCCCACCAATAGATAGAGACAAATGGGAATAACCGAACCACGTCTACAAAATGCCAGTACCATGCAGCTGCTTCAAAGCCAACGTGATGCTTCTTGGTCAGATGACCAAGATATTGGCGAATACCACATACGATCAAGAAAAGAGTACCTATAATCACATGAAAACCATGAAAGCCAGTTGCTAAGAAAAAGGTAGAACCATAAATACTATCCGAAATAGTGGAGGGTGCTTGGTAATATTCCATTCCTTGAAAGCCAGTGGATACTAGAGCCAGTGAAACGGTTGCTACTAAAGCGTAAACTGCTCGTTTTTCCTTCCCCGCGAGTATAGCATGATGAGCCCAAGTTACGGCAGCTCCGGATGAAGGGAGAATAGGGGTATTAAGAAGAGGGATTTCCCAAGGATCTAAAACCCCAATCCCTTTTGGGGGCCAAATACCTCCGATCTCTACCGTAGGTGCCAAAGAAGAATGAGAAGAAGCCCAAAAAAAAGCAAAAAGGAACATAACCTCCGAGACTATGAAGAGAATAGAACCATATCGAGGTCCTAATTGTACAGCTTTTGTATGATGCCCTTCCAACGTGGATTCACGTAGAACATCCCGCCACCATACGAACATGGTATAAAGGAAAAATATTAGGCCCAAACTGAGAAGTGTTGCACCCCCTTGAAATGAGTGCATGTACATCACACCTCCTACGGTGGTTGCCAAAGCTCCGAGTGAACCCGAAATAGGCCATGGACTTGGATCTACCAAATGATAAGAATGCTTCTGAGATTCAATCATAAACCACTTTGCCCCGGTTGTATGTAAACCCCCCTTCACCCCCATCCCCTAAAGTGGTAAAGAAGGAGGCTCTTTTTTGTCTCATTAGGACAAACAAATAGGAAGGGATAGTTCTTTCATTGCATTGATAGAAGTCAAACTTCTATCAAAAGATCTCTCTATTATTTAGAGAAAAGAGTTGGCGTGGGTTCTACCAACGAAACGAATAAGTTTTGGATTGAGATTTCACATAAGCATTGCACAATGATCCGCATTAGGCGGGGAGCAGCAATGATACCGCCGGCCAGGAATAAGTACCTATCCCTTACGGGAATCGAACCCGTGTCTTCGACATGAAAAGACGATGTCCTAACCTCTGGACGAAAGGGACCAAAAAGCTATTTTTCATATACTTAAGAGAATAGAAGTGGTTCCTTTTCTTTCTATACGAAATTCGACGATTTCGTTTGTGTTCATGTTGGCGATTTCAGATGTGAATGAGGCCGGTCGTCTCCCCTTCCTACGGGTTCCCCAGTGACACATCAACCACGCCCCTTCCTTTTCTCCGATCATAAATAACCTGATCTCTTTCTTTCTAATTCATCCCCTTCTTTCTAATTCAAAAAAGAAAGGGGGGGGGGGCGGTAAGGCAGGCTCGCAACTTACAAAGGGCACTCGCTGCTCGCAGGCCTGCTCTTTCTATTATGATTTCTATGTCTATGAAAGCTCCTTTGACTCCAGCCCCATAAGTTATTCTTTCACCTGCACCAGCTCTTGGTCTTTGTCCAGGACAAAGATCTCGCAATAGTGGAATAAGGAAGTGCAAGTTGGCGATCGAAGCAAAGGAAAGATCAAGCCGAAGAGGATACCTGGGGCCATCTAAGACGGCTGTAGTAAATAGCTTACACGACTGATCAGGCTCATCAACCTATGGAACCTCACGCTATGTTGCTATGATTCTTTTATCACGAAAGCATGTCGGGCGAAGGAATAAAACGCGTACAACACTAGCAAGAAGAGACTTGCCAAAGAATTCGATGCCTCACAGGATCCTGCAAAAGCAGAGTCCAAAAAAGCACGAGTCGGGTCGGCGGTTTCAGATTCAGATAGTTCAGTTCAATCATCATCTGACACCTTTCGGTGCCATTCCTTTTGAAACTGGCGTTTCTTTTGTAAAATAATTCGATGCCCCTGCGGAAAACCGAGTCAAGAAAGAGGTAAGGGCCGGGTCAGAGGCGGAACAGACATTCAAAGCAACCGAACCATAGATCCAGCTTTGCAGGACAAGCATAACGAAAGTAAGCATTTGGCCAGACATTCAAATAAACCCTATATCTAGAAATCCATCATCCCTGTTTGAACGGTCTAAGCATCATATCTTTTTCTTTTCACTTCCGCTGCATCGTCCGGACATCAGAAATAGCTGCATTAGCAGCATCTCGCTACAACTCCCTTGGCAACCCTAGCACCAACAGGAACAACTCAGTTCAAGCTAGCAACAACTAACAATTTCTACTTCCTCGAACAAGAGCTTGCTTTTAGTTCACGTTAGCTACATTCGTTTTAATAGAAAGATGGGAAAGGCTAGGTTAGCAGAAGACTATGCTTGTGCCACAAACTTATTGCTTCGGAGAAGCATTTCTTCAATGAATCTTACTCAGTACAGTATTCATAAGGGACCTGTATCTAAATATTCTGTTCTAACATTCCTATTTTGGTTGGAAGTTTCTCAAATGAAAGAGCACAACCCTTTCCATCACTTCTCTACATACTCGCATTCGGAGCTAGGAGCAGAGAAGAGAAGTCAATCGGAAGAATCGTAAAAGCCTGGAGCTCAAACATTGCGTTCTACACTTTACTTTTGTTTTGTATCTCTGAAACAGGAGTGAAAAGAAATCAGCTCATCCACCGCTAACTAAACAGGGCGAAACTAGCTCTTCTTTGGTTTCCCTGGGTCCAAGTTGGGGCAAAACCTGCTCTTTTCCCGAAAAAAGTCTATCGTACTAGGTGGCGCGACACGCGACATAGGTAGTAAAGTAGTGATTTTGGGCCCAATTCATACTTCTTTTTTGATTGGAATTCTTATCCTAGCTCGGCCTACTCGCGAGATGTTAGCCTTCAGCCTGATTACATAAAGCATAGCACTTCTGATCGATTTGAATATTCCATTCCCTATTTCCTTGAGCGCTTTCACCATTAACCCATGGGTGCCAAGACCATCCCCCCCGGCTCTTTCTTCTTCTACTTCATATAATAGAACACAAGGATCGAACCTACTTTGCTTTAAGTCTGTTTACTTTTTAACGCCGTCTACGGAGAGACAAGATGAGAGAGGAGAGAGGAAGCTGAACGACAAGAGCTGACGAAGTCCAATCAAGCTGAGGCCTGGAAAGAGTTAAGAAAAAACACCTTCTACCTGCATTCATGGGTGCTCCACGATAGATTCCACATCAAGATAGGCAAAGCGGGATAGAGCTCGTTTATTACCTCAAAGAAAACAAGAAACAGGTCTTTTCTAATCACGGAACACGAGAATAGCATGCACGGGAGAAGGATTTAGGGAAAGGTACACGCTGCTTTTTCGGAGTCTATAGGGGAAAGGTACACGATGATTTTTCGGAGTCTATAGGGGAAGATTCCACCAGCCCCAATTGCTTTGGGTGAGAGATCGAACCTCCACTCGTTTCTGGTTTCTGCTTTCTCCCTAGGGAAAGAAGATATGATACTTTTCGAAGAATGCAATCCCCGCATTCCGGCCCTGCTCTGCAAATCAACATCTGAAGATCTACGGGTCACCATAGTCTTCTGATCCACTAATAAGATTCCGCGCTCGAGATGATGTGATCTGAACGAAAAGATAGATACATCCGAGCTGCCCAAGGATATGGTCTGGGTACCGATCTGCTAGGATAAGGGGGAGATCCTAGTACTCAAAAGGCTGGGTAAATTTCAAAATTAAGCGGAGGAAATCCACCAATAAGAGAGTAATAGAAAATACTGTTATCATGAATAAATTCTTTCAATCCATTAAGTATCTTCTTAATTCGTTATACAATAGAGACGGGGAAAAACATGATGATAAAAAACTCCACAATAATAAGAAATCCAAGAAAAAAGATATAACGGATGAGGAAGGAGCTAAAGAACCTATCAACAATGATGCATCTAGTGGCAGTAATGATGCATCTACTTCTACTTCCCCTAACCCTAATGATGGTTCTAGTTCCACTAATGATGGAACAAATCCAAATGTGAAAACTAGTGCACCTAAGCACGACGATCATGGTATAATCCACCATTTTATATGGGGTGGTGGTAGTTCAAACGGCGGAGATAGTTCCAACAGTGGTTGGACTTCCTACTTTAATTCACCTATTGATAGATTTGTGAAAAATCGAAAAACATTTACCAATTTAGATCAAAGAGGTCTAAATGGTTTTATTGCAAAAATAATAGGGTTTATAGGTCCAACAACAATTGTGCTTCCATTCTTTTATAACAGTTGGATGCCGAGGATAGGTTTGTTTTCCATGTTTGTTAGAGAGCCACACGACTTTCAAATAGGAGTTAGCGTACGACCATATACCACGTTTCACAATTATGGAACTCTAGTTATGGAATATGTATATATAAAATATTTGTTCCACGCTCAGGTAGGCTGGCGACAATATAAATGTATGTATATATTTGATAAGTTTAAAGAAATAAATGATTCGCTAGGTTTGTTTTTTATCGATAATATTTACTTAAGGGATACTTTTGACGCTATTCAGCGATTCTCACATAGCGGTCTTGGTTTGAAATCCCTTTTGAAACGTGAAATCATAAACAAGTTGGTTGAAGTAGTAATACCATTTTCTGATGAGAATTCTAAGTCGTATGTGTACGGTTATTTTGCTTTTCTAGTATATGCAGGGTTATTTTGTACTGTCTGGTATAAGTATATACCTTGGGATCCATATATAAAACCTGCTGATTTAGCTCCACCATCACTGGATGTATTTAACACCTATCATGCCGATGTCATGGGTTATAAGAAGGTCACATACCTGATTACTAAGGACATTGTCCAAACAAACTATGGTAGACATCTTTAAACAGCCATCATTTAACGAAGTAGTAAATTCGAATGACTACAACCTTGATCAATCTGATCACAAAGTGAGTTTTTCATGCTTATGCACTGGTATCATGGTTTCTATGTTGTTAGTAACAAAAACACTTCTTCCACATTAAACAGTACTGCATAGATACAAGTTTAGCACAATGAATTTCTGAGTTATTTCACACAAGGAATTTACAAGCTAATGAAAATAAATAGATTTATAGGATATCTATCTAAATACGGCTCCTATCGTTTAAGGTTAGTAAATACATACTAGGAAATGCTCTTCAGGGATACCAGAACTGGAAGATCCTGTCAAGGGGAAACAGGACCTTAATAAGCGCCATCCCGAGACTTGGACTCGAGGGATGGTAAGATCAATAGGAGAAGGAGATATGATACAATTACTATGATCAGGATACCTTATATGAGCCATACTTATCCAGGGAATCAATCGCGTGAGGGTGTTGTTGATAGAGGGAGCTCTGGCCAGGAGAGGCTAGAGCGAGTGATAGCAACGGAAAGGTAAGATCAAGAAGGAAACAAGGCTTAAGAGGACCCTAATGCACCAATACTTTAGGCATTCCAACTTCCAATACATACTTATCATGGAATGAAATCCAAGAGGAGCAAGCATATCACTGAGAATAGCTAGCTGAAATCAAGGATGCTATCACAATATTCAATGGAATCGTTACATCGGAATAAGATAGACCCGCTTCGATGCTGTATTCAGTATGTCAGCTAGGAGCCAGAACTCACTATGCCATAGTCATACAATCAACCTGTGTATTAACAGCAATATCTAGACAGGCAGGATGGATTAATTATATTGATGGCCAAGATAAGGTGCTCAAAGGGGAAGCACTCTTCATCAAGTAATGACCCCTGGGGGCGGGTACTGCGAAAAGAAAGCAACGCATAAGCTCTTGTTCCTGATACGGTTCGAAAGTAGTGCAAAGAAAAGCGGTACTTCGGTCGGAAAGAAAGCTGGAGGAGGGTTAGTGCTAAAATCTTCTTGTTCGGATGGTTGAGAGAAGGAGGTGTGTCCTGTGGCGGATACACCGATTGATCGAGACGCCTCAAGGCCACCGGAGGGAGAAATAGTGATAGCAACGCTTACAAGGAATGCTGGGATAAGTTGGGAAGAAGGCAAAGATACTGGCGACTAGATCCTTGTGGCAGATTGGAAGATACCGATATCTCTATTTCAATTTGTTGACTGATGGTTTAAGGAAATGGCAGTGGTCCAAATCTTGCACATTTACTGCTACTTCTATGTATAAGTTCCTTGCTCAGGTGTGGCCCAGCTTTCATATCTTATTGGGATAGCTACATTGCCCTGGCCTGGTATTGCGAAGGAAGGAAACACCTTGTCCGAGTCAGGCGATGCTAAAGGATGGATTAAAAAACTCATGGATGCTATCTCTGTTATTGCTGCTTAATGCCCTATTTATACCGATCTAGCTTATAGCTGGGATTTCTAGAAAGATAAGCTGATGCAGCCCTCAGGGATGGAGTGCCTAAACTAACCTTCCTGAACAGAAGTAGCAGAGGTAGAAGATATGTAAATCGTACCATCAAGGGGAAATGCACTATTGTTATGCTTGGGCCAGGTTAGCTGATCAAGGGAATATTCCTATCGGAAGAACAATCAGAAAATAAGGAGATAGTCAGTTGGCACTTTTCACACAAGAACCGCTTTTCGTATTAAGCACGGGAGTCGTAAGGAAAGACCTATGCGTAGCTATCAGAACGAATTAATGAACGAAATAAACGAATTCCGGTGAAACCAAGGCGAATTTATGAGCCAGCAGTGGGAAAAAGATGCCAAGTATTGAGATGCAACATTATGAATGGTGCGATCCGAAGTCTTACTATTTACTCAAAATTGACTCAAATGGTTGACTGAACTTCACAGAGGACTAAAGCCGGGAACTTAAACTAATGGTTTTGCCTTTCCACTTCCCAATTGACTCTCATAAAAGGCTAGGCTACCTCTTCACATCGCACCTGATCCCGAATCATGTGCTCTGTTCAGGGGATCAATAGTGGCTATTAAGCTTTTCCCTTTCTATATATTCTTGAGAATAAGTAAATACCATCCTTTTTCCTATCAGCATCTCTCTATCTGACAGTAAATATTGCTTTCAATCGATCAGGCACTAGGTTATTAAAGTATGGATATGCCATATAATAAGGGAAAAGGCCTCAAGTTTTTTTTAGCGCAAAAGAAAAGCCGATTCCAAATTTTCTATTTCCCGGCAAGTCTATGAGAGTCCTATTACGGATCCTCTGATCTTTAGCTTGAATGGTCGTGTTTTTATATAATTAGGTCTTTCTTCTGAGCTCTTCTATTACGGTACGGAAAAATCAAACCTATCACTCTCAAAGAATGGGTAAAAAGAATTCAAGCTAGGGGAGCCTACACTCTCTAACTACCTATACTACGCCCCCATTGATTGGAAACCCTCGGGGAAAATGATCCCATAAACAAAGGAATTATACAGTACGAAATAGCAAAAAAACAGACTAATTCGATTCTAAAAAATCGATAATAGATATTTTATTCTGCTCAAATTGTCCCGACAAGGAGAGATATTCAATATTTGAATCAGATTGGATTTCGTAGTATACCAATGTGAGCCAAACTATTACTATTTCATCTAACTTGAATAACCAAGGACTGAATTTGACTATGGATTCTGATAACTCGAGAAGTTTTTATTTGGTTATGATCCAAAAAGAAAAAAGAAAGGTTTAACAAGCCATGAGAAAATAGAGTAAAGTAACCATACGTTCTGTTTGCATAACGTGTATACGCCACGCCATACAATCGAAATAGAAACATGGGACGATTCCAGAATTTTGAATAGATCCGTGGGGATGAGAGAAGTTGTTGTTGAGAAATATGAAATTGGAAAGAAAGTCAAACTCCCTATGGAACCTGTGATCGGTTGTACCTGTACTTTAGTGATACGAAAACTCGCTATTCACTCAGTTTCTGGTCAATAATAAGATTATGTAGGAGAGATGGCCGAGTGGTTCAAGGCGTAGCATTGGAACTGCTATGTAGGCTTTTGTTTACCGAGGGTTCGAATCCCTCTCTTTCCGTTTCTGTTAATTCACCAACGTTACCGACCACAATGAAATTTCTAGTAAGAGGAAAATCCGTCGACTTTCTAAATCGTGAGGGTTCAAGTCAAGTCCCTCTATCCCCAATAAAAAGCCCATTTTACTTCCTAACTATTGTACCAACCTCTATTTTTCATTAATGGTTCAAACAAGATTCACTATCTTTCTTATTCTACTCTTTCACAAACGGATCCGAACAGACTTCTTTGGATCTTATCCCATTCATACAAATGAACATATTATATTATAGGCAAGTAATCCCTATTATTAAGTAAGTCATTCACAATCCATATCATTATCCTGATATTTACTAAGTCCAATTTGAGAATACTTTTTTCTTTTTTAGTCCCTTTAATTGACATAGATACAAGTACTCTACTAGGATGATGCACAATAAATAGTCAGGATAGCTCAGTTGGTAGAGCAGAGGATTGAAAATCCTCGTGTCACCAGTTCAAATCTGGTTCCTGGCACAGAAAAAAGGATCTACCGAATAGGTATTGATACAAATTACTCGAGATGGATTGGGATACATATTCGTTAATAATCTAGATGGAGTATGATTTATTCATCTAAGTAGAGAAATCTCTAAATAGAGACACTTCTTTATAGAAGGAAATCTTTCCCGGTAGAAGGTTCTCAGTAATCAGCAGTGGGAATAAGCCCTTCCAGTCTTTTTCGCCAAAGAAGGTTTTGGAGGAGGAACCTATGGGAACGGCAGTCCTGCATCGAGATTATTAGTTGCTTACCGCTGCACATTTTATCAAGATCAACCTGTGGGAATAGCCATCCCTTCCTTACCAAAGAAAGAAAAAAGGAATAACGCGGTCTGGTTTACAAGTAAGAAAGAAATAGGATTAACAAGGGTAAAGGTGACGTTTTAGCTCTTCGTTCCGCTCTTGGTTTACAGGCTTTGTTAACCGGACCGGCAGGTGTATAAAAGGGGGAAGTTTCTGGGTGGGTTTCCCTATTAAGTCAGCACCGGATCAAGATTGGAGACCCACCACAAGCAGAGAACAAAAAGCCTAAGAGTGGTGACCAACCATCTGCAAAAGGAGTAACAGAGCAAAGCGGAGACGAGAAGGGGGAAGAAAAAAGGTTCCTAACTCATTGGATAGCTTAATCTATTGGTCAGGGATCCCATCTTGACTTTATTTAGGTGCCTAGACTTTTCGGGGCATAGGGTAGATTTCACAGTCCTTTAAGTGAATACGCCTTCTCTTTATGTATAGAGCTCTTAAAGAATGGATCAGCTCCTAGCGAAAAAGTCCAAGGTCTGAATACCAAGAGCGGTCAAACACAGTGGTGAACCACAAGAACTTAAAGCTAGAGCTATGGGTAGGAATCGTAGAAAACACCCAGAGTGTATCACGGCTTTGAAGCAGAATAGAGTGAAATGTCTTCCATTCATAGTAGCCGATATAGAGATTTAGTAAATAATGTGCATGTACCTTATGCAGCTGGGTTCTTACTGGTTCATCCGGGGGATGATGTGGCCGCCATAGATGATCAAATAGACACATATTTTAGTGAGGAATACAATTTTATATTACCTTCCTTTGAAGAAAGGAGTAAAAAAATGTTGGTAGAATTTATAGAGCGTATAGCCCAACTGGTATCTAAACACAATGACGTGAAAACCGTTTACTTTCACAATTTCTCACGATTCGATGGTATTCTCTTAATGAAGTTTTTAGCAACTCATATGGTCGAGTACTCCATTAAACCTCTGATGAGGAACAATAAGCTTTACCAGTTATCTGTTTCTAGGATTACTCCATCTGGGCGGAATCAATTGTTGTTCAATCTACGAGATTCCTACACTCTACTCCCTAATAGTCTAGAAACATTGGCTAAGACTTTATGTCCGCACTTAGGTTCAAAAGGGTCAATAGCACATGACGAGGTTCAAGTGTCTTCTCTTCAGGATAATAGGGCCCAATTGTTGGATTATATGGAACAAGATATCCGTCTTTTAGCTGGTGTGATGCTTCGGGCTCAATAAATTTATTGGAAAAGGCTTATGTTGTTTGTCCTACTACTATTACTCGCCCATTCTTGCCATACAAAAAGAAAAATAATACACTACTTTTCCCAACGGGGAATTTTTTGGGTGTATATTACAGCGAAGAGCTGAAGTATGCCCGCGATTTGGGTTACCAGATTATACCACTCAGGGGTTACTTGTTTGAGGAGATGATTAGTCCTTTCGAAAGCTTTGTGTCAGACCTCTTCGCCAGCAGACAAGAAGCTAAGAAAAGTGGTGACGATGCTATGGCATATGTTTACAAGATTCTCATGAACTCGCTATACGGTAGATTTTTTAGAAATCCGGAAAGTACTATAACGGAGGTATGCAAAAAGGAACGATATGAGTATTTGATACAGAACTCCAATTTCATCTCAGGTGACATGCTAAGCGATCATTACTATATGGTCAGTTAGAATAGCAAAACAGGACATGTTGACAACTCATCTGACTGGAATCTTCCTACTAACACAGCTGTTCAAATCTCAGCGGCTATTACAGCATGTGCTCGTATTCATATGTACCAATATATTAGCAGACCTGACTGTTACTACACAGATACAGAAGGAGCTATTCTAGGAAATCCTCTTCCTGAAGATGAAATCTCATCTATGGAATTGGGTAAGTTAAAACAGGAGCACATTGTAAAGAATGCATACTTCTTAGCACCAAAAGAATGCATACTTCTTAGCACCAAAAAGTTATACGTTACTTACACCCACTGGTGATATAATTCTAAAGCACAAGGGTCTAGAAAGACTTGGTTGATTATGAATGGTTTGTCTCACAATACGCCGATCTGTCTCGAACTAAGCAGGGTACCGTGGAATCTTCATTCAGAATAGATTGGCACACACTGGAAATAGCTAAAAAATGCTTACAAGTTAACATTGGAATCCAAGTAGATAACAAAAGGAACCCTGTGTTTGATAATAAAAATAAATGGGTTGATACTGAACCTAAGTATATAATATACTTTGGTGGAGAAGAAAGCACTATTCTAAAATATGAATGAAAGAATTTGCAGGAGATAAATGCTAGTATGCAGTCAGAAATAGCTATACTTCAGAATAATACAAAAGAAAGGGATCTGCATATATCACGTCTGGAGTCAGAAATGGCTATACTGCGTAAGAAAGATCAAGAAAAAGATCAGTATATTGCGAGTCTGGAGTCAGCATTTTTTAAACTGCGTGAAGAGATAATCTCGAAGTCAGCTGATGATAAGCATCCAGAGGAAGCTGTTATGCACCCAGTTACACCACCCCCAATGGTCAACAAAGAGGTGCCCCAACCTACCAACAAGAATCCCAAAGATTATACCTCTAATATATAAATGACCCCTAAAGATAATATAACCTTTACAGATAATAAAAATAAGGGGTCTAAGAAGCCGAAGGGGAAGAAAAAGAAAAAGAAAAAAAGAGAGTGCCGATTCCCTGTAGCAGGATCGATTGAACTGATGCCTGTGGCAGCACTATGAGTTTGGTGTGAGCGAAGCTAGCCTAGGCAACTCAACAAAAGTCAAGATGGATGATGGCATGATCTAGCAAAGCAGAAATTACTTAATCCCAATATTAGTACAATTAGATACAACCCTGTTCTCTTTGTCTTCGTTCATTCTTCATTTTCATGCAATTATGAATCATGTTTCTACTTATTCTCATATGGGTAACATCTTTAGAAACTAAAAGTTAGTACTGTCTTCCCATATACAAGTGGCATAAACAATCCTTTGACGAACTTTCTGGTTAACATAGAATCTATGAGTTTTTTCTTCTAATTACTACTACTAACATTATTCAATCTGGTATCCAAGAATTTATTAAGCTCATCCCGCAAGCACATGTACACATCTTGGATTTTACCGTCTGAAGATGGAAGAAGATTCGTTCTCCTACCCATTTCTAAGTTAAGCAAGAGATAACTCATAATTTGATATGCACTCGCACTCGCATCTTGGGTCACTGGAACCTGATGATAATTACTCACTCCTTCATCCTGAGAAAGGATCTTGGCTATGAAAAAACTGGATCACTAGCTTGCGCAGCAAATTGAATGAAACTTTCGTCCGAAGTAAACATTTCAGTCTGGTGTTCGTTATACCATTTAAGGGCATCATCTAAGTTCGAGAACTTTTGATACTTAAAGGCTGCAGCACATGCTAAGTGTTGACTGAGATTCTTTTTTTCCGACAGGTGGTTTTGTGCTTGAGGTTGAGGATGATCGGCAGAAAAGAGTAATAAACTTTTTGACAAATCAAGCTCATGAAAATGCAATACACCTGAACGGTAGATTCTACCACGGAAGTCCATGAATGCTGGCAAATAGAATTGATAACCTTCGTATGCTGACGCAAGTCTTATTACAAAATCTTCATAACTAGCCTGCTGCACCTGTTTTCATAATTTATTTAACAGTATGTTATAGCTACAAGCATTCTTAATACCTTTGACGTTATTGAAGTAGCACTCCCTCAATATGTCTGAGGCTTCTGTCGGATTCACGCGAGCCAGAGCATTTGGTAAAAGAAGCCCACACTCAACTAAACATTGACGATTCTTTTCCAGAAATCTCAAGAGCCTTTTGTTTATTTCAAACGCTTGAGACTGAAGCCCATTCAAAATATCACACATCTGCTTGTATTCTTTTTTATGTAACTTTATATAGAAGTGGTTTAAGTCATGGGAAGTTAATAGCCGAAAGTGATTCTAGATATCCCCCGTGGGTTTGCATAAGTAACCTCCTATCAGATCCGATAATGTATCAGGATCAGACCCCCTCTCTGCTGGTTGCCAATCCAAGGGTTTGCAAAGCATCGGAAGATTTAGTTTGATAGGGAGCAGATTTATGTTCAAATTGCACATAACATAACAAGAATTCTCTATATACCCTTGACCTTTCTTAAGAACCAGCACTGGATCTTCTCTTGTTACTCCCCTATCTGTTGATATATGTAGAACATTTCTTTCAATCATGAATTGGAGCAAGTATTTCCCGATATCATAATGACACTGAATTTTTTTCTTTTTCTCTTTTTTGCTAGCACCTTTGGGCTGAACAACATCCTTAACTGATTCTACCTTACTAGTGAGTACTGCTTCCACCTTACCACTACCTGGTGCTTTGTATTGTAGAAACCTTGCTTGTTCTCGTACAGTTGAATTAAGTTGATCTATAAATCTAGCTGCCTTAACTGCGGATGATTCCTGAAGAGTGTTGAATACCAAGCCTAGTACATGAATCATGATAGCCTCAAGCGTATAGATACCAAACATCTTAAGCATAGGTAAGCTACTTGGTAGGCAACCCTTTAGATATTGCTTAGCGTTAGGCTGATCTTTATTAATCAAGAACTTTACTATGTTAGGAGTTACTTTAAATAGATTATCCTCATCGAACTTCATTGTGCAATTTGCAATTTGATTCTGTAAATCTATTAATTCAGTATCGGAAAACACACCATTTTTATTCTTCTTTTCATTAATCAACAACTTTCTAACATCATCCTGATACATATCAACATTAGAAGTCATTTTCGTTTTGTCAATATCCAACAGCTTAGCGTAGTAATCGTTCCAGAACTCCTTAATAATACGTGCATTTTGCAAAGATTTCTCATTCTCAATGCTATCATCATATGTCTCGGAACAATAAAATAGAACCTGCATACTTTTATTTGTTACCCTTACTAAACCGCAGTAAGGATACGAATACGACTTAAATAAACAACTAGAATCTAAATATAAGGAAAGGATCAGAATAAGTACTAATGCTCTGTATAATACTTTTCCCTGAGCGATGGTTTAGCGGATTCGGAATTGTAACCAAGCATCCTGGGTTCTATACCCGATTCAACACTAGAGCATGCAGCCGATCCTGGATACATAACTATATAAAGTGTGCAATGAGGGATCTTTATTGGTAGCCAGTCTTTCACTTCCGCCTCTCCACTCCCATGCCTTTCTTGGTCGGACCAACCCAACCGGCGATTTCCGACAAGTCTTTCTGCTTAGAGCAAGAAGCGGAACCAAAATAAAGCTTTCTTTATTTTCATTTATGGATAACCAATCCATTTTCCAATATAGTTGGGAGATTTTACCCAAGAAATGGGTACATAAAATGAAAAGATCGGAACATGGGAATAGATCTTATACCAATACTGACTACCCATTTCCATTGTTGTGCTTTCTAAAATGGCATACCTATACAAGGGTTCAAGTTTCGATCGATATTTGCGGAGTGGATCATCCCTCTCGAAAACGAAGATTTGAAGTTGTCCATAATTTACTGAGTACTCGGTATAACTCACGCATTCGTGTACAAACAAGTGCAGACGAAGTAACACGAATATCTCCGGTAGTCAGTCTATTTCCATCAGCCGGCCGGTGGGAGCGAGAAGTATGGGATATGTCTGGTGTTTCTTCCATCAATCATCCGGATTTACGCCGTATATCAACAGATTATGGTTTCGAGGGTCATCCATTACGAAAAGACTTTCCTCTGACTGGATATGTGGAAGTACGCTATGATGATCCAGAGAAACGTGTGGTTTCTGAACCCATTGAGATGACCCAAGAATTTCGCTATTTCGATTTTGCTAGTCCTTGGGAACAGCGTAGCGACGGATAATTCCGAATCTACATAGGTCTAGTCCAGGGGACAAATCAATAGGAAATGCTATTTGCTTCTTAAGAAGAAGAACTTTTTTGAAATGAAAGAGTTTCCACGGGCGTCGGATATCATTTCTTCAAATAAGGAAGAAGTGTTATCGAAGGATTTCCTTCCATTCTTCCTAGTATGGAAGAAGTCAAGAAAAAGTACTGCGTCTCGATCTATACGAAAGGGCACTGGTTTTTTCTTTCGGTTTCATTGATAGCAGAAGAGTACGCTAGCTAGCGGAGCCTGAAAACGCTTGCTTGCGCCCCACCCCTACGGAAACTATTGCCTATGCTTGCTGCTCGCTCAGTTTCAGTAGAAGGGAAGAAAAGATGGTCACTCCTTTTAGGAACATGGCGAGCCTTACTTACGACTGTTGCACTTCACTCGCTGCTCATTCATTCACTTGCTCATGAACTCGCTGCTTCGCCAGAAGCGACTAGTCGCCTCCTTTCCTCCGCCGAAAGATGCTTAGCCAGAAGCGACGAAGGAGGGGAGCTGGGGAAGGCCGACGATGGCAATGAGGGGGAAGCTGTCGTAGAAGCTTTGCCCCTTGCTTTACATAAATTGTTATGAACTTACTAAATGACCTTATTTATTCTCCCGGAACGCTAGCAAATCTAATAGTTCCATCTGCTCTTCTTAACTTAAGAACGAAGGCCGCCATCCTTCTTATTCAGGAACCCTTTGTTTGAGGAGGGCGTATCCCCGGGAAGGGGAGAGTGGCCGAGCGGTCAAAAGCGATAGACTGTAAATCTGTTGAAGGTTTTCTACGTAGGTTCGAATCCTGCCTCTCCCACTTGTTGTAGACTTAAGAGAAGAGAAAGTAGGCGGAAGCCTAGGAGGGCCAACCGAGCGAAGCTCTTTTTTCTGCCGTGCCGTGAAGTGCAATTTTCTCGTATGCGTTTTAGAGAGGTTGTCGAAAAAAGACGATCTATAGAGATTCCCCATCTATATCCAATCGAGAATAGAAGCGAGTCGCTTCCGGCGTCGGCTTGTAGTCTCTGCAGTCGGCACACGCACGCGCCCGCCATCATGCCTCCTTGGTTCGGGACGAAGCCAAGCGAGACATACGATAGACGAAGGAAGCGCCCACCCAGCAGGAGGGCTAAAACCTGTAGTTTTGAAGTTGCAAACTCCAGCTTCGAAGCTGGAGTGCTTTAGCCCTTTTTTAAGCAAGAATCACCGTCTTGAGCGCCTTGCGCGCTCAAGAACAAGCAAGGGATGAGCGCTTTGTTGCTAAAGCGGATACGTTTTCTTGCTGGGGAAGGCTAGTTTGATCGAGGATTGGAGAGGAGGGAGAGGTGGAATAAAAAGCTCGGGATGGATTTTGGAGTCTTTGTGCGAGCCGTATGCGGTGAGAGTCGCACGTACGGTAAGGAGGGGGGTTCGCGTCTATACGTGTAGTGTGGTGGTTGGGCCTACCCACCCTATTTGTTCCATGATCTATGGGTCTACTGGAGCTACCCACTTCGATCAATTAGCCAAGATTTTGACCGGATACGAAATCACTGGTGCTCGATCTAGTGGTATTTTTATGGGGATTCTTTTTATCGCTGTAGGATCCCTATTCAAGATTACTGCAGTTCCTTTTCGGGCGGCTGTAGGACGGACGGCCCCCTATAGGTAGTAGGGTAGGGTGGGTGGTACCGCTCAGATAGCGGCCAATCCTCCTAACTGCGCGCGGGCCGGGCTTAGAGCGCGTGAAACTCATCACTACCTCGTAAGGGCGTTGAGACCATAGCATGTTACACAAAAGCGCCGCTTTCTCAGGAGTGTTGTCACACAGCTGCCCGACTAGAAGAGCTACTCGCTCTGTAGTGTTGTCACACAAGATAAGCACGCCGCCCGCCTGCTGGCCGGGCGAATCAAAGTTATCTTCCGGTCAACTGTCCACCCAGTCAAGTGCAAAAAACACAGTGGAATCACGCAACGCACGCTGCTGGTGTGCTTCCTGCCCACGAGGAAAGAAGAGCGACAAGGTTCAGATTTGACTGTTTGCAGCATGGGAGCTGATTACCCAAAAAATCCCTGGGAAAAAAGAAAAGATATCTCGGTAACGAAAACCATAGGAGGCTGTATTGGCGAGATCCAAGGGTTCACAGCAGCCCAAAAGAAAAACCGCCTGGAAGTCCGAGGACCTTTAGTACCGTACCGAACCAGCAGCCTTCGCGCCAAGCGACGACCGCCCTTGTCCCTTTCCTTTTTCCATTCAGCCTACTTCTTAGCTTTGTTCCGTCAGTCTAAGGCAAAGCTTAAGTGGTTTGCCTACCTTACCCACTTGATGAAAGGGAACGAACTTCGTTTCCTTGGCGGCTTTATGGATGGATTCAGTCAGAAAAAACTCCTTCCTTTTGAAAAAAGTGACGCTTTGCGTCTTCGCTTCCGAGGGTTAGGGTATAGGCCGTTTCGAGCAAGCTTTCGCTTTTTCTCCCGGCTTTCTACAACTTTCGCTTTAGCTTCCAAAGGCGACCCAATGACCTTTCCGGAATTGGAAGTATTCGTCGCCCTACCCTAAGAAAGAAGTCACTATAAAACTGCTTGCCCTCCAGAAGTACCAAAGGTGCGCGGAGCCCGGTGAAAATGAATATGTTTGCTACTGAAAGAAGCCTGCCTATTGACTAATATTCGTCTTTAGAATGAAAGTAGCTATGAAGCCCAATCTACTATCGATTCAAAAGGGGGCATAGTCATATGGGTGGGGTGTTTGTGGGGAGCTGCCTTGGATATGAGGAATTCCTCAAATCTAAAAAAAAAGAACAAAGACAAAGTCCGTGACGAAGATCTTTCTTTTCTATCAATAGATAGGAATGAGTGTTCGTTATAGGGGATAGGATCCATCTGCTCTCTCTCTCTCTCTATTTTCTTTGATGCAATTTAGAGAGAAAGAGCAGTGCGAATTAGAAAAAAAAGAGAATCGGGAGCTGAACCGACTACCAAGGGAGGTTTATGAGTCGTATCCTCCTTACGAGATAGCGGAAGTAGCATTAGCGGGAAAAGTAAGCTCCTTTTCAAGCCTTCTCTTTCGTAACCTTTGATTAGTTCCTTAGATGCCCTTAGCAAGAATGATGCAGGAGCAAGAAAGTCTATTTCCTCCGCCTTTCAAGAATCTCGCTATTCAAATAGCACAGTATAAAATTCAATCCATAAGTCATGCTGGTCAATCAATGACAATGATAAGCTCTATAAAAAAAAGAGTCTATTGCTCTTCGACACGTTTTATATCTACTTCAGTCATGCTTTATTGGAGTTATCTGACGCCAAGGAGGAAGGAATAGAGATTAGGATCCTAGCCTTGTTCCGTTTGAAGTTCCTAAGAGAGGTTACAAAAGAAAGGGATGCTCAAACCAAGGATTTGGAGTCTTATTAGTGCATCAATCTACAGAAAGGTAGGGGGGCATACCTGTGTGAAAATGGAGTGTAAAGCATATTCTAGATATTTCACTTCGAATTTCTTCCTCTTAAAAGAGTCAAGTCCGCAGGGTTCCCTAAATTCCCCAGGAATCAAGTGGGACCGGGAGATCGTTGTTCATTCGGTGGTTGGCCCTCCCCCTAATAAGTACCTACCAAGAATTGGGCCAGTTAGTTCAAGCGGTACCGAATCACAAAGAACAGTTGAGTTTTCTAATTCATCTATTATTATATTTTTTGCATTTCTAGAATAGCGTTGGAGCCGGGACACACATTTCTGCCCGAGTTCCAACAGCAAACCAAATACGTTATCGTGGAAAAGCCAACACAGAAGAGTTTGTGTGCTTTTTATTTTCACATGAGTTTCACATATGTGATGGTTGGTTGGGAGGGTACGGCAAATGACTCTAGAATCTTTCTGGATACAACCACTGAACCGGAAAATGGCCACTATTGTCACCGAGAAAATACTATCTTGTGGACTCAGGCTCTACGTTTATGCCTTAAGGTCTTTCTCCTTACCGTGGGGAGCGGTACCACTTGCGTGATTCTAGAGAAGAAGGCGGTGTCCCGACCACAAGGTGGTGAAATTCCACTGGTGCTTGCTAGCCAGTCAAGAACGACTCGAAGACCGTGGGAAGGTCTTCACGCTACGCCGAAGACGACGATGGCTCCATACCGGGTGGTAATACACAGGTATAGGATTTCCTGTAATGATGTGAAACTGTATATTTCAGAGAAATAGCTCAGTTCGAGAGGAAGGCGGAAACAGTTCCGGTTTTATTAACCTGATTCCTATTCATTTACCGGTAAAGGAAGGAATTCTTATCTATTTCTCGAGGCAATTATACTCATATCGACAATATGAACTGCATGAGAATTAGCATATAGAAAGAAAGCTTTACCGAATACAGGTCTAGTAGGTATAGAGCCGTAAGCGTGGTGGGGGTGCCGGTGCTTAGGCAGATGCCCCATTGTTCATGATGTTGCAATGAATCCAGTGGATCATCCTCATGGAGGAGGTGAGGGGCGCACCAAAGCAGGATTTCGGGCAGTAGTAGGGGTGGTGAAACTTTAGATGTCAAATGACACCAATTTTTCTGCTCAAGTTAGAACGTAGTTTTTCGAAGTTAATTGGCCAGTTCCTTTTAAAAGGAGACTGGTTTATTTTTATAAGCGATTGGCTTCACTTTAGATTTGTTATCATAATTTCTCTTTTATTTATGGGTTGTTATTTACTATTTCGATTTTTGATAAACGAAACGAATCCAAGCCCGACAAGTAGAATTCCATTCGGTACCTTTGGGGTTTTCTTTTTCCTTCTGGATGACGACGTCACCGCGTCTCCTTATTGTTATTGCGATGGTGACGAGGAACAAAGGGCTGGGGAGATCATCGAAATTACCTCTAGCCCAGAGCCAGAGGGGGTCGTCGACACAACGCCAACCCTGGTGGTGGGGCACTTCGAAGGTCTGGAGACCCTCCTTGAGATTCCCCCTTTACCGGAAACGCCACCCGCAGGTCCTTCCTTAGCTCCAGAAGAAAGGGAGCAAGCCCCCTCTGTTGGCCTAAACCTCGATCCATCCCAGAGTAGCCGCCGGCTGGACGGCGGCGAACGGGGGGCAAACTCCTCAAAACGAAGTTCTACTTTGTCTTTGGAAGAATTGGAAGAATCGGACTCTAAGTTTAAAGTAGGAGTAGAGTCTTTAGAGGCTCGCTTAGAAGGAATAAAGAGAAAAAAGCAACTGCAAGCGTTCGGGGCTTCTCCTTTTGAGACCGCGAAAGCAGAGCTGGTTACGTCCATTGGGGAAAATTCCCAGTTTCGTGTGCGACTGCTTTTGTCTCTGGATGTCAAATGCCCCTTGACGGGCAAACGGGAGGCTCTCGAAAAGACGATAGAGGCCATCTTGAAATGCCAAGGGAAGAAGCCCACAGACTCCCTAGCGTCTCTACTCGACCTAAAATGCGATCTCGAGGACCCCGAAAAACTCGAGACCGCTCTCCGTCCATATTTAGGACGGTTAGGGCGATTTTTTAAGAAATAAAAACCTTCTGTCGATTTATCCACACTTCCATGACTTCTAGAGGAAAGCTAACTGCTTGCTGGCTGGGAGCTGTATGAGCGGTAACGTCCACGTACGGCTCCGTGAGAAGGTGGACGGAAATGGCCTTGTTGTACCTCACTCCCGTCTTCAATGGGGTCTGCTCTTTTTTTTTAGGAGAGTATGCCAATATGATCTTAATGAGGTGCGGGGCTTTGCATCTGACATTCGTTGGGCTTTCCTCTGCGGGAGCCCGCGTCCCGGCCTTTTTGTGCAATAAACCCCTCCGGCCGAAGACTAGTGATAGGTGGTCCCGCGGAGCTTTCGGAGAAGGGTAGCCTAGTGTGTAAGCACAACAATGAACCGCGGCGAACCCTCAGACGACCCTTCTAAGATAAGGGGGGAGATCCTCAGTAGTGGTGACCCTTTGACTCTTCCACTGACTTATATATGTACCGAATGCTCATACGGGAAAGTGAACTCCTGGGTCTGGAACCTGGGGGGTTGCTCCGAGAAAAAATCCTTTCTTTCTCGTCCACTCTAGGGGGTGCGGACACACCTGCGCGGATTACAGGTGACGGTTACAAGAATGGCGGGGAAGTGAAGAGTACCCGACGACATTCAGGGATGAATGTAGACCCATCGGGCGGGGATAATCATTCCGGTCCTGGGAGAGGTGGCGACACCAGTCTGAGCTGAGGGAAGCCAGCCAATTGAGTCACTGAAACGACCGCAGGAGGCGCACCCTAAGCCCAGCTTCTCGGAGCTGCTATTGCGAAATACGGCTTCCTTAATATCCAAATTTCAACAAGGGGGCTGGGCTGCTCGCCTTCATAGAAAGGCGACCGGGCCTAGATTAGATGTTCGCCTTTTTATAGAATAGAAAGAGAAGGTAAAGGGGGGGGGGTTTGGAGATTCTTGAAAGAATGCATGGCTTCCTCCTATTCCGCTTCAACAGAAGCCCTTAAAATCCTGCTGCTATGGCAGCAAGGGTTATCCATTTCATAGGCGAGGGTGGGGGAGAAGCAAGCCGAACCTCTGATCGACCCGGACACGTCAAAAATTCTCGGCGCCGAGAGAAAGACGAGATTCAGTAAGTAATTCAGTGAGTGCTTTCTTTTATAAGAAGAGCGTTGGCTTGGAAGAAGAAAATGAAATACGAACAACCGCGCTGGTTGTAATAGATCGACTTGAATGCCTCTTCTTGCTCCAGCATTCAAGTTCCATTTCAAGGGAGGACGACGTACCATGATACTTTCTGTTTTGTCGAGCCCTGCTTTGGTCTCTGGTTTGATGGTTGTACGTGCTAAAAATCCGGTACATTCCGTTTTGTTTCCCATCCTAGTCTTTTGCGACACTTCTGGTTTACTTATTTTGTTAGGTCTCGACTTCTCCGCTATGATCTCCCCAGTAGTTCATATAGGAGCTATTGCCGTTTCATTCCTATTCGTGGTTATGATGTTCAATATTCAAATAGCGGAGATTCACGAAGAAGTATTGCGCTATTTACCAGTGAGTGGTATTATTGGACTGATCTTTTGGTGGGAAATGTTCTTCATTTTAGATAATGAAACCATTCCATTACTACCAACCCACAGAAATACGACCACTCTGAGATATACGGTTTATGCCGGAAAGGTACGAAGTTGGACTAATTTGGAAACATTGGGCAATTTGCTTTATACCTACTATTCCGTCTGGTTTTTGGTTTCTAGTCTGATTTTATTAGTTGCTATGATTGGGGCTATAGTACTTACTATGCATAGGACTACAAAGGTGAAAAGACAGGATGTATTCCGACGAAATGCCTTGGATTCTTGGAGGACTATAATGAGGAGCATGACAATTCCAAACGGAAGCAGTGGAAGCCACCCAAAAAGGGAGGCTAGTAATTAGTTTTTTTTGGTAGGTTTGTTTTGTTTTGTTTCTCGAATTGGTAGGTTTCTCGAAGTAGTTTTAGTAGGTTTCTCAGGAAATAGAGATACCGAGGCCCCTACTTACCTTATGGGTAGGTAGGGGGAAGGAAGAGTGGGTCAGAGGGCTTCCTTCACAGTGCATACCTCTCTTTCACTTTTGAGTTTTTCTGGCGGACCTGCCGCGCAAGATCTTTGGTCTTCCCCTGGAACCGATGAAAAAAAGTGGATCGCTTCTTATGTACTCGCTCAGAATGATTATTCTCTATCTATAGTTCATGGCCTATTAGAAGTAGAAGGTGCTCTGGTGCAATCCTTACCGACAGAAAAAGATTGCAGTCAGGTTGATAATAGTCGAGTGACATTACTTCGTCGGTCCGAACTAAGGAATCTGTTATAAATGTTTTGAAATGGATATTGTTCTCTCTTTGATCAGGGATTGCTATATGAAAAGAAGTGGAGTTTGAAAAAGGGAACGGAATGCTCAAACCGGAACTGCTAGAGGAACGAATTTTCAATAGCATAACTTGGGCTCCTAGAATATGGCGCCCTTGGGACAATCTATTTGATTGCAGGGTTTTGTTCCGAAGCAAAGATATCCGCGGAGGCCGGTTCGTTCGTCCTATTCTGATATTCAGGACCAAGAGGTACTGGATTCTCTTTCGGATAGGCCCTGAAAGGAGAAGAAAGGCTGAAATGCCAACGGACCTCTGTCTATTCTCTAATTCACCCGATCCGATAGTACCCGTTTTTGGAACGTCCAGTGCCAAAGTCACTGAATGGGTAAGTCACCAATCCAATCCCTTTGACAAATCGGATGTCATATTAGATATCATATTCTATATATATAGAAATATCATAGATAGAATAGACATATAGAATTTTTGGTCGGCAAATTCGAAGGAATCATTGAGTGAAAAAGGAGCAAAGAATGACAAAAGACGAGACTCTACTAGTCTTAACTCTTGTGGTTTCCTCTTCCTCGGTTTCTGTTTTCTTATTCGGGATCTTGCTTTTCATGGTTCTCATCTCTGCAACTCGCAATTTTCGCGAGAGAACCAAATCCAAGTTGGTCAAGATCATGATTTGGGCTGGCACGGTATTGGGATCGTTTGATCGATTTCCTTAATTTGATCGCTACTTAATG